>OX401908.1:6960806-7560806 GCA_947859195.1 Drymonia ruficornis
TACCTAAGAAGGTACGATCTAATAAGACAATGACATAAAACTTAGAGCTTATGAACTTAGATCAATGCTTAGAGGAGAGCATTAGTATAAGTTTCAGAACTTTCAGGTGACTAGGTTACCTATCCGGTAAAACTTTTGTTTCCACTGGATCATCGTGCCCAATATTTTTTTGAAAACTGTGGTCACTATTCCTACTTACCTACTATAACTAGTTAGATATTATAATGTTATACAGACTAAGCCAGCCTTGCCACAATAAAACAGCTGTTTCGCTACGCGTTGATTCATAAAATAGGTAGTTAATCTAGAATGTCGAATTATATTTCCATGGTAATTTTCCATGGCCTGTACCTACCTAAAGTCTGAAACATTTTAAATACGAACAGAGCAGTACAGCTATTTACCTAGTTGCGTCAACATTGTGCTTTAGTTTATTTGAATGCCATATCGGATTCAATACCCACTGTGCTGTGTATCTCTTTCAAAAATCACTCGGTAAACCTGTGCTTGCTTACAATGCTACACTTTCAACTAAAATACCTATCTATTGGCTATTTATCCTCGTAGGTAGTCTTGTGGCACAGAATAAACTTGTGGTTAAGACGACAGTTAAGTCTAGCATATTTTATGTCAGTAACCCAATATTGATATCTGAACATTGATGAAAATAACTAGAATGAATGGATACCTACCTACCTGTTTAGTTCAATTATTAAGTTTAGACAGAAAACTTTTACAAATATTAGCCACCTATTTTGTAATTTATTTCAAAAGAATGTTTCTAATCACGAAATTTTAGTAAGTTAGAGTTATGTCGGCACGCAGTTTCGTGGCCAACCACAAAAGCGTGACAGGCCTGACATACAAATGGCATTTGGACACAAACGTGCCGAACAAAGAGAATATTTTGAAGCATTTGAAGCGAACAGTTCCTTCTCTCCGCTTAGTATGACCAAGGTCAAGCTAGCTTTGTGCGCAGTCAGAGAGAGCTTTTGATGACGACGTTTCCTAAACAAGAAATGTAATCACAAAAAATTTTATTAACGGTTGTTTTGCAATCATCTCTATACTTGCCTACTACCGGGTATCTTAGCTAAACTAAAGCAGTCCACGAAATTAGTTTTTTTGCGTTTGTAGAAAACAGTAGGTTACTCAGAGTACCTACTTATACAATACAGATTACCTACCGGAAGGAAGTTCTTTCGTAGGTAATCCGTAAATGAGTAAAGAAACATGACACTTTCTTTTTCGTACTAAATACAGGTTTACAGCAAGTCATAGGAAGCTGCCTACCTATTGTAAGATCCTGATGCAGATAAACTACCTGACTGATTGACTACCTGTTACCTATAGCCCGGCTGGCGGGTACTTGAGCCAAGTGGCGCACCCGAGCAATCAGTTTCGGAAATGGCCTTTTCGTCATCTGCCCTGGTCTTGGTGTCACTGTGATCGACCCCAGTCCATTGTATGGTAGTTACCTAAGTACAAGCGTTTTTGGAACCATAGAGTCTGTGTGTTAGGTTGGCGATATTTTTATTAATAGTTCCCATCTGATTACTCGGGCGTGGCTGCTCTGGGCTTGTAGACGCATTAATGTAGTCACATAATAGGTAGATAATAGTAGTGCACTGTAGGTAGTGTACTGTACCTACAAAGCGCGTGCACTGCGAGGCGTGCACTTGTCGCGACCTACATCCCCAGCCTCACGTTTTTGCTCGGCACTGCAACAAAGCCGAAGCCGCGCCGGGCTCCGCGCGCAGTCATTCCGTCGGTTTCTATTTAACATCTCTAACTTTAACAATGCGGACGCCCTCACTTTCGTTCAGAACGTGCCAATTTCCAGATAATAGCACCAGCCACGAGCGCCAATTTATCACGAGTAAACATGCCCGAGGCGACAAGTGCCGAAGCTATTATGCTGTTTACAAGAAAAGAAAATGCAAATCATACCTAATAACGTGGAAAAACATTCTAGATGTTTTTTTTTTAAACAACTAAGGGGAATACCTAACAACTGTAGTTTTCTCTTACGAAAAACGTAATAACTACAGAGTAAAAATTATAATAGACTGTGATTTGACTAGCATCATATTATTTTCCTACTCTACTCAGCTGTGTAGGTAATAGGTACAGGTGGCCCATTTTCAGTAGTCCATTATTTTTTTCAGTTAAAAAGTCTCTCAGTTCTAAAAGTTGAGCTAAAAGTTTTTCAGTTAAAACTCATTTAAACCCAACATAGGTACTTACCTATGTTCCGCGAAAATTAATATTTTATGAGTTATGATTTTTTTATGTTGGGTTTAAAACCGTATTATCATTTGGAAGTAATATTTCCACAAATGGCACTTTGCCTGCTAGCTACATGTGTATAGTACTTCCACACCAAACTTGATTCGATTTAGTGCAATAATTTTAGTTCTAGAGAGTTTTACATTAATTAAGTAGGAATTTTAGGAAGAAAAATTAAAAAACCATAAATTATAAACTGTTAATTTTCGCGGAACATATGTTGGTTTTAAATGAGTCGTTGGGGTGTCATCCAACTGAAAAAACATTTTGGAACACTGAAAATGGGCCACCTGTAGGTATATTGTTTGCTTATTTTAACTCCCACTTTCATTCAAGATCAAGGTGGAATAGGTACTTATCTGCCTATACCTAGGTTACCTACTCTATTGTATCTTACACCTGAGTATTTCTGAAAAAAATATATAAATTCATACCCTTGTACACACCTTCTTACCATTGCCGGATTAGGACTGATATAGGTAAATTCGCTCCGCTCCGGTGGTTCGGTAAACGGAGGCTATCCGCGCAAAGATTTATGTAAAGCCAATGTGAAGATAAAGAAAGTAGTTATTAAACGGAAACATAGGGGGCCAATCAATGTGAAAGTTGCCTCATAATTTTGTAAGCGCTTAAAATTAATAACCTATCTCTTGTGTATTTAATACCTACAGCTGTGTAAATACTTACGTCATCTACGCAATTAATTATGATGATTTTTAGCAGGCATAGGTACTATTCGTGCCGCATTGTACCTATGATTATTATTATTTTATAATAGTATGCCACCTAAATACCTAGCTGCTGTTCCACGACCTACATACTATATGAAATTTGATCTAACATGTACCTTCAGTAAACAGCCTTGTTAACTCAAGGTAACGACTATGATAGTAATTAACTAAGTAGATATTACTACCTACGCAAATAGTTAAAAATTTATTTCAACAGCTGGCTCGGAAAACGGTCGAAGAATGGTCCAGCTACTGAATCTCGAAAAACTTATGTCAATAGGTTTTTATCGTAAGAGACACAACATAACTCATCTCTATGTGACGCAGTAACCGGACCGTATTCGCAGTTCTTGACCGACGACGTTTTGAAATACTATACCTAAAGCGAACACCTGTATAGGTAGATGTATGTATACTCTTTATTGCAAACTGCTATATATGTACATACCATTCAAAGCTTACCTAGTTCTCAGTGAGAAATACTGTGCCGTAACTAGTGCACTTCGGTTGAAGTGTTTCGCAAAAGCGGCAGAGTCGCGTTTCAGCTGGTTTTATTATAAACTCGTTTGATTCATCGATTGAGCTAACTGCAGAGATGAACATCATGACAATCGAAACTGCAGAAGGTCGTGAACTTTTAAAATCTGTTCACCTTGCTTGATACTAGTTTTTTATTATGATTTGAATTTTAAAGTCAAACGTACTCAGCTGTGAATATAATTAACGAATGTTTAAACGTGAAATAAAATATTACTTCATGTTAAAGTGAAGATTTTAAATCTAACCGCTGGCGGTAATTAACAAAGTCAAAGAGTTTAATAATATTTTTGAACGTCTCAATGTAAATTTTGTTTCATACAAACAAGATTTTGCAAGATGCACAAGTCGTTTCATTTTATAGCGATTCCACTCTACGTAGGTAGGTTTTAGGTGCGGTGAAGGAGTAAGTCTAGAATTAGTCATTATCATGGACCAGTTACTAAGGGGACTGGCCCTAAGCAAGTCGGCCGAGTGGTCGGCCTAGTACTAACATCGACATAAAACGAAGCGAGTAGTCCAACTATTTACCGGTAAATAGTAAAATTAAAATGAAAAAACAATGACCACGTTTTGTTTCATACAAATATCTAATAAGGGCACCTCTTTCTTTAGTCTTTACTCTGTGGTCATTATACTGTCTTCGAAATAAATGGCATGTAACGTAGACCGAGCCCGTGGTCAGCATGGCAGGGGCACGCGGCGACCCGGATCACGGATGACATCGGCTGGCTGCGCGCCGTTAACATCAACACTGACACACTTCCGCTTCACTAGGTACCTACTTCATTTACCAAAAAGCAAAGAAAAATAACTAAAGTTTTTTCACCATCTGTGTTGTAAATTTTTGTCGCACAATACCTAGACGACCGTTTGTTAGTATTATATAGCTATTATAATGGTCAGGGTGCAAGCAGGCTAACGTAGGTAGGAATTAGAAACTTAACTCTTTCTTACAATTTTCCCATTATGTTTTTGTCACTTGCGTTTGAAACATAGTTAATCATGGTATATCTTATCCTTGGGTTTGAGCGTTTTGTACTAGGGACCGGGACCTAGACAAGATACAGAACTTCTGAAACTTCGATCGTTTAAGGGCAGTGAAATGTCACCTTACTGAAAAAGGGATTTGGTTAATCCTACTACCCACTCTGCTCATAAGGTGGATGGTGGATGATTAGCAAAATTACTTGCACTTTTGCGTGTAGTTAACAAAACCTAGCGCCGAGTCGCTTATTGCTTAGCTATTGAACAGCACTGTAGCGATTTGCTATTCTGACCCCATACTCTGATTAGTTTATTTTTATTTTTGTATGGCCAATATGTTGTTGGCCAAAGTGGCCTCTACAACTTCACCCGGACTGTGGTGAGTGCAAAGTGCGCTCCAACCAGAAGGGTAGGGGGACAGCACGCTCAAGGGCGCCACATAGGGCTCGGCCTCGGCTTGGCTGCTGTCTCTAGATAACCTTTGATTAGTCTGTCAGAATCAACAGACCAATCAGAGGGTCGGTCAGAACAGCAAAACGCTACAGTGGCAGTTCAATGGCTAAGCGACTCGGTGCCCAGTCTGCACTTACAAAAGTAGGTAGGTAAACAAAATATGCACCGTAGTCATAAACGTGTTTTTCGTATGTAAGACCTGCCAATAGGTAGCTATTAAATTAATTAGCATACACAATTGTAATGAACCTGTTTAAAAGAGAATGTCCGGAAGGACCTAGCTAGTGAGCATAGGGTCTCAGGTGGATTAAAATTATCTTACGATTATTTATAAAAGCCGAGTAGGCTATTGGTAATTTCAAACCATGTATGGTGCGTTCCATTCACTGTTAATTTTGTTATTTTCGTCCACAAAAACTATTAAAAACGTTAATAATGATCACTTTCAGTACAAGTTGGTGCGAGTGGAACGAGATTTGTGATCGAAAATAACGAAATTAACAAAATTAACAGTGAATGGAACGCACCAGTAGAATGTGCTATGGCCCATTAAATTTACTTACAAATGGCTGAGGTTACCGTACCTAATGCAGTTAGTCTATAGTTTCTTTCCTTGGGATAGGTAGTAGGTACAATCAGCGACATAAGTCTCTGAATATACAAATTTTTTTTTAGAGAGTAATACCTACTCCTTTTTTATATTTTATAACAGGTAAATAATGTCAGAACCAAATATAACAGCATAACATTTAAATATTGTTTAGATCACAAAAGTGTGTCAGCTATTTGAAAAACAGTCTGCAAGTAGGTAACATCTAGTATAGTGGTTCAGGTATGTAGTGCGTAGGTATTTCTTATGAATAATGTAGGCCAGGTGAGGTATGTGGTATATTTACACATTGATTGTTTAGTGTAAAGCAAAGAGCGTAATAAAATTATAAATTGTCACTAATACTCCTACAAAAGTAAGTCAGTAACTAGGTACATAGGTATGAAAAGAAGATACCTACGAAGTAGTTGTGTTGTCTTTCGTGGAAGTAGGAAATTCAAATCAATAAGCTACCTATTCGAATTCAGTTGAGGCACCATAAGATACCCGTTATTAAAGAGAAAGTGGTTATTAAATAGAGCTAGCTGTCACGAGAATAATTAAGTGAGATCTAATCTAGACAATAACAATACCATTGATCCCACGCGTGTCAATGAGTTTAGCACACCGGGGGCACGTGCATAAGAAATTAGAAACCGCGGTGTCTCACCTCAGACTCCCATGAATCTTTCGCGTTTCGCGGCTTAGTCTCCTTCATATTTCCCGAGAACGTCATCGCGACGATCCTTTGTTCCGGCCGTTGCACTTTCACACCGTGACCCTACGGTCAGAAGACATAAACGGCTTTAGTCACACACTGCACTCGGGTCCGAATCCTTTAACACTCAACACTGTCGCTTTCTGTTATGTTTTTGTCGTATAGTGCGGTGTAGTGTAAACATGATGCGGCCGGCGTGCGGCGTGCGTGGTGCGCGCGAGCGGTCGGTGCGCGGTGTGGCGCGGACAGCTGCTCGGGCGCGGGGCGGCGACTGAGCGCGCGCGCCGCGTCTCGTCAGCGGTAACGGGCACGCACTACAGTTAACTTTCTCTCGGCCCAGTCGCACGTCCATAAGTTAGCGCCATCGAAAGTCGCCACCGGCACAGTCTCACGGGTCGAAATCTCCTTCATATTCCAAATCTTTTAAAAACGGATACGTAAGGTTGTATACCTAACTAAAGTAAATAATGAAAACATTTTTTTTACGAGAAACTACATAATATAACTACTGCTCTTGAAAGTTAATGAAGATGACTGGGGTTCAGGGATGAAACAAAAACAATCGTGTATAAAACTTAATGTATAATTATGATATTTACAGACTTACGTTATATAAAACAAGTAATTTAATAGCTATCAATATATACTCATTACAACAAGTCATTAATAATTTACATGATGTTAAAATAAAAGCAACAGTAAGTATACAGATTACTGAAGATAAGCAATTATAAACGGTAATAGCACAAAAAATACGCGCGATTATTGGAAATAAAAGAGATTCCATAATGTACATTAAAATAAAATTATATACAAGACATAATTTTTTAAAGAATGTTTATCGATATAATTGCTTTAGAATCACTCTACTAGTCGCCGTCGACGTATAAAATTATATTCGTCCGTAGCGAATCTGTACACTACCTACAAATGTAATTTAATCATCATCTGTGATGCATTCAATTAACAATGTATATTTATTGCTATGCTTAGCTTCGAACTGGATTTCTATTTAGTGCTCGACCCGCAACAGAGTCCGTCGTCGCTGAGAAATGCGACTATTATAATAGTTCTGGGCAAGTATTAGGTAATACCAATTAAAAAGGTACTTATTATTAGTCTTAAATGTACACAATGGTACATTATGGGCAAAAATAGAGTTTACATTATGAATTCAAAATAGATAACCGCATTTAGGGTCGCAAATTTGTGTAAACCACACTGACTTAGTAAACATAGTAGTGTTAGTATTCAGACACATGGTAGGTTGAATTACAGAGGCATGGTACATTCAGTACCTACCGACATTTTTATTCCAGGCAGATAGAAACTACATACAAACATCGAAATACTATAAAATAATCATATCACAATTTATTGATAAAATATAATATCGCAAGTCTAATAAAACAACAATTTGTAAACAGGAACGCTCGATGGAGTCACTTGTGATAATGCGTTTGTTGCCATCCCGTATCGAGGACAGCATCAAGCGCAACATCGCAAAACGCGTTCACGATGTCCTTTATGAAGCTAAAAGAATTTAGTTGAGCCTTAGATCTTTGGAAATCTGAATGTCTTATTAATTATTATATATCGATAAACATCTACATTACACCTTAACAATTTTAATTGCAAATCTAACAAAATTGTTTAGAAAAATAAGTCGTCATTTTGGCTTCCACTTTAATCTATAATGGAATGGTCTCAAGAGTAACCATTGTAAGATTTGTAAGTATCAACATTTTTGTAGCTCGCTATCGTAATTTTGTATAATGTACTGTGATTACGCGTTGACTTAAATATCAAGAGAATTATTACTATAAACTCGTGTTCAAGGAAACAATCTTCAAACTGATTCAAAGTCCGCGCTACCGAATAACCCGAGTAGCATACGCACTGCTCACCCGTCGCGCCCGGGACTCTGCCTGTTTGTGCACCGATTTAACTTTTGAAAACACGTCACACGAAATGGCACCTCTAAGGAATAATACATTATTAAAAAAAAAAAATATAACTGATTCCTATCTATGAGTTCAAACTAAGCCCGGCTCCCTTAGTTGTCAGTACGGTAGCGATTCGCTCGGTTTGTTTGCTGTAGGAACACACGCGTTACGGTTGGAACAGCCACTAGCAGTCGGTGTACCGCGTACGATACCGCACCGACAAATCGGCAACTGGCCTAAGAACAATAATCTAAACTAAAAAGTTTCAACACTAATTTCAAATAATTTCACATTACAGCCGGACGAGCCGACAGTTACGTTATTGCTCTCTGTATTACCGAGGCAATCTATAAACATAATATCATATCCCGTGAAATGCACGTACCAACACATTTTTAAATAATTATATCGTAATCCCAGACGCATAATTATGAATTTAACAGCTACCGAGCTTTATAAGATTAGTTAGTCATTTACTTCGTTCCACTTACGCTAGAACTAGGCTAGGGCAACATGACGATCAACAAGTTGTTCCCGCCGAGGTTTCTCGTGACACACAGGATGGACATAATTAATAAAAACTATCTATTCAACTCGTTTATATTGAGCTCAATATCAGTATCTGCGTTACCGCAACAACAACAGTGTATCGATCTATTAGTGAGTTTTATAATCACTGAGTTCTTCCCTGTACTTAGGAATCTCATAACTGGACCAGTCGTCTTATTAAATAATCACGATAACAAAACGCTCGCTCTTGGATAAAATTATATACTTTTGAATTAATGCTCGATTATAAGAAATAATGGAATACTTTACCTACAAATTATTATTTGCTAATATAATTAATATCCAACCGTGTTCCAGAATAATATTTCTTCAAAAGTTCTCTTACATTTCAACAAACACTCCATTATGATTTACTTCGAAATTGATAAAAAAAATAGGTGTTATATTAGCGTGAAACATACCTACTTATTTTGGTTGAAATTATTATTGAGCAAATCAACACCGTAAGTTGTGTGAAGTAAGGGCAAAAAATGAATAAGTCGTTTAATTTTGTATCGAGTCTAAAGAGTAGGACTAATTTAAACAATATATTGGAAGCACATACCATCAATAGATAGCAACCAATATACTATAACTTTATTATTTAACAGAAGACTTGGTTATAATGCATAAATATAAAAACCGTAGTTGAAATCAAATCTTTAGTATCGTTAAGTATCATAAAATGCTGCAAGTTACGACATTAAAAGGAACATTTAACTATTTTAAGATGAGCTGTACTTACTTACGATACGAATATTGCATTCAGCGCCACATTGGGTGCGAATAATTTCACCGATCGGGGGTCCCATACAATGCGACACGCAAATTTTAAAGAAATACGAATTGTGACCATAACAATAATACAATATAAATTTTACTCAAAATAAATACAAGTTCAAAATTGAAATCTAGCTTAACGACTACGGAGCTAAAAGCTAGCAATATAAGAAAAATCACAAGTTTACAAACAATACACGATGGATACGTCTCACATATCAAAAAAATTCACTCGTAAACGTTACAAGTCATAAAGTTTGAAAGCGCATAATCTCCACCACAATAAACAGTATCACTAACCTTTCTCGAAGGTCAATTCAAAGAATGTATAGTTATGCTTAGAATACGTCAACTTAATAATTATAAAACGATACCATAATGATAATATTGTACTCGGCAATAACTACGATACATAATAATAGGTAATCAAAAAACAAAATTGCACTCACGGTACGCATGTACAAAATGTAACGTCGAAACGGCTGTATAACGCAACTTTAGAATATTCAACACTTTACCCGATGCGTTCTGGTAAGTTATTGCATACAAATCTTCCAGAAAACGGAAGAAGTCAATATAAATAACATTAAAATCACAGGTCGGCCGCGCGCGGCCGGCGCTCGTGGTCGCTTGTGCTCGCCTCGTGCTCGTGCTCGCGCTCGCCTCAGCCGCGCGCCGCCCTGCGCCCCGCCCCGGCTCTAAGGCACAGCCGTCATGGTCTATGGAATCTGCGCCACAGAATACATAATATTACTACAAAATAGCAGAATTACTCTGCATACACACATAATAATAAAAGCTATTGTCGCCATGCGGCGATAAGGTGCAAGCTCCACTGATTTATATGCCGCCGTAGATGTTTTGACCAAGTGAGCGCGGCCTGCCTGTGCAACGAAAACACGCGGCACTGCCGACAGTGCCAACACACACACACTACTCGAAACCCTCACTGCGAGATATGTGTTAAGAATTTACAGTATATTCATAAGCTACCACTCACCGAGTAAGATGCTTGCTTTCCTCGTGTACGGCCATTTCTGAGCTCTTAAACTCGTTGAGCTCGCGTCTGATGGCGGCCTTGTCCCGCGGCGTCAGGCGCGTCCATGGCTTGTCCGCGCGGCGGTCGTAGTCGTGCGCCTGCAAATATACAGATACTCGGTATAGTTCCCGTAATAGCTCAACACACAGTCTCTATACAGTCAACGTCAGAATTCGAGTAAGAACCGTGATAACGACAATGAGTTTAAGGTCGGCCGCACATTATCAGAAACTTTCCGTCAGAGAAAAGTCGAAAGGCACTGCAAGCATAAATTTTATACTGGACCCTGCAGACTATCTTACAGAAAGTTTCTGACAATGTGCGGCTGTGCGAAATGTAGATAGATGTTTTGAAATTAAATTGATGATTATATGGACATTTTTTCAATTCATTTCATGTTTTCACCATACCACTGATGACATGATAATACAACTATAACTTCGTAGTTTGTAATAATTATTTGTTACAAAAGTCATGTAAGTACAATTTTCATTACAATAGTTTACCTGTGTAACTTCGATGTAGTCGCTGAAACGTATGATTTTCTTTTCCTTCAACTCGTCGACAGTGGGTCGGAAACTGAGTTTACGCAGAAGGTATCGCTTCTTTTCTTCCTTCTGTTTCTTCTCCTCGGCCGGTGACTGACCTACAAGCGTTTAATATCTTTGTGTAATTAATATTTTTAACAACTTTTAAATAACGGGACGTTATTAGCATTTTTTTATAGGACTACGGTGGTAAAAAACCTTACGGCCCGCCTGATTTAAAGCAGTTACCGTAGCCTATAGATGCTTACAATTCCAAAGGCATTGCTCGCACATCGCCGACCTGAAGGGGAATAGGATGGAGGGAGGGGGAGGGCGGGTGGGCTTTCGGCTCTCTCACTCATCGTACGAAGCGCAGCTGTAACAGCTGCTTTACGCCGATCTTCTGTGAGGGGGTGGTACTACCCCGGTCGAGCCAGCCCGTTTATGAGCTGCATTCAATTGGCTACAGCTTGGCTCTACCACCTTGATATTTTGACGGGAAAGGGGAGAGCGGGGTCAGGGGTTGTCTAAGACCTCCATATCTCGAGATTGGTAATGTATTGTTCATTTGAAGCAAAACAAAGACCTAGGTATTTCAGCGTTTCTTGGTATTTTGATCGGGAAGGAGATCCCTTCCTAAGTCGTACACTACCACGGTTTAAGTTGCAGTAAGATTAGAGATAAGCATTAAGGCCATAAGGTCAATAGTTGATCGATCGTGGAGTTTAAATTATCAATTCTTGACTAAGGAGGCAACAAACGTACGGCCCGCTTGATGTTAAGCAGTTACCGTAGCCTATACCAATACCAAAGCTTGCAATACCAAAGGAATTGCTCGCACGTTGCCGACCTGAAGGGGAGTGGGACAGAGGGAGGAGAAGGGGGGGAGGGGCTTAGGGCTTCCGGCTCTCTCACTCATCGTACGAAACGAAACGCAGCTGTAATAGCTACTTTACGCTGATCTTCTGTGAGAGGGTGGTACTATTCCGGTCGAGCCCGCCCATATATGAGCTGCAGTCAATTGGCGTTACTGACGATGCTATGAAGACAGTGTCTTACTCTTGAGTATGTTCCTCTCGACGAGCTCCTCTGCGGTGGGTCGCATGGACAAGCGGCGGATGAGCCGCGCGCCGATGGCCTCCCACGACTCCTGCCGCTCGTGCTCGCTGGCCACCACCAGGATGTTCCTGTACACCGAACACCGCTTTCAATAAAAACACGACCCCCTTATAATGTAGCGCCCGCTGATGTAACACTCTCCCCGAGGCCACAAGGAATGCTAACGATCTAATTTATTTTATTCTCTGCGCTTGTGCGTGCCCACTGGCGACCGACTCACGATATAAAATTCGCTAAAGCTCACGCGTCGCTGAAAATGTTTTCATAATATCCGATTAACATACACGCTTGGCTGATTCCCAAGTCCCGTACTAACGGTGACTAGCTCTGACGAGATTTAATTAATAAATTAGGTTTGATCTAGAATTACTCTGACGCGACCATTACGACACGGTGTTGTTATCCTTAATTAACGATTAATTACTGATAGCTGCCGTAATACGAACGCCGTTTGAACGGTTAGTGGGGAGCGACAATGCCAGGGCCAAGAGCGAGCTCACAGAAACAGGAACAAATGAAACGTCGATAACAATGACTTTGTTCGAAGGTGACAAAAATAAAACAGCCGGGCGTGCATTGTCGCCGGGCGATACGCTGACTGATGCACACCGACCTATTACGTGTCGCGCGTTGCGTAACCACGCACGTGTTAGTGCGTTACTGTTGTGTACTATTTACTACTACCGGTACAAAAAACTGGGCTAGATTTTAATGACGTCATAACATATTAATAGATATCTGTCTATCTGTTAGAACGTATACAATATCTAGAAAATTGTTGACCAGGTGTAAGTCTACAACAGCTTTGCATATACGGATCCAAACAGAAGCCATATGATTCAGCTGTAACGCAAATAACATAAGTAGACAACAAATGTAATTATGCGATCAACACGCATATAGTAGATGCGTAGGAACCTAGTTTATAAACTGCCTACTCCTGTATAAGGCCCGCCACATAGGTACATACGGAATTCCCTTTCGAAATATCGAATCGGGGTTATCCGAACGCGATACGTCCATACATTTGGATGGATTTACTGCGTTCGGAATCCCCGATTTGATATTTCGAAAGGGAATTCCGTACGAAAATTCCGTATGTATGTGGCGGGCCTAAAACTGTCACTGTTAAATTAATTCATTAGCCCAGATAAAATCGTTACAGTTAAACTATATTTATTTAATGTCAAACGTATGAATAAAACTGTGACAAACTGACAACCCTCATTAGCTGCCCGGTCGCACGTAGGTTGTGACATTGACAGTGTTGACACTGTGATGTCATATAAAGGAATTCGAGTGATTCCTGTCCCCGTTTTCCAAGTATCGGCACTGCAATTTCAATATGCATTTTATCTCCCCACAGAACCAAACTCGAGCACACGAGATATGACGTCATAGTTATATGTAAATATTGGGAGCACAATTACAGTACTTTGCTCCCGCAGCCTGTAATAAACCTAATTAAGAACCCGATTCTTCCAGTTGGCACAGGGAGATAAACAGGAAAGTTTATGTGTCTGTTTTCTTGTCGTCAAGATGGGTATTTTAGTAGTGCTTTGGCACTGGCATTTGATTACAAGTATTTATAATGTTTTGTATACGTCATGAATAAAATATTTACTTCATTAGGTAAAGAACACTAAGTTACCGAAAGTTGTGGTGTATACATATAACGTATAGTTAAATGGTATGTCCAAGTCAAACACGACAACAATGTTGGTGGTGAAAAACGATATTTTCCGGCTCTCTCACTTATCTTATGATACGCAGCTATAATAGTTCCTTGATGCTAAGCTTCTGTAAGACGTTCATCTTACCCCGGTCGACCTAGCTCTATATGAGCTGCAGTCAATTAGCAATAGCTTACGTATACCACCTTGAACTACACGGTGGAATGGTTGAAAAAACCGGCCAAGTGCGTGTCGGACTCGCACATAAAGAGTTCCGTACCAAAAAGAAGTATATTTTTGTGTATTTGTTATTGTAGCGGCAACAGAAATACATATACTGTGAAAATTTCAACTCTTTACCTATTACGGTTCGTGTAATAAAGCCCGCTGACAGACGGACGGACGGACGGACGGACAGCGAAGGCTTAGTTATAATAGGGTTCCGTTAGCACCCTGTGGCTACGGAACCCTTATCTTGTAGCGGGGTGGTGTGTTGGTGGTGTGGGGTGGTAGTGTGGTGTGTGGTGTGGTCACCTGTTGATGAGCTCCTGGCGGTCGGGGCGCAGCGCCAGCTTGATGTTGAGGCTCTCCTTGCGCGCCAGCTTGGCGGCCACGCGGTCCGACTCGCTGGCGTGCTCGTACGCCTCCTCCCACGGCCGCGCGTTCTCCTTGTTCTCCGGCCCGTTGCCCACGCGCACCGGCCGCGTGCTACGCATACAACACACCAATCAATACGCTATCAACACCACTTAAAAGGCAGCTACCTGAACGAATGTCGTGCCATTACATGTGGTGAAATCTAATGCAGACAAAATAAAATAATACTTTTATGTATCGGTAGTGAACTATAATTTCTAAGAGCAATAAAAAGTAATAGGTTTGTTAAAATTTTCAGTTCATGGCATCGTCGTTTCTACATTCTAAATGCGAAATTAATGACTTATGTATTCATTGCTTGAACTAATTGTTGTCCGTGATAATGGTAAGTGAACTACATTTACGTTAAATATAGTGTCAGGCAGTCCCAACTTATAATTTCTACTGCTGCCTACATTATTTAAAAACATTCAACTTATCCATAGAAAATAAAATTTTATCAACGAACCTGATACCTTTAGAATCATCTACGATCCTTTATTTTAATTTAATAAAAAGAACAACAATAACAGTAACATGTTTTATAACCTATGATTATAAAACCTTCATGAAAATACACGAACATACATGCAACATAGAACAACGACGTATAGAGAAATAGCCATGACTTCAACAGCGCACAGCTCAAACAGTTAATGCGTCCCAACATTACTTATTCATCACATACGTTGGGTTATCGTTATGTAGTAAGTAGTGTTACCCGTATAAAAACATGGCAACAATCTTGGGGTTCACGCACATTCGGGCGGGCTGCATCACGAAACTGTGATAAGTGACTTTGGTCGAAACAAAACATAAATTCACTTGATCTGTCAGACTATTGTATTGCCGATCACCGTTTTATTTCGACTATACAAAATGTTATGATTATCACAGTTTTGCAAAAAACATAATGTAGCACGCCCAAATTTGACCTGCACCCTTATCATCATCTCTATTGCGACTCAGTTCCAGGCCTTAAATGAATCGCTGCTATAGATTTTAGGCCATCATTTTAGGCCTTTAATTGAGACGTAATAGGAGGTGATGATAAGAGAGCTGCGCTTTAGAATATGCATCTATATGAGGTTAGTGTGGTCATGGTAACATAGAGATGAGGGTCGGAAGCGTGCACAGCACGATGCATGGACTAAAGGCGAAGCGGGCCGTCTGGGGCCTGTGGCGAGATGGTCTGGGCGACAACACTGCGTAACGTGAGGGACTGTTACCATATGCGGATCCTCGGTTTAGGCGGCGGCCGCCTGCTCGTCGGCGCATGATGGAAACAAACGGACAACTTTCACTCTCGCTCACATTATATTATGGAAATGATGAACATCAATGGACCGTAGCTCATACTCCCCGTTACATGGTCAAAACGTTAAAGTCGAGACTCGTTCAGAGAATTAAGGAATAAATCATTTTCCATTTTATTATCTCTTAGACTTCCATGACCAAGAGTAGGTAATGATAATAATAATTTTTAGAAGCAAACTGCATAATCGATGATACAAATTCGTAAAGCGAAAATTAGTATCTTTCACTATTCTGATGAGCTGATAACTTTTATTGGTAAGCACAGACCAATAAGCAAAGACGCCAGTTACGACCACTATTGTATGAGAACGTGATCGTCAAAAGTTGGCTTGGTATCTTGGTATCACGACGAATTTTGATTGGCGAAATTCGCAGTTTTAAATATTTGACTGCCAATAAAAATCTCAGGTGCGTTCGTACATACGTAGGATCCTGGTTGATGTCATCTAGAGTCTAGATGACATCAAACGGGATCTAGATACTAGACAGCAGTTGTTAAGCCATGTTAGAGGCCTACGGGCGGCTTGAATAACTTCAACACCAGGTTGCCCACAAACATACGATAAGAAGTGGTAAGGCATTAGCCCACTCGAGAGCCGGCCGTCTATGCGGCGTCTATGGCGTATTGGTCTGTGTCGGTGAGTGAGGTGGGTGGGTGTGCGTGCGTGTGTGGGTACTGACTTGAAGCTGGTGTGGTGGTGGTCCTGGCGCGGCGCGAGCGGCGTGGCGGCGGGCGAGGCGGCGGGCGCGGGCCGCTTCTTCATGGCGGACTTGAGCGGCACCGCGTTGAAGCTGGGCTCCTTGGGCGGGATCTCCTCGATGCGCGACGTGTCCGCACCGAGGGCGAGCTGCTCCACTTCTTCCTCCTCTTGATCGTCCTCCTCTTCGGCTGAGGGTTGAAACGTCATGGTCATGGGTCAAATAATTCTTAGGCCGACAATCAACCTTGACGGGGCCCACTAGCTTCGGCGAATAGGATCGCTTCAATTTCCTCAGATCATAAAAGTGGAGCGATCTTATTGGTCAAAACGAGCGAGCTCGCCCGATCGACGAAGACGTCAGACATTATAACCAACATCATATTCGTTTTAGAGCAACAGAATACATAACAAATGACAATCATAGATTAGGATCTACCTAGGGGTAGGTAATCCATGATATAACTATTTTACTTGAATTTATGTTGTATTTCGACTGCTCTAAGCGACTACCGGAGAATCGGAGTTTTGCAAAGAAATTGTATGCGGAGGGTACTCGCCCAAATGTGCTCAGAGTATAGCAAAGCAAACACGTGAAACAAAAAATACTTTCAAAATGGTGTGAATATAGTGACTCACAGTCAGAGAGAGGGTGCTGTGCGAGCGCGTGGTGGTGGTGGTGGTGGCGCGGGGGACTGGGCGAGCTGAACATGGGCGGCGGCGGGATGGGCCCGATGTCCGACACCGCGATGGGCGGCTCCGGCAGGTCGGACAGCATCAGCTGCTCTTCACCGCCGCCGCACCCGCCGCCGCCCCCGCCGCCACCGCCGCTCTCGCCCGTCGAACCGTAACCACCCACTGGGAATACAAGGTTGTATTTGTATTGAGATCTACTCACTGGCCTCTACAGTCTACAATTCAAGCACAAACTATTGCGGAGCGTTGGGTTTGTAAGAAGATCGACGATTGTTCCGTCCGGATGTTATATAAGAATGACAATGCGCATGCTTTCTCGAAGGTGATACGATTATGTTAGAATCGTGTGCTACGGAAACAATAAATTAAATTATGTGGAAGAGTAACTGAAGTGAATAATAGTCTCATTTTTAATTAGAAGAAGTAAACCAAACTGACAGCTAGAAAGTTTTCTGTGAATGTCAATTTCATTTGTTCTATTTCTATCAAAAAGTGAAATTAGTACCAGTCAGATTCCTTCGTCTTATTAAAAATCGGGCGTTAGTAAAGTGATAACAATATCGGTCTTCTTCCTATACATATCTGTTCATACACAACAAGCGTTTAACAAGCATGCAGATAGTTTGGATAACTATAAAGTATCGGCCCAAAAATGTGACACCAAGCAGCAATAGGGTGTTTGACAAAAGTCATATTAAGTAAAGTGTATTGTTATATTAATTCATAGGTGGCTCTGTACTGTTAAGATAGTTTTTAGTTTAATTTTAAGTTATTTTGAACATGTATTTAACTGCTAGTAGGCACTAATCTTAAGACATAAATTATACAAGTTCGTCTTAAATTTTTAATAGACAAATAAGACTCTAATTTATCAGAAGTATTATGTCAGTTTTATTGTGACAAACTGTAGATAATTAAAGTTATGAGCGAACAAGTGATAAAGCATAGTTATTCTATGTTAACGCACGCGTACAATGCTATGGAGACTTTCTTTTGCAGGCCACCAAAGCGTTTGCTTTCTAATTGTAACGTCAAGAATCTCAGATCTAAATAATTATTTTTTGTTTGTATCTGGCATTGTAGTATCAAAGCAGAAGTGTTCTTATTGTTTAAAAACTTTAGTATTAGTTTCATAAACGATGTGCATAAAAATGTAGTTTGGTAAATTCAGTTATGTTCATTATTATTATACAAGTACTAACCAACTTCCCCTTGATAGCATACTCGCCGAGGCAGCTTGCCTGCTGTCAAGGAGTTGGGTCGCTCGGGCCTCATCAGCTCGCCACCATTTTCCAATTTGTCTTTCTTTGGTTCTGCAATTAAAGAAAATCAAATCAATAAACGTCAACATTATCACAGCTTTATACAGAAGGCACAAATGATTGGTATCGTCAACTCCGTGATTGGAAAAAATTTCAACATGTTACTTGTAATACTTCAATCATTCAAGTCATTATTACCATTATCATTTACGTACTTTTGTACCTAATCTTACTAATAATTAATCACATCAATAAGATTATCAACTATCGTGATATGTGAAGATAAGACGCATGTTTCTGATTGTATTAAGGTACTTATGGCCCGTAATTTTATTTTGGTCACAATTAAATAAAATTATAGAAAAATAAATCCGTAATGGTAAATAAATACCAAGAATGAATCAATGAATACGGTTTGCACTGTTTCATCTTTCTCGATACCTATGTATTCGTTCTAGAATATGCAACGAATCCAACTTTGTACGCTTTTCGTTTGTTGATGTTGGGCACAAGATCGTACGTAAGTGGCTATGAGCAACACAGAATTCCTAGGTTGACTATGGCGAAGATTCTAATAATAGGCGATAAACGAGTGACGGCGGGCGGCGCGGCGCGGCGTGGCACGCGCCTCCATTCACCGAGCCGACGACGGCGTCGGCGGCGGCCTTGGCCTCGCCATGGAACTGTTTTGTTGACGCATCTCTGCCTGCTGTTACAACTACGCGAGATAAAGTCCTCATATACCCACGTATTCACTATTACAACGTTTATTTATGAATACGTTCAAAGTTAAAACCATTAGAGAACATTATGGAGATGCTTCGATTTCACGCTCGCTTGACTTTCATTTGCTACCTGTCGTACTTTCTATGTTGACGGGAAAATTTAGATAAGCGTTGCTCTGAAATACCTAATAACCCCGACACCACTGTACTCTCGACCAATAACATATCTATGGCTACGACTAATTCATTGATGCAATAAAAATATGCTATCGGGTGAAGTAACTGTATGATTTAAGGTGAATAAATTAGGGTTTTCAAAAACTTATATTTTTTTTCTTTAATTGTCAACCTAAATACGCAGCAGATAAGAATATTTGTATGTAGGTATTTATCACAAAAAATGATTTTGATCTCGTAGAACATACATAAAATGTACGTACACCTATTTCCTATTATCTTATCTTGATAAATTTACATAATATGATATTGGCAAAACAATACACACTTTTAACAATTTGATACATATTATGTCGCGACACATCCGTTTGAATGGAATGTGTCAGTTGACGGAGGCATGGCATTATGCCGTCGCCCTTGTGTGGCAACGCAACGCAGGTTGGCGCGCCGCACCTGGCAGCACCAGCCTCGCAATTTTCGTGACCCACTACGGCTTAGCCACTCATTGCGACATAGATCAAGCTGGTATGCGAAAACATGGTTTCGACAGATCGCATGTTCTATTACCAATATTCGGTATAACCAGGTCGCAAAAATTTTCATGCTAAATACATTTACATACTCTTTTCAATGCCTCATTGCTAAGCGCGTGCCTCTTTTCAGCAACAGTTAGTATCTGGCTAATAGGACTGAAATAGCCAGGACATAAAATTCGATTGGCAATAATTCTGAAGAAAGATAACTAGCCAACAACAAGCCGCAGTGAAACAATAACACAAACAGTTTGCTAGGTGGCGATTTATTAGTAACGGTTCAATAGGCAGATTGGTCAGGCTAGGTGTGTATTCAACAGGCGGGCGGGAGCAGGAGGAGCGAGGTTGCGCCAGCGCTGTGCCTGTCGGGCCGGGGCGGGCGGCGCGGCGCGGCCGGGCGCGATCGATGCCGGCGCCCTTGGCCGCGCCGCCCTCGCTCCGAGGACATCGCTCGCTGCAGCGTTACGTAACCTGCCTGTACCAACTATGTACATTCCCGCACGTGCCCGGTGCCCACCAAACACTGCCATTTGCAAACAACGAGCAGGTTGGATGTCGCATTTGAGAAAACTTTCAAAACCCCAAAAAATTTGTTATTTATGTCACTTGTTGGGCTTGTTGCTCTTGCTAAGGAATTAAGAGGAACAATTACGCCTAGCGGCTTGATAATGCAATCATAGCTAAACAAACAATACACGAGAACTAGTGTTACGTAGATGCACTGCGTGCGTTCAGAAGCATTAGGCCGTGTCAATCATAAGCAGCTGGTGCGCAACTATCTTGCAATTCAGCAACGCACAATGTCAAGGAGTGCGCGGAGTGGCCACATGCTCCAAGCGTTCGTCATGTCGCGTAAAACGACGTCTACACCACTACGGGCTCGTTAAAAATACATTTAGCATGATAAAAACAGAAAACATCGTCGCGTCAGATATTCGGCCTGTTTACGCTACACATAATGTAAAGCGAATACTTTATTACACCTTTCGCTATGTTTAGGAACTATTCAAACGTCCACATACCTATGAAATTTTAAACATTTTTGGGATATCAAAAAAATAAAGGCTAATCTTTTTCTTTAGGAAACAATAACATAATGCAAATAACTCAGGACAGTTCTCTTTTTATACTTATGATTGAGAGGACAGCTCTCTTTTTATACTTATGATTGAGAGATAATAGATTTCATCAACTAAAATGTAATGACGTTGGATACAATAATCGAATTAGGTCGTATACGATACGATTGTGTACCCCCAGAGGAATTCCTATGTACGACAAAGACTAGAAACATTTGTGACATTGATGAGAGCCACGTGGGCGGGCGTCGACGGGTGAAATAATACCACTCTTTGTTTTGCCTGTGATGCTACATAGAAAAAATCTAATGAAGTAACGACAGAGAAGACTTCAACACAAATTATTGTCCCAGAAACGATCGTCTACTAATACATCACGGCTAATCTTTCATGCAATACATACACGTGCCTGAACATAAATAAATTCCGCAGCAATGATTATATTGAGTCATAATGTACATTACACCTCTTCAATCAAATATGTATGAACGTTCGAGAGAAAATAAGAGGCGGCATTTTCTATGTAAATTTTTACTTACTGAATCACTGGATTCATCTGTTGATCCGGGATGATGATTATAATCAAAGATGATTCATTTCAGAATAATTTAGCAATTGCGAAAGTCAAATATCAATAATAAGTCACAGTCATTGGCACAATTATTCTGATTTCATGTGGGTTTTATATTTTGGATGAATAAAATAACGTTCATGATACTGGAAATATCTAGAGTGTTTTCATTCGTCATCTCCGCCCTAGAAACGCTACGAGTATAGTACACTATGAAACCTTACATTTGTTGTGCTCAATTCTAAAAGTATTAAGTTCAACAGAAAAAATATGTTGCAACGCCTATGACACCCCATTTATCTAGTTTATATTTTGAGCTCGCCCATTTATTATTTAGTTTGGGTCAGCGCTTCAACCGCATAGAGATAAGCCTAGATGAAACGGTAACTTGTTTTTCAACATTGCTGCTCGGTTTCTTTTACATACATCACCAAGCAGTTTTTTTACATTGAGAGGAGAGAAAATCGATGAGATTTGTTATCGGAAGCAGAGAGACGACGCAGTGCAGCAGGGAGGGAACTCTAGGTCAAGGGCGTATTGCGGCTGCGACCGTCCCTCGCGTTTCCGGGTTCCTTTTCAACATTCTCTGAATTATTTGCTCCTTTATCTTCATTCCAATTTAATAAGGGTTTAACTAAATTGTGTATGGCTCAAATGTACGTCGTAATTTTACTTACAACATTTTAGGTTTACCTTAAACATGTGTAAGCACAATAATCACCTATCATTTCATAGGCAGAGATTTGTCTTGTCGTCGTTGGGCATTGTAAATTTTTATTAGTACGTATAAAAATAAATAACGTCAACTTTAATATCCATTATATCTATACATATAATAAGAATGTAAAATTGGTCGCGTCTGTACATTCGAAATATTTAAAAAAAAAATAGTGGGGGGGACTTAGATGGACCAGCAGAATTCATTTTTATCATTTTTAGAATTTTTGTCTGTGGGTATGTTTGTATGTTTGTATGTTTGCTCAGATTTTCGAAAGAGCACAACTTCGAATCCACCGGATGGATTTCAATGAAATTTGGCATGGATATGACTAATAGTCTAACTTAACATCTAGGATACTTTTTTTTTAGAAAATGTTTAGGGTTGCCACAGAAAATTCAAAAAACTACTTAAAAATTCTAAATGTTTGAAAGAGCACAACTTTGAATCCACCGGATTAATTTCAATGAAATTTGGCATGGATATGACTAATAGTCTAACTTAACATCTAGCATATATTTTTTTTCGGTAAAGTTTAGGGTTGCCACAAAACATTCAAAAACTACCTAAATATTCGAACACGCACAACTTCGAATCCAATGGATTGATTTCAATGAAATTTGGCATGGATATGACTAATAGTCTAACTTAACATCTAGCATATTTTTTATTTCGGTAAAGTTTAGGGTTGCCACAAAACATTCAAAATCTACCTAAATATTCGAACACGCACAACTTCGAATCCAATGGATTGATTTCAATGAAATTGGGCATGGATATGACTAATAGTCCAACTTAACATCTAGGATATTTTTATCTAAAATATTAGATTGTAAATTTTTATGACCACACAGAAATTCTAGCCAAAAATAAGTTTTAGTTATTGAAATACGTCTATTTAGAGCGGAGCCCTACGGAGCCCTACGTTGTGTGTAATCCGACACTATTTGGAATACATAATCTTAATTTTAATAATAATAATAAATATTTTATTGCTGCGTTCTACCATCTTAAGTTTAGTTTTTCTTAACTAGATGTCGCTATACTTAAAATCAGACAAAACCTGCCTTGCACCACATGTCAAAATTTAATATCTTCCATTTATTTCCATTCTATCTTCCATTTATTCTAAACATTAAGCTATCTTTGTATCACGCGGAATCTTAGACGTTAACTCTGGAATTCATCTCCACAGTACTAATGCCGTAGGGAAGCTACCTACCTAAGAAGTAAGTCTAGAGGACCTGCTGATTTTGAATTAAGTAGTAATAGAAACATAGACATTGAACTCTGAACTCCAACCCCTCAGGAATGATGCTGCTGGGTAACTGCCTGCTTAAAATATAAATCTGGAGGACCTGCTAACTTTGAATTAGCAATGTGGGTATCAAATAGAAACTTCTCAGGCGAGGTCGCGTTTCCGATCCGGCGCTAGAATTTAAGGAAAAATAGCTACTTGAATGCCGATCTCCACCTTACTGGTCAGACTCTACCACCTTACTGGTAAATATAGACAGCCACGGACAGACGAACTCAGACTGATGCAGACTGACGTAATACAGATTAGACGATAGACAAAATTATATTTAAGGGCTTCACCGACTGGACGCGGACGGAGTCGCGGGCACAGCTAGTTATTAAAATAAAACCGTATAAAAAGTAACTATGCTAATGGGAGCTTTTGGAAACGGGAAGTTCTACGTGACATTGTCAGCTAAATATAAATCGCGCCGTACTGACAAACAAGGTTATCTGTATAAGACGGACGTCATTATTGGGTGGAATGTGGTGATTGACATTCGGGAGAGCAATTAAAATGTCTTGTGTGGTTTGCATCGGCGCCGACGTCGCGTCGCGTCGGCACAAAGTACTCTCTGGTCGGGTGGTTCACAAGCACGCCGCAAATAGTTGCGCAAGGCCGCGCGACGCCTTCGCTCGCCCGTTATTTATCGACATCGACGTCGTCGGCGCCACGCCGCGTTACACTCTACCAAACATCCGCCATCCTTCAGGAATCAAGCGTTCAGCTTTATTTTTACGAAATTTGCAGATTGTCGCGTATATACACGTGTGGTTCTTTTGTATACATTTATTTAGAAGCGACTAAATCTATAGTTTTATTTTATGTACTCATTAATAAAATTCAGTATATATCACGATATTAAAACAACTGTTATCAGGTCAGATAATTAACTATGCACTTTTGTGTACAGGTTTCCCGATTTTTTATATCGCCAGATTAGAAGTTAAAGCAACAAATTATTAAGTATCAGGCTTTATGTGTTTTAGATGGAAATATATTCATAAACATAATATAATGTTGAATATTGAATGAACGCTAAGTTATGAAAGTGAAAACGCGCGGGCGGCTAATCCCTACCAGTACATCAAGAGGAGCGGAAATTGCGAATTCGTGCGAAATTACTACCTTCGATTTTATACCAAAACAATAATTAAAAATGTTATAACTACCACTATAATAAATGTTGCCAAAACACTGTGATTGAACAATAAAATAACTTTTTCTTTTGTTGATCTTGAAGCAGTCGTTAACCCCATGTGTTCAATAGTTCCCAAAACGAGTAATTAGGTATAAACGAGATCCTGTTGAGTAGTGCTAAGACCGGTTATCCAATAATGAGAATTCTCTCGGGGGTAAAATCAACTCATTAGGTTGAAACTAGTGTACAATCTAGCTTTCCTGGATGAAAAAGGAAAACGAATACTTTCCCTGAAGGGCAGCTGAGGGGAAGGATGCTCTAGTCATTGTTTCACTATCGCTGATGGTAATAAAGGGACACCACAATGGTATGACATGTATTTGAGAGACGTACTTAACTACAAAAGAACTCAGTATATAATGCCTACATTTTGATATTTTATAAAATAAATCTGTAGTACCTACGTACCTACTTCCTACAGTAAGTTGTAGTTGAAATGATTTCAACGAGATTATGAAAGAGAACTTAAAATTATCGTTAAAGAAGATGATACTAAGAGTATGTCTTTTTTACAACTAATCATGGTTGAATATGATCTAGTGTCTGCATATAAAAAGTAAATGGAAATTGGTATGCATGCAACGATGGACCCTTGACATTGACATGGGAAATGGATGTCAGGGGCGGGCGGTTTGCTGTGACCGCAAGAAATGAACAGGCATATGCGTGCATGTAGGATGTGCAAGTGCATGCGGATGTGTTGTGCGAGGGTACCGTTGTTACGCGCGAACAGCGTAAGGTTTGCGGTATGTCTTGGGATAGGTGACTTGCGGCGCACGTAGTAGTGGTCGTGGCGCTGGGGCGGCGCCGGCGGCACGAAGGGCGGCGGCGGCGGCAGGCGCGAGGGTCTGCGCCTCGCGCCGCCCGCGAACGCGTCCATGGCGGCGAGCGTGCCGACGTCGCTCATGCTCGCGGCGCGCTCGCGGCTGGAAGACTGCGGCCGGCCGCACGATCGTTACTTCTCCCCCCAGCCCCTGGCACCGCGCGCGCTCTTCGATCGCCGCCCGCCCTCCGCGTATCGCCGTCCGCCCGCCCACGCGCTGACTCGCTTTGTTTTGAATTATTAATTTATCGCCATTCATCCAGCACTCGCTCAGAGTGCAACAAGAAAAGAGCTGCACTAAGATTTTGATGAGAACGATGACCCGTGATTATATAAACTGGCTGTTTATCTACTGATCAATATTGCGATGTAACGATGCGATATGTGTGCGATGTAGACGCGTGCACTTTCAAACCATGAGTGGGATCTATGAGTAAATAGGATGTTACTAGTGTGAAATGCATTTATCCCAATATCGGTACCTACTATCGACTGTATCTACATACAGAATACTATACCAAGTCGACAGATATTTTTAAAGTTTAATTTATTTAACTTTATTCTAAATATTCTATAGACATTGATTCACACGTATGTCGATTCAATTTAAAATCACCCTCTCATCAAAATTAAACTGCTTCATTATCATTAGGTGAACGTCGACGAAACCGGAGTGGTGGAGGGGTTAACAACAGTACGCAGGTACCCAGCTAACTGACGTAATGCGTAAATATTAAATTAGCTCAAAACGGTAGGTATTCCCTTTATTGTCTTCATGTTCCCAGTAGTTCCGACAGCAAACGTGATCGCAAGGGAAAAGGCGCGGACTAATTTATTTCCTGTTTGCACTTGGCGGTTACGGTGACGTCATAATGATTAATGATTAGGTTTTATCGAATCTGTTATATGTAGATATTTAATTAATTAATTAGATACGTTACTTATCACTTATAAAATATTGCTTTGAAAAGAAAAAAACATATCCATTCCAAATAGGCATGTACTATGTATCAAATATAATAAACGTAAGACAAACTTCTATCGTAGAAGTCACATTATCATTTAATCTCGCACTTACGCACATACGTTTGGTGGATAATAATAGACATGTTCCAAAATCCTAGTCGATAGGGGCAATCCGAAGTCAGAGAAATTATGACCACCAGTCAAACCCTTAAATAATTGGCTCAATGCAGAAGACGACCTATTCGAAAACAGGTTCAGGAAGAAGAAACCTTGGTAAATTTGGTAATTTAGTAGGAATCGTAGAAAATTAAAAGGGGTCTTACTTTAAAAAATGCTGAAATTATATTTTTTATTTGTAATGAGCTTGTGAATTTTCATATTTCAGAAGTATTGGGACCCCCGTACAAACTTTCACCCCCTATTCTGCCCCTTTAGGAGTGGAATTTGCCACAATCCTTCCCTAGTGGACGTAAAAATGTACCTACTGCAATGTACGGCAAAAAATTCATGTTTCGAAAACCAACCAGCGGTTTGGGTTGTGCACTGTCTTGACAGTCGGACAGACAGATTGGCATCAAAGTGATCCTACGAGGGTTTAGTTTTTTTTTGCGTTTTGAAGTCCGGAACTCTAAAAATATTAAATGTCTACTCAAATCTGTTTCAAATGTCAACCATTGGTTGTACGCACCTCTCAAGCAGGCACATCCCATGATGAAGCCCATCATAGAGAGGCGCGGCGCAGGAGCCGGTGGTGGCGGTGGCGGCGGCGGTGGCGGCGGCGGCGGCGGCACGCGCCGGCCGCGCGCCGGCGCTCGCGACACCGCGCCCGATATTATCCACCTCTTTTAACCCTCCCGCACATTCTCAATCCCTCACCATCATTTCTCATCTCGCCATTTTAGAGACCAAAGAGAAATTTAACAGAGGTATAATCATATGCAAACATTATTGTCGTATTATTCAGACAATAGTATTCTTTACATTGCAGACGTTCAAGGCACTAATGTTAAATTTTTTATAAAGTAAAAGCTGAAAATAACTACGTGTCCTACATTTTCTAGATTGCTACAAAAATATGTGCCTATAGTTTCGAAATGCTAATGTAAAAGTATTGCAGAAACAGTCTACGCAATGCAGTAAAAGTACAGGTGTGATGCAGATATGTAGTTTATGAAAGTGTTATGGCTTAATAGCAAATTGAAATAATTGAATATTTTATAGTTCGATTGAAACACGGTTGTGTTGTAGGGCAGTAGCCGGTGCAGCGGGCGATGGCGTGCTGGCCCCGCTGCCGATCGATACCGCACGCGAAGTTCGCGCCTCCAGGCTACCCGACCATAACTAAACTGACTAAACATGTGTGCTAGACACAATTACTACTATATAAAATACCAGCTAAGTATTTATAGAGCATAGGTAATGACAATTCTAAAGAGTAAGGTGCAATACTTCAAAGGCAAAAATGTGTTTCTTTTAAAATAAATGTAAATTGCAGAATCCACCATCAAATTAAGTAGTGGAGGTGCTTATATATACAGGCTGAAATTCTGAGAAATTCATTTCGTAGGATTTCCATTAGGAAATACTTTTTGTTAGTCTCGACGTAATGTGGAAATACCTATTATTTATTTTATTTTACAGTTTTTATAAACAGTTACCTGTAGGTAACTGTTTATTTATTTTAAAAGCTTTCTCACTCTTCAAGAAATACAAAAGAATACTTGTGTAATTATTGCGTAACGCGATGATTAATAAAATTATAGCTTGATGAAAAACGTAAACACAGCAATATTTTTTACAAAACTTCATTAAAATTACTCATTTGTGCGGACTACTTGGTTGAACTACAAACGGCGTTAAAATGTTTATTTTTTCAAATAAGTATATTTATGCGCACTAAGCCGCGACATGTAATGCAACTAGAAGAACTAATTCTATGAAAATAAACAACACTACACCTTGCAAAGCTTTAAAAGCTCTTTATGTGACTCAGTCATTCGTACGCTGTGGTCGTTTCAAAGGGTGAGGGAAACGAAAAAAAAACTATGGAATGCGTGAGTGGAGTCGGGTGATTTGACAGGTGGTATCTACATGGGCAGGTAATCGAGTGAGGTTAGGGCAGGCAGACGCGAGGGTCGGTTTGCGGCAGGTCGCGGGCCGGCGGGCGCGGGCGGGCGCGGGCGCGGGCGGACCGACACTGAGGCGCGCGCCGCGCCGCCGCCGCCGCCCCCGCGCACTGCCCCCGGCCCGGGCCCGGGCCCACTAGCCCACTACCCACTACCCAACCCCCGACCGACGACACCGCGATCTAGACTTCGACAACGACCCCCTCGACTCAACGCTAAACCAGATATTGCTCTTGATAACTGCACATACAACATCTTGTAATACTAGTTACACTCGATATCTGACAATTGAGTTTGTGACGCATTTTATAATCTTACACTCTTATCTACTTGCATACATAGTATCTATTACTTACTGAATTTGTATTTATTCTGATAGCCTGATAAGCCTATGCTATCAATGAATATAAATACATACTGACTTTCAAACAAAATTCCACTATAGAAAAAAATACTTACCTGACCAAATATTCTTAAACCAGCGTGACCCATGATCCGAGCCGTTTAAAGCCCAATAATAACGACACCATACAGAAGAAAATTACACAATCAAGAAATATACTGTTGTCAAACAAACAGAAAAAAACCACTGTTGTCAAAAATTAAATAAGTATTTTGGTTTGAGTCAAAGTAAAACTAACGCTCTAAAGCTATTTTAATGTCTTAAACAAAGACATTGCCAAGAAAGAGGGAGACATATGACTGTCCAAAATAGGAGACATATGTCCTACTAAACGGAGTCCACGGAGGCACTATATCTGCTAAAATAATATATCAATGATTTTAAAGTAAAGTATTAACTTAACTTTTCTGAAGATTGTTCCGTCACATCTTTTTACCCTTTTTAAAAAAGAACACCAATGAAGTCCCTTGGCTAATATTTTTAGATTACTATAAGTATTACAATCCTATCGCTGGTCCTTCGTTCGTATCTATTAATATCGTCCTATGTCCCAAGAATTCACATGTCTCCGGTAAAGTCAGTCGGCGGTGCGCCGATAGCTCTGTGACAACTAGTGGTGGGTCAACGTTCGGCGCCCGGCCTGTCAGGATGTCGTTAATTCCCGCCACGCGCCACTACCTACTCGCCATTGACGTGTAATCCAATACAATAATACGGAACGAAGACGTCTTATAAGTACCTTTTAAAACTTTAAACTTGTCATAAACTCAATTAATTATTATTTAGTAAATATGTTATAGTGGTATTTATATTTAGTAGTATTAGTGCCTTAAAATATATCAGACCGTAAAGGAAATAAATATAGACACCCTGTATAATGACTCCTCCTTCCTTGACACACTTCGGTAAATTCAGAGTGACTAAGGTGTAGTCAATCCATGGAAACGTCATACCTCCATACTCTACAATAGGTAATTATTTACATGCGATAACTTACCAATGCTTTCCGGATCTCCACTATGATTTTATTGACAAAATCGCCCACCCCATGGACAGTTTTTTTTATTTCCGTTTGGTCTACCCCATGAGCGAATCCTAGTGCTGTAGGCTCACAGGTTTGTGTCACAAATACGGCAGTCCACAGCGACCCGCGCTATGAACGAAACGCGTACAAGCAGTGCTGTAGTTACGCTCTAACGCTTCTGCTAGTAATGTTGACGCGTATTTCATGCACCGAGCGCGAGTCGCAATGTGTTATTTGCCGTCTGTTTAATAGTGGTATGTACTCACCAATGACGTTATTGTTTTGGTGGTGGTGGTGGTGCGCGGCGGCAGCGGCGGCGACGGCGGCCGCGAGCGCGGCCTGCTGCTGCGCCAGCTGCGCCGTCAGCTGTGCCTGCAGCGCCGCGTGCAGCCCGAGCCGCTCGCCCGCGCCGCCCGTCTCGCCGCGCGCCTCCTCGCCGCGCGTGGGGGACTCATCCTCATCTGAGATCAAATAATACTTATTAGAACAAGTTGGATATTGGCAAAAATTAGTACACCCTACATTTACATTTAGCTACATCCTGGAAGATTGGTTGAATAGCGGACCTTGAAACAATAGAGCTCTACAAGACAGTTTAACTGCCCCCTATTTGACCGTTTAAACTTTGCAGCGGTTTAAACTAACTTCGAGTAGGAAATTAATCACCGTTGAGTTAATTGATAGATGAAGATAGTTAGGTACTACTGACTTTGTCTACAAGCGTTTCTACAAAACGCTACCCTTCATGTATGGAGATGACTTAAGACACTTGATCAACTTATCGACTTATTTGTAGTTTCCATACATTTAAGCGTAGCGTTTTGTAAAAACGCTTGTAGACAAAGCCACTTGGCTAGGGGCGCCTGTACTTTAAACCATGGAATCATCTGCTATTATTATTATGGCCCTTCTTTTTATGGATCACTCCCATAGTTAGTTTCGAAGTATTGTCTCCAATTAAACATCGATTCAGCTTACAGAGTTATGAGGGAACTAAATATGGAAAGTCAATTTGTTTCTTGATGTTCCCATAGAAAAAAAAAATTGTACCTAAGTATACATGTTGCATAGGTACTATTAATGGTATTATTAAGTATTTTTATCATTATGAACCTAATTCTTTAGATGAATCACTTGCTAATGGGAACTTTGATTATGGTCTTAATTAATTAAATTATACCTAATTTCTTGTTAACTACAATATTCTACACCGGAATCAAACATTATTGAATAAAACAAACATTAAGTGACCTTTGAACTAACCGTAGTTTTCCGGTGCTGTGTATTATGAAAGCATGTCACAGCGTCAACGTTCAAATAGGATTTAAAACTAATGGGGATTAAATGCGAACGAATACATAGGTACACACACATATCTTGCATCACATGAGTGAGATATTTGGACATTCCATTGGACTATTTTGGATCATTTTAGAAGATTCAGCATTTAACCGAAATATTACTTTGCATAAAATTAATATAATACAGATGAATTAATAATAAGTAAGGAATTATTATCAACGCGAAAGTGTGTTTGTTTGTAATTTTGACTGAGCGTTACGCCAAAATGGCTGTTCGAATATACATAGGCTACTTATTATTCTAAAGCCTACGCGTGCGAGGCCGCAGGCACATGCTAGTAGAAAATAAAATAAAAACAGAAAAAGGAGACGCCTCGCTTGGACAAGGAAAATTGACTGTCCTTCATAGGTATCGGTGCGTATATTTACGTAAAGCGCGGTCCGTCAGTAGGCCATTAAATCGGATCATCAAGGGCTCGGACACGTTGACCAAATAATTTAATATTTTACTTTTAATATTGGATGGCGTTATACAGTGTGTTAAGAAAACCCTGTCCGACCCGAAAACGTATTGTTGGGTATAGAGATTAGATTATATTTATGTAAAAAAAAATAATTTTTCATTCTTCATTTTTCTTTCTTTTTTTTTTAGAATCGTTAGTACCACTGCTCGGCAAAGGCTTTCCCTTTATTTTTGGAAAACAATTACCCCGTTTACATTTTTTTATCATAAAATAACGTCATTACGTACTTTATGGTAAGAGGTGCCGCCACACGATCTAACATAATTACTGCCGATAACGCTGTTGTCATATTTTTAAAATTTGCTACATTTTGGAGGCAAAAGGCAAAAAATGGGCATTTTAAATTTTCATTAATATGTTTACTATACTGATTTTTTTTTTATTTGGTTATGTTATTGGGAAACCTACATACCGGTTTCGGCTCGGGCAGGGTTTTCTTAACATATTGTTTACCGAGTATAATGGCAAGAGGCTTTATTCATTTTGGACCAAAATATGAAAATACCATCGACGGAAGTAGCACTGAACTCTGCCTATTCCTTCAGGGAAAACAGACTTGATGGTGTATAAGCTACAGCACACGTGCATTGAGCAGTGAAGCTTTAACTAACTAAGAACCAATTAAGGGCTAGTTCACCAACACATTCAACCGCAGTAACCGAATGTTTGATATACTGGTACTACTGTATAATGCTTTAACGGACCGTTACTATTTTGGTAAACTTGGCCCTATGCTTGTCAAACTTCTTCTTCATCTCGTTTGTGGTAAATCTGGTATATGGGTTGTTCAAGCCGCCCGAAGACCTCTGACATTAACGACTGCGGTCTAGATGATAACAATCCGGACGGCCTTTTTACATGATGCCCTCCGTCCGAAGCACGGAACGCTCAGATGCAGTGTTTGTGTATTTATCTTTTGGTATATAAAACAATTATATGGTATAGCCCCTTACTATACAAGGTGAAATTGAAAAAAATGATTCTTCACATGATTCAGAATATTTAGGAAATACATATTAATCAACAAATCAATTGATAAAAAAATATTGCCCGGATAAGGTATAACAGTTAACTGGTTTGCTTATTGGCTTACTTGAGCAATATTTTTTTATCAATAGTTTTTTTTATTTATTTTCCGTAAATATTCTGAATCATGTGTAAAGAGAGTCATAGTTTAAAAGGATGCCTATGATTTCAAATTCGCCCTGTATAGATATCAGCGATATGTGTACGACTCACTTGCTTCTGGTACAGGCGTGACAGGACTCTCCGGCAGGAGGATACCTTTCTGCACCAACTCATCTCTATTAGCTCGGACGGATATCTTCCTTTCTAAGGCTGCAAATAGAAAATGCAATTTGTAAATTTGTGTCGACATTCGTCAATAGATGTTTTTCACAACTAACATTACAAGGTGCTTAGTAACAAAAGACTTGTAAAAAAGTGCAAGCAGAATGACCGTGAATTTTTAGGTAAGTAGTTCATCAAAGGAGGGTTATCGTTCACTATCATCACAAAAACATTATAATATACTCACTTCTAGATGCGGCTTCGAATTTCTCTGATTTCTTTTTCCGTTTCCACTTCCACGGTTTGAATAATCTGCCAAATGCTGAGAACTTGGACTTGGTCCGCTCAGCGGGTGGTGTGCGCGCGCCTGAACCCAGACTGTTCGTGCGTGCCGCCGAACCATTCTGTTTCTTTGCTGCAACAAAACATTTCCAACTTAATACTCTCTAAAAACTTGTAAGAGACAGGCGTTGTCACCTCTATCATTAAAATATCCCTAAATGCATAACTACCAGCATAGGTAAAACATAACATCCCTTGGGACAACGTCGACAGCCTGCCATAATGTGTGAGCAGGTGCTTAAGTATGTAAACGCTTATTACAGCAATGTTTACCAACTCCGTAAAGGTATGATGATTAGACAGAAATAAGAATCAATTCATAAAATCAGTATCAGTAGTAGTAGTATCATCAAAAGAGCAAAGACGATTCAATACAAAAATAGTTCCCAGCAAGATCTGTACAAAGAGTAGCTAGCTACTCGCACACACACGCTACATCCATACAATCAATGGCCCCATTATGTCAAGAGTCTATTGTCATGACCTGTCCGCGCCTATCACAACACAATACCAACGATAACCAAGTATATTGACAAAAGAGAAAATTCTCGTCCCTGCTCAAGACAAATCTGTATAAAAAAACAATACGTTGCACTATTACAGCTATTTTGCTCTATTTATCTCTTTGCATAGGTATAAATCTATAAATAACCTTTCTATAACAGTTTATCCCATACATTTGTACTACCTACTAATTACTAAAGGAATGGTAACATGCCGAATACCCACTGAGAATAATCAAGAAACAGGATAGGATGATCACGAGAAAGGCAGGAATTACAAGGCATGCATAACAAACTATAGAATCGAGCGATTGATATGCAGTCGACGTCTGTAGTGCCGAGTACAAATAACTTGAACATACGTTTTCCAAGAAATATTCAACAAAAACTTGTACAGAATAAGACGATTAGGAACTTGAAGACACTGCTACAATTTTATCTATGAATATTATATTTATAATGTATGAGTAGCTAATGACTGTCAAGTGTGTAGATAGATAATTTTGTAGATGGACTAGCACAGCTCCTGCTTCGATCCCTTTGTTTCTTGATCTTTGGAATAATTATTAGGTATACTCAACTCATCCCATTTCATATCTGAACAAATGATCAACAAAAAAAATGTGTTTCTGAAACGCTGATTTAAAACCTAACCACGCCATGGAAAAATACACATCGATACATATTAACTGTAGCAGGTAGTCTAACAAACGATTGTTTAAAATTAACTGTCATTATTACTATACATTTTCACAACCTCACTCTTTATTGAGCAACTACAATGTTATTCATTGATAGTTGAAAGAATTTGACTCATTGATACGAAAAGCATACATTTATAAATACATTACTTAAGTACTTTATTATTCTAACTACTGCAGAAGCCGTTGTAAAGCATAATTTCTGTTTACCTTCTATTGGACAGAACACAATCCAGGATATGTCTATAATTTTATTTTAACTATACTTAAAGATTACTAACTTCAATTAGCAGATTGTTACGATTCTAGGTTTTCCCCATGACTCAGTTCGTAGTCCTTCGGGTCTTTTACCAAGTAGTTACGTAGGTACAAGTATTAATTTCTCGATTTATATCTACTGTACCTAGTTTAATTTATTTTACGACATATCATCAATGGGAAAGTTCCTTATCGCTTTGTGCCTAAAATCAGCCAAACGATAGTTATGGTGCTGTGGGTAACAACGTTTAATTCGCCTGACATGAGTCATCGATTCGTGTCCGTGCGACTCGCCCACAACAATTGATGGTGCCCACCAACGCACCTCGCGTCGTCACTTCTCACCTTGCTCAAAGATTTGAGGTCCTTACCTTCTAAAACCTCGACCGCTATTCAAGATAGATTAAGACACTTCTTGTAACAAGTTTGTTACTCCTATTGCATTCTCAAGATGTTGTAACTTTTTGTTATTCAATTCTTTTCTATTTAGATTATTGTAGGGAGAGCACAAGTACTTTGTGAATGTAGAGCAAAGAAAGCCAGCTAAAGAAAGATACAAACACGGACTAACTCCCACTTTCTTTTAATCGGAGCATTCAAATATCCACACTTAATAGTAATCTTTCATACGTACTAACATTCGCGATGAAACTAGGTAGGGACACACGCGGTAACATCTTATCTTACACAAGATACAGTTGGGAATAATGAATCACTCCGTCGGTCTTAGTAATTTAATAAATTGTTCCAGTATAAGGTATAGTTACCATGTACTGTAGTTATACAGCAAGGACCAATAAGGATAATCAAACATCGTCAAACCATTCCTTGGATGAATCAATAACACCTTTGAGTAATGAATACTATCATTAATATGCTTCTCGAGTGTCGCACGCGGTAACAAAGACAGCTCGTACGTAGTGCTTCAACACTACATACTCAACTAGGTACAATGTACAACAAATATAATGCCCTAGTCTATTGTTCATCATATTATTATGTGAGAAAGTGTTATTGCAAAGTTATATTCATTGTCTGACCTTTCGATTAGAAACGTGACTAACAGAATAGGTATATTACAAATATCTTGCCAGGAAGAAAGGAGTCACTCACACACAAGAGTGTACTAAAATGCTCACCCTCTCTTTTATATATGAATCTACTCGAAATAATCTTCCTAAAATAGACAGTCTAATATACATTTCAAGAAGTATACAAAATGCGATCCACATTGTTCGCCATACACCTATCAGAAAATCAGGATTATTTTAAACTTTCATTCGGGGTATATTTGGGAAAACACATTGTTTTCGAACTGAGACTAACAGAAGTTAGAACACAGTGAAGTTATTTTTTTTAGTTTTAGTAGTTGGTATGACATTACAATTTTACATGTCAATAATCAGTACTTAAAGATTTGGTGGACAGGTTACCCAGAACTCAAAAATAAAGTTCTGCCTTGATTTAATGAAGGTCTTCGTAAGAGTAACAATGCCTTCAGCGAATTTCCCAAGGGGCTATATTTTATGTGCTTCAAGTTCATTACTTTGCCTATAAGCAAACATATTTTTACGTATGGTAGCAGGTAGACACTGCAAAACAAAACACTAGGGAAGCACTAAGATACCTATAAACGCCGGTTTATGAGTACGATACGGGTATCACTTTATAACCTGAAGGTATTAATTTTTGACTCCATATGTGGTGATGTTAAAATACTTCATATTATAGTTAGACGGGCTCCAGGTTTAGATGGCAGTCTAAAAGCGTTTTGGCAAATCGATACCGGTCTATGTTAAAAGAGAGTTATAATCGATTTACAATGACATTACAGAGCATTACATAGCAGGGCTTTTGTGCTGAATATGTCGGTTATTAAATTATACATCATCATGTGGCTTCAACTTTCTTCTTCATCTAATACGAATCTATACGAGATGCCAGGTTTTACAATCACCAGCGATCAGGGTAAACCCTCCATGATGGCACATAATATAAACCCTATATTTGTTTCGAAATGGCCAATTGTAAAGAGAATTTTTGGCAAAATCGTCGAAGCAGGTACCGTTATTAAATGTGAAAACAAAAACAGCGATTTGTAGCTGTGAATAATAGACGGGAAGTAACATCTGAAACACGATATCTCTCTTACATATGTATATCACCTACACAACATAGGGCAATATCAAACGCATAGAATAATGTAAATAGTGGCATTAGTTTGTATCATGTACTTGCGTACCTAATTATAAAATAAGTCCATAAATAACATTCTGTAGTAAATAATTATCTCCCCTCAATAGCGTTATCAATAATTTGTGCTTGATAAAATTAAATAAGTATGTGTAGGTTTTTTTATTCGCTTCCCCACATTCTACTGACAGCACACATAATACCAAGATGATAAATTCCTAAGTCCTGCCAGAACTGTTAATGTAATAAATACCTACAGATACCTACTAGTAATATTGTATTTATTAGAATAATAATGTACCTATTTGCGTCGTTAAAATCAATAACAATGGTAGCGTTTAACTTCTAATAACTTTATTTTTTTTAATGATTGTAGGGAAGTAAATCTGCCACATACACCTTCCAATTCAATGTGCCCTGCCACATGTCAGCGTTAAGAGGAAATCAATTATTTATCATAGCCAAGATTGTTATAGGTAGCATAGAAAAAGTGACCGGCCTTAAACAACACATAAGTTCTCTTGGCTGACATGATTTTCAAGTTTAATCTTAAGGTTAATTCCGCGATTTCTATCTGTAGCACCATATTTGGAACGTAGAGCCATAACTGATTAAAAATATTTGCAGACTTAAAAAAAAATGGTAGGCCATGTGAGGTTCTGCTTCCGAAGTATCTATTAATCCCGCTAGCCCCTCCAGCTAAGCTAAATACTTGTACTAGGTATATGTTCCTCTAGTCCCATATTTTTCCCTCCAGAAATCTCCCAGCCATTTTGACCTCACAATTTTCCCCCATAACTATACTATAAAGACCCCCAAAATATTGGGTATTACCCCCAATCTGACATCACTGTTCTTCATCTGGAACTTCTATGCAAAATTTTATGTTTCTAGACCCCGCCGGTTTAGCCAGCGCGTTTTATGTCAGGCAGTGGGTCAGTTAAGAAATTTTTAGAGTTCCGTACCTCAAAAGGAAAAAAACGGAACCCATATAGGATCACTTTGTTGTCGGTCTGCTGTCTGTCCGTCCGTTTGTCATAACGTGCACAGCTCAAACCGGTGGTGTATAGACATGACATTTTAACAGTATACCTTTAATAACGCCGAAAAGAGCATAGAAACGTTTTAAAAAAAAAACACTTTTCTCCCTTAAATAAGGGGTGGAAGTTTGTATGGGGGTCCCAATTTTTCTAAAGCTAGAGACACGAAAATTTGTATTGAGGCTACTCATTACGAATAAAAATATTTAATTTAGCGGTTTTGAATATTCCACCCTTAAGGGTGTAAAATAAGGGATGAAAGTTTGTATGGAAGCGGCATTTTTCGTGAAGTTAGAGACATGAAAATTTGTATTTAGGCTACTCATTACAAAAAATAAAAACACTTCAGCATTTTTTAAAATTAAACTCCTTATATGTCCTTCGTTTACTTACTAACTTACTAACTCTACTTATCTTACTATTAAAAAATCTAATTTCTCAAGTCCGACTTGTACTTATCCGGTTTTTTTTATTAAGTAAGAAAGTGTTTAAGAAAGCCAAACAAACATGTGTTGAAAACAATGGATACTTTTAAGTATTCTTACAATAGTAACTGATTTAAATTTAAAAGCCCCTTTAGATAACATAGGTATCATGGTCGTCAAAGTTTACTATGTATATCCGAACACGCGTGTGCCTCCATGTGCAAAAAAATATGACAAATAGCAGGTACCGTGGCTTGGCGTGTATCGTCTCGTGACTAACCCAAACCACTCCTGCAGGTAGCGTGATAGGTCATAATAATATTGTCATTGTTCAGGTTAGGTTAGGAATATTCACAATAGCTATTTTGATTATACTAAATATGCAATTTACAGCTGTTAACGCCTATATCCGTCTTACCTAATTTTTTAAACTTCAAACTTAAACTACTAAATTGCAAAATTTAATTAAGTAATGAAAAATAAACACTTATTATCACTTTTTCTTCAAGAAGTTAGGCACGCCTAAAAATGAATGCAGTCGTTGTTTATGTTATTCAAAGAAACTAAATGTTTTTAAACATTGGTTACTGTTAGTTATGCAGTAGGTATGTTTAGAATGTTACTCGAAATGGTGTGTATGAAACTTCGATTTCGCAAAGCTATTGTTAGGAATGTGTCAGGGTGTATAGAGAATAAAAGGAAAGGGCAACTGACCGGCGACTGCTGCCACCTCCTTCGCCCCCACATGCAAGAAATCAGTAAGAGATAGAGAGCTCGCAATCAGCTGCCTTCGTTCCTGAAAATCGAGTTGGTCGAGGCTATTGGCCCTAGTCCCGCGCACCGCCTGGACGGGCGCGCTCAGCGACATGTCAACTACGCGTCGCCATGTCGTACAGACGACATTTTCAGCATTCGAACAACACTAATTACACTGTCAATGAACACTAAACAAAGACACACGAAATGTAAAACCGACACTTACAACGTCGAACACGTTTTCATTGCGAAATGCCTGCGCCGCTATGGACGCTCAACGGCAAACTGGCGCGCGGGCCGACGGAGCCGCGGGGCAGAGTGGGGGCCGTCTGCCTGCCCCTGTCCCTCCTGCCTGCATGTTGCAATGCACTAAACTCGCCTCTCCGCGTCGTGGTTGTGGTGAGACGACTGGCGAGTCTCCGGCGCGCCATCACGTCAACACACAAACAAACGACTCGATAGAGCGACTGTTCTACACTGTGGCCTGTGGTAGCATGGCGGTGCGTATAGTACTGTGTATAGTCAGTCACAGGATAGAGATAGTACAGTGACGATGGGAACGCGCCCCTCAGAATTTATAAATTAATTAATGCTATGCTATATTTAAAACTACGTAGTTCACCTACTTACTTTTACTACACTGTGATGCGTACTGCGTAGTCTAGTCACAGAATATATTAATGTAAGATAAATTGATTTCGACATGGCTTTTCTATACTGTACATGAAGTTTCTCTAAGTACGTAATTGAAGAAATTTCAATTTAGTTTATAATTACTGGGCCAAACAAATAGGTACTTAGTACTTACGCATTTACAATAGGTAGTAATGTCATCGATTCAGCAGGCAGGTATTATCTAAGCTTACTTTATACCAAACTTATGATAGAAAAATACAGAATAGAGAAAAAATAGATTACTTACTTAATAAATTACGATTTGATTGATTGATTGATTAGATCAACCATTAAAAATTAGTGCTTTTATATTGGTCCGCTTGGGTCGGTTAATTTGTCTATGAGTGATAAGACGATTCGTTAACCATGTCACGGACAGTCTTCAAGAAATATTACCACACTCAGTAAAGCCATTATTTTTTACACTTAGGGATCTAACTATTAAGCTAGTTAATTGACGACGCTCGGTTGTGACTTCACCAAATTAAGTAATAGGTAGACAGATAAGTATATAAGATTAAGTAATAGTAACATCATATCATAATACAACTTTTTTTACACACAGGACATGTTCTTTTCAAATGCAGACCCTTAACAAACAACCTGCAACCGCAGCGTCTAACAATGAGGCCAGGTGCTACCGTGCCCAAGTGGACGGTGGTGCCGCTGCCAACAATCCGAGCACAAAGGCACGCCCGCCTATCCACTAGTGAGCAGTCTAGAGCCTAAGAATCTTTCAGAGACTATGATTCGTCGCATTGAAATAACATATTGCTATTTATTTTCCGTAGGCGTTAGATGTAACTTGATTTTCTAGAAGACATAAAAATATGAATACCTAATGTTAATTCGCGAGTCACTGAAAGGCGCAAATCCGTGTATCCGTACCGAGGAGATTTTCCACGATGAACAAAACATTGACCCTCAAGTTCATAGAAAGTTACGATGGACTTACACTGGCATTACAAATCACTCCAAGAAATGCTTGGTAAAACCATTGTAACTGGCTAAAACTCTCTTAAAAAATTGGCGGTTATCTATTGACAATCCATAAGCAGACACAACAGATTGTTCGATTACACCCAGGTATACAAATGCAAGATTGAGCAATAACTTACTGTCCTCCAATTCATCACCATCTTGAATTCCCGAGTCGCTTCTCGTGTCATCGTCTATAGGCCTGTGCCTAATTATGAGTTTTCGAGGTATATTTCCCTTTCGAGTTATATTTCCATCCATGTTTTCATATCGTTCATCACAAACACAATAACACTCATAAGTATAATGCTCACACAGAATATTCTCATTACAAATATTTTTTATACCATCGTAACACCGTAAAACCTTAAACAATACTAACACATTATTGACTGAATCCTAAGATAAGATAGCAATGGATATCAAGACTTATCAAACCGTTTTTCCATTGGCGCTTCATCACACTCATTTCTTTAGTACCTACCTAAATACTTATGTGCTTAATCAGTTTTTGACAAGGTCAATAAATATAGTAGTACTTGTGTAGTAAGATTTGTTGGGGTGTTATACCGGGTTCATTATAAATAGTAATTAAAATAGTAAGAACATAATCATTTATTTGTAGATAAAATGTGATCGAGGCTGTTTAAATTGCGTTGTGAATTAATCGCCAACGACACCGTGTGGATACACGATCCTGTTCGCGTTTTATCACTTTTCCTGTATAGCGTAATGTGGTCCTTATACACCATACAGATAGACGTACTGAAGATTAAATACCCATTGGAGCATAAAATTTCTGATTTATTAGATAAATAGCTGTGCCCGCGACTCCGTCCGCGTCCAGTCGGTGAAGCCCTTAAATATAATTTTGTCTATCGTCTAATCTGTATTACGTCAGTCTGCATCAGTCTGAGTTCGTCCGTCCGTGGCTGTCTATCTGTACCAGTCTATACCAGTAAGGTAGTAGAGTCTGACCAGTAAGGTGGAGATCGGCATTCAAGTAGCTAATTTACCTTCGTTTCGTATGATGAGGGAGAGAGCCGGAAGCGCAACCCAGCCACCTCCCCGTCCCCTCCCATTAACCCCACTCCCCTTCAGGTTGGAAACGTGCTACCGATGCCTTTGGTTGCAAGCATCTATAGGGTACGGTAACTGCTTAACAACAGGTGGGCCGTACGCTTGCCTGGCGCCTTAGTTGTATAACAAAAGTTTGACTTTATTTGTCTGTGTGTATCAGTTTAGCTGTAAGTATCTGTCTGTCTGAATCGGTCTGTCTGTAATCTATCGGTAGGTGAGTATCTCTGTCTGTACCAGTCTATCTGTATCCGTCTATCTGTATCTGTAGTTACTCACAGTATCACGACGGAGCGGTTGGACTCCAGAGCTCAATGTTTAAGTTTGTACTTGATACCCATGTTCCTTATTTACAATGAGTGAGTGCTCCAGACTCACGGCTTAGGTAAGAGTCACTTCGCAACATCGTGCTTAAAAAGTTAGAGTCCGGAGTTTATCTTCTAAGTCAATAGTCAAAGCGTTTATTATGTTTAGGCCTAGGAGGGCACTTACAAGTAGTCATTTTACATGTTTTCCTTAAATTCTAGCGCCGGATCGGAAACGCGACCTCGCCTGAGAAGTTTCTACTTGATACCCACATTGCTAATTCAAAGTTAGCAGGTCCTCCAGATTTATGGTTTAAGCAGGCATCATTCCTGAGGGGTTGAAGTTCAGAGTTCAATGTCTATGTTTCTATTACTACTTAATTCAAAATCAGCAGGTCCTCTAGACTTACTTCTTAGGTAGGTAGCTTCCCTACGGCATTAGTACTGTGGAGATGAATTCCAGAGTTAACGTCTAAGATTCCGCGTGATACAAACACCCGCTTAATGTTTTTTATACGTAATTAGGAATAAAAAAACTAAATTTCTTGAAGCAACGAAGATATTAAATTTTGACATGTGGTGCAAGGCAGGTATTGTCTGATTTTAAGTATAGCGACATCTAGTTAAGAAAAACGAAACTTAAGATTGTAGAACGCAGCAATAAAATATTTATTATTATTTTTAAAATTATCTATTCCAAATAGTGTCGGATCACACACAACGTAGGGCTCCGTAGGGCTCCGCTCTAAATAGACGTATTTCAATAACTAAAACTTATTGTTGGCTAGAATTTCCGTGTGGTCATAAAAAATTACAATCTAATATTTTATAAAAAAATATCCTAGATGTTAAGTTGGACTATTAGTCATATCCATGCCAAATTTCATTGAAATCAATCCATTGGATTCGAAGTTGTGCGTGTTCGAATATTTAGGTAGTTTTTGAATGTTTTGTGGCAACCCTAAACTTTACCCAAAAAAAAAAAATATGCTAGATGTTAAGTTAGACTATTAGTCATATCCATGCCAAATTTCATTGAAATTAATCCGGTGGATTCAAAGTTGTGCTCTTTCAAACATTTATAATTTTTAAGTAGTTTTTTGAATTTTCTGTGGCAACCCTAAACATTTTCGAAAAAAAAAGTATCCTAGATGTTAAGTTAGACTATTAGTCATATCCATGCTAAATTTCATTGAAATCCATCCGGTGGATTCGAAGTTGTGCTCTTTCGAAAATCTGAGCAAACATACAAACATACAAACATACCCACAGACAAAAATTCTAAAAATGATAAAAATGAATTCTGCTGGTCAATCTAAGGCCCCCCCACTATTTTTTTTCCAAATATTTCGAATGTACAGACGCGACCAATTTTACATTCTTATTATATGTATAGAAGATGTATAGAAGATAGATAGATTACATAACATGTTTTAAATACACGATCAAGCCTGTATTAACCGAGGGGTATGCAATGGTGCACTAATGCACTTACTTTCACCGATGGTACTTTTGGCCGCAATGTAATAGAGGCGAGCGTATCGCCAACACACCGGGAACGTTCTCCCTCAATACGAGGGGGATTCGGCATAGTACACCACGTTGGCCCAGTGCAGGTTGGCGAATTTAACACGTCTTTCAAATGACGTGCAGGTTCCTTCACGATGTTTCCCTCCGCCGATGAGCAAGTGATAATCTTAGCATTTAAAGTAGTCCACGATGTTATAACAAATATTTCATAATATCGATAGAAAGTATTGTGAGCGAGGTGCTATAAAAATGTTACAAGTAATAAGGTTGAATGATCACAGTGTGCATTGAGTAGGTCCCTTTGATGGGGTCGGTTGGATCAAGCGGTTTTATTTTTATAAATAGACGTCTATTTGCCCCATAAAGTAAGCGAACCATAATTATATTCACGCTAGAAACTCATGTAGCGTATAACGCACTCAGCGAAGCCTAATTTAGGTAAATTCTAATATAGAGATTTACCTACTACCTATAAATATTGAAATGAATTTCATACTGCATACCTATTATAGGTATATGACATGTGGCTAGGCGCTACTCTAGAGCAATCCGACATTCTGGCGCCGTTGTTTGATAAATCATTGGCTGCATTACAAAACAACGCATGATACCAATCTATGGAAAACTACAGCAAACTCTGGAGTAAATATACCATGCATGCATGTAAATATACAATATGAAATAGAACAAAAAAACAGGTAGACGCTTACAGACAGATAAATTGTATAGTTACTTAGATACACTACAGTTAGAATACTTGTGTAATAGATAGGTCCTTAGTATTACAATAAGGAGAAAATTATATTATTGGTAGAGGACTGTTACATTGTCAATTGTTATTAGTGTACGTATACTAACTATGCACGTTCATATAACAGCTAACCTGGTGAAGAGCAAGGAATACGCTCACCTCTAGTGTATACAGGGAAATCTCCGTCGGATCGACTGTGGGTAAGCATGGGTCCGTAGCACCGCCACTGCGGCCGGTCGCGCAGCGCCCGCGGGCCCTCCACGGCCGTTCACCTACGCCAGGCCATCAGCACAATAAGCACGGCACAGGGGCCCTACACCTACAACACTCGGCGTGGCGTTCAGCTCACGGTACTCGCATCAACTCGCCGATGGCGGCGCCACAGAGACGAGAGCGAACGGAGGCTGCGCCGCGCAACTCTACGCGCATACCTCACCCTTCCCCGCTCGAAGAGCCCTAGCTCCCGTCGCCGCCGCGACGCAGGCTCCCTATTCCCCCATGCAAACACGTGTACAGTATCGTTTACGTGATATTTTTTTATGTAGTAAACGCCCAAATTAACATACCTATACATATGTGTTATCATTTAAACGGTTATGTTACTGGAAATATATATCATCCGGTGTTCTATACAATACCTAAATGATCAGAAAGTCAATAAATTTAATTATTTTGGTATAAGTATTAAAACCATCGAAGGTACATACAATAGGCAATGTGTATGCCTAATGCTTATAAGTCTTCTATCTATACCATAACGGGTTACGTACGGGCGCCTATTCTCGTACTTTGACACACAGACCCTAAAATAGTCTAGATAAAAAGACGTCCATATTTTGCAAAGGAAAGTGGAATAAATAATCACCACCAATTGGAAGCGTATTATAGCACCCAATAGTGCACTACCAGTATGCCGCACATTGCCGCGAGAGAGCTTACGCTACGTTACGCCGCGCCCTACTGTAGTGCTTATTATCTATTCTATGGCCCTGCTATTCTTTTATGGGTTAGGCCTGCCATACACTCCCAACACTGCTACTCCTGTAAGCCAGGATCGACAATGGTGTCCAACGATGACGCCAAGGTTTGCCTCTCGACGAGACCAGCGGAAAAGCTAAGTTGTCTTGGAACCCACACGAATATAATTAAAAGAAAGAATAGGATGAGTTGAAAGAAGATTATCCATTTCCCTCGATTACAAAGAGGGAGACAAAAATAACAGTTAGACTGATAGCCACAGCAACAAGACTTACAACTGCTGGAAGAAGTTGTAAAGCAAATGCCCCTGCCTGTTAGTAAATGTTGGTACGAAAGGATACAAACTTTAGATAATAATATTGCTTCTAGGTGCTCATAGCAAGCTGCAATCACTGATCGGTAAACGATCGGAGGTTAAGCAACGCTTGGCAAAGTCAGTGAGAGATGGGTGACCATTTAGTGGCATTTGAACTGAGCGTCTCCGTGCTTCGGAGGGCACGTAAAAAGTCGGTCCCGGTTGTTACCATCTAGGCAGCAGTCGTTAAGCCTTGTCAGAGGCCTTCGGGCAGGTTGAACAACTCTGGCACCAGGTTGGCCACTAACCATACAATAAGAAGAAGATTGCTTTCATATGCTCAGAAAACTATTAAGCCCATTGAATAGGTACTAGACCAAAGAAATTTTAACATTATCAATTGTTTATTTAGGTTCATTTATAAAAATGATGTACTCACTCAAATCACCATTAGCCGTTGATGAATCAAATGGTATTGATAAATGACGGCCAACTTTCTCCGCAGGATGCACACCCAGATTTGATATGTCCTTGTTCTCACCTAGGTACAATATATTAAATATTTGTAAGTATTTGTGAAAATAAAATTAATAAAATTAGGTCAGTACTGTATCAGAGCTTTAATTATGCATGTATAAGTGCTAATAGATAATAAAGTACATAAATTATTTAACAATAATCATTGTAACAATGATTGTAGTCATAGTAATTGTTACAACTTCAAATTAAATTGTATTTCAACCATTAGGAATTATTTTTAGGACATTTTATATAATATTCCACAAAGGATTATCAATATAAGAAACATAGTCTGAATAATCCATATAATCATGCAGGGTGCCAGCAGCCCGATTCATACTCCTTAATTTATTTTCTTGCTGTGCAATATACATTTCTTTATACAATTCCTTCCAGCTTACCACATCTGTTTGTGGATCATTGTGGAAATCTCTTTTACATAAATCGTACCACAGGCTTTCGCTTCCTAGTAAGACTTTCAACCTGGTACATGTTTTACACACTTTGTGGATATCTTCAACTGAGAGACATAATAATATTTTATAGAGAACTTCTTCTGGAATCCCTATTAAACTTGCACTAGCATAGCCGAGATGGCTAAGTATCCTGCTCTTTACCGGTGATACTATTTTATTTTTCAGTGTAGTGGAGAAATGTTTTAAGTCACGAAATATCATAGGTATGGAGGTAGCTTGCGGTGACACAACATATCGACTCACAGGTATACAGACAGAATAGGTTTCAAAGTTAAGTTCAGTGATTACCAAGTTGACTAAGACAGTGGCACCCAAGGGGCTCATAATAAGTTTCACTGTATTCATATTTTTAAAACCAGGCATAACCAATGATGCTTCGAACACTCCCGTGCTTGACTTCCACTTATATGGTTGGCTATTGAAGAATTTTATAGGATCAACAGTTTCTAATTGAGCATTAACCAACGAAAACCCGTTCTCTAACATTAGCACCACAACCAACACAAACAGGATATCTTTTTGAACGGAGTCCTGAGTTTTGCTTTCTGACAAGATTATTTTCATAATTTCGTACAGTAAAGATGTTATCTTCTCCGTAGTGCTTTCTTCTAGTGAAATGTCCATAGTTATATATTGCAGTTTCAATTCCAATTACAGTTTTTGACCCCATCGGCTACCGACGATTCTGCTTGTTAGATTATCACAATCTGATTGAATAAACTACATTTTGGTGATTTTGCATATCATCGACACTGACACTGATCCTGATCTCATCATAGACATTAGGAAAATTGTTTAATGAATTTCATGATAATAATTATAATAAAATGTATTTATTTTGTTTGAACCAGAGTTCTGTCACAGACTGGCGAAACTCAATAGAGAACACATGTTTTTATGAAACGAACGCCTCCTATCATGGCGCTTATGAAAAACTCCAAGTTATGAAGAGCGCCGACCATTGACCATAAGAAAGATAGAGGACTGGCCCTATGTGACGTCATCTGAAGCCAAACACGAGCAAACGGCAGTCCAAAATGGCGCGACTCCGCCCACAGCTAAAAGTGTTGTACTTTTAGATAGTCGATAGTATCCATATCGATATACCTAACGATCATGTCGCTGGAAAAGTGCTGGGTCATGATTAGGTAGGTACAGCTATGCTGGGCTAAATCAAATAAGGCAAAAAAGGGGGGACACATATCTGTTAGGGTCAGGTCATGTATGCTGATAAAAAATAACGTACAAAGGGACGCCATCTAGTGTCGAATAGAATTATATTTGGGATGCGAACGTTGGCAAGACGTCTGCACAGGACGAACGCCAACAGCACACTGACTTAAGCCACACCTACTGTGATGACGTCAGCGGCCGAGTTGTGCGATGTCTAAGCAACGCGGCCGAGTTGCTTAGACCCAGTCCTTCTTTAGTATTAGGTTCATGGTCATGCTTACTCTAATGTTCTTGCTTGCTTGCGGTGGCTCTGTGGAGTGGGTCACCCTCTTCCCTCTAAAATGGTTGTGCAGAGTGACGCTGCTGCTCAAGTAAAGTAATTTTCACATGGCAACTCTTCAGGGTTCGCAATTTAACGTTAGAGACGACCAGAATTTCGATATCTCGGCCTTGTTGGCGCCTCAACTTAACCATGAAAATATGCACCTGTGGAGAGCCTAATGCATAGGTACACGGCCATCATCCCTACCTACCCCTGCCCAATGTAGCAAAAGCGTAAAATTAAAAATCGACAAATATATCAGCTAAAAATCTTGCGAAATCGGGCGATTTTGAATAAACTCTATTTTAACTTCTTTAAGCCGTCTTAGTACAAAAAAATCCCACATTTAATTTTAAAATTTTACACTATCCATAAATCAACTTGTTATCTCTTTCGTGAATCTTTATGGTCTTGAGTAGTGCTGACAAATATTATAAAACAATTTTAAGGCGGCGCAGTCACGCACCTTCCAAAACAAAAATTATTTCTTTGTGGTCACCCCGGGGTGACGGCGCGGCCCGACGTGTAGGTGAATAGAATATGTATCGATAACTTTGAAACAAAACATGTAAGAACAACACTACGTTTTTATGTAAACATAGCAAATATTTGTTAGTTCTATTTTAGTTGAAAATATGAATTAGAGAGTACGATTATAGACGGGAACTCAATTAAAAATGAATATAATGTACACAAAATTTATTTTCACACACTATAAATACACTTAAATATGAAAATAACACAACTAACCTGGAAAATAACAAACCTTCGAAATTCTTTCGAGAATCAGAACTACATGCCCTAACGCATCACTAAACTATATTGTTTTTTCCTTGATAATCCTAAATAATATAATAAAGAGTCACAAAATACACACAGTTCACCGTAAAATTTAAAATAATTTGTATAATACGCTGACATGACAGATGAAGTACTAACCATAGTGACCCGACCATAGCCGTCAACCCAATATGGCGGTCCAAAAAGGCCCTCAGGGAGGCGGCTTACTGACGGAACTAACCAAAAACTTCCAGAAAAATGAAATATATGACATATACTGTACTGTTTTACATAGCTAAATTGTCACGAGTAAGAATGAGACAGATATGTTTTCGTTAATGTGGTCCATATTTGCATCAAATATGTATACCATAAACAATAGCTTCCGATCTATTACTATATATCTATGGCGCCGACCGACACCAGTACACTGTACACCGGTCTTATTTACGTCACTTCTTAATTTGGACGGATTATATCCGCCGCCATATTGATAGTGGTCCGATTCATACACTTAGGGATTTATGAAATACAAATATTTTATATAGTATGGGTACTTCTTCTAACGTAGTGGTGATATTTTCTTTGTCATTATTGCTCACATTAATGTCAGATTGGCAGTCAGCTGTCAATGTCATTGATCATTCATGTCATTCAATTCAAGTGACGATGTGATCATCGTAGGGTATTTTACCCTAAATTTTGGGTAAACATTATACAGCTGGTAAATCTTAGGGGCCATCCATTAATTACGTCACACGTAAAGGGGGGGAGGGTCGACGAAATGTGACATTGTGTGACAAGGGGGTGGGAGGGGTCCTACGTTTTGTGACGTCACATTTAAAAATCTTATAGATCTAAGTATTAAAACCGAAACTTGATTTTTTTTCGAAAATTTTTGAAAATTTCTGAAAATTATAAAAAATGTGTGACGTCACACAGGGAGGGGAGGAGTCTCGCAAATGTGACCAGCTGTGACAAGGGGGGAGGGGTCTAAAAATCATGAAATTCGTGTGATGTAATTAATGGATGGCCCCTTATGGTATCAGATGATGTCCTAAGTCCCGATATAAACTACAGAGCGATAATGAATGCGGTAAGAACAACCAAAAAGGCGTAATAGCGTTGTATAAGAAAAACGCGCCTAATAATATGATTTTTCCAACTAGAAACGTCTTGCATGATAATAGAAAAAAGAATCCTTAGTAAAATTTTTTGGGCAGTCATGTAAAAAAATAGCACTTGCCTGTGAAATTGCATAAAAGCTAGTGTATCTCTGGGGGATTAATAAAATGGTTTGTTATATCCAACCGTAAAGCATATCCCGTGTCGAATCTTCCCATAGCTTTTTTGTAAAATGCTTGCACAGAATTAATGAGCATTGAAAAAGCTCTTAATGAGTATTTAGGTTATTTTTATGCTTGTGGGTATTACACCACTGGACATTTAGGGACTCTTAATGTCGGATAGTGTAGTACCTACATTAAGGATGTCATACTTTAAGCAATATTTTCTGGATGTCCACCTACTCCCTATTAGACTTGAACCCTCCAGCGAGTTCTGGGGGCCCAAGGATAATAATAATATGTAAGTACCTAGTACCTAGTGTTGCCAACTATTTTTGAGAAAAAATAAAGTATCACATCTTTAAGTAGGGCAAAAATAAAGTATTTGGAACAAAACAAAATTTTATTTATTTCTTATCTTGAAGCCATATTTTTTGTTTTGAGAATTACTTGTTAACCAGTCGTATTGTTTTTCCCATTCGGATTTATATTTTTGATTTTATTATTTTAGCTTGATTTGGGGGAGTGATCGGTGTATCACTATCAGAGTTACTCGTCATTTTCAGCAATTGAAATGATTCGATTTACTTTAAAACAAATTCTTTAAATGAAAACAAATAAACAAACAAGAACTAGGTATTTTCAAATAATTTCGCCAATAGTAACGGTAATAGTCCACTAATTATCCATACAAGTGTTTCATTTTACGCACGCACAGTAATGATTGGAAATAAAGCATTTTTACATACTTTATTTTTATGTAAAAGTATAAAGTATATTTACCAAAAAATAAAGTAGGATACTTTATTATAAAGTATGGTTGGCAACCCTACTAGTACCCTACTAGTAGTAGGGTTGCCAACCATACTGTGCGTGCGTAAAATGAAACACTTGTATGGATAATTAGTGGACTATTACCGTTACTATTGGCGAAATTATTTGAAAATACCTAGTTCTTGTTTGTTTATTTGCTTTCATTTAAAGAAGAACTAGGTCTCGACCTAGGAACTAGTATTCATAATAATAGCACAGTCTATAATAGTAAGTTTCCATGGGGATTGCCTCAGTAACAGATTGCATCTTTGATTAGTTATAGGGTTAGTCACTCCAAGGATCCCATTAAAAATCATCCAGTTTGAGCATTTGTCTATCCATCCAACCTCAACTGTCACAGTGCCATAATTTTTACAGCTGCTAATAGCAATGTACTTATTAAATTGGAACTTAAAAATTAAATTTAAAAAAAAAATGAGTTAGCAATACACCAGAGTAAGGGCGAGGCCCCACTAGCGCGTTGCGCTGCGTGTCGTCGCAACGGATCAAAGGGTCGACGAGCGAGAGACGAAGCAGGGGAGGATGATGCGCCAGTACAAAATCTTGCGACGACGCAACACAACGCGCTAATGGGGCCCGGCCCAAAACTGGAAGGGGAAGGGAAGCCTTCGCTCTGCAATGGGACAATAAAGGCTAGAAATTAAATTAAATAATGAGGTACTATACATAGAGACGTGGATGATCTTTTTAGGCCAATTTTGTCATGTTAGAATGGTAGTCTTATCAAATGGAAAAGTGTGATACCAATTTCATTGCCACTGGATGCAAGCAGTAAAGATCCGGTCTTTGTGGAAAACCTTGAGGTAAGCCTAAGTCCAGCAGTATGTTTTGGCTGATGTGATGATGATAATGAAATTAATAATAATAATAGCAATTTTTTTAAGTCCCACTTCTAGGCACACGCCTTCCCTCAATGCGAGGGGGATTCAGGCCATAACCTACCACGTTGGCCCAGTGCGGGTTGGTGGATTTCACGTCTATCGAAAATTTGTTAGATATTAATAATAATAATCTGGAATACTACACTTCTTTATTCAGAAAATAAAATAATAGGGCAATAATTTTATGAGTATGTATCAAGTACTAACTAAGTAACGACCTATTTATACATTTTCAGAAATGGATGTCAGAGACAATCTGTGGCATCTCATTGTGGCATTGGCCTATCCCAGCCAAACGATTTATACATTTCCAGGGCTGTCCCTCAGAATCACAGATGGTTGACCACCAACTAGACACCATTATCCTAATTATAATCTGTATTGTAGGATAACTTTTAAAGGTGGGCATAGATGCAGAAAATGCTCAAAGTACCCTTCCTTGGGACTGATTTTGATGTAAACCAAAACTGCATCATTGGATTTAAGAAAAAAATAATCTAACAAGGAATAAATTGTTAAACAAAAAAACAAATCCTATTATTGCACCAGCCACCAGAAGAGATAGGGACAGGCAATTGCCTATTGATACCTACTTATGGACCCACATATCCTAAGCAATTGCAAGTGTTCAACTGAAGTTGCATGCAACTACACACAGTACTATATTTGAATACATTTGCTAAAAATGTTTGGATATTTTGATGTGTCAACCAGACTTGAAAATTTGTTTTAGTATAGAAACAGTGGACTGGACAAATTCCATTTCTCATAAGTAATTAAATATTAGGTAAGATGTAGTAGTACATACTATACCAGGTATACTCTCAGACGACTACACACACTACTTGAACTCTACCAAAAATATTGGTTTTTCAATATCCTGCATAAATAAAACCGAATAATGTTTTACATAGGCCATTCTCAGACGATGACGAGGTTAGGTATTTATTATGGAATCTACACAAGTAAAGTAAGTGTTAAGTAAAGTAAGGTCTCTCACCAGCACTTCCAGTGATAACTGGTCTCGTAATACTCTTCAGGGAACCTTCTAAGTTGCGATTGTTCGAACTTTTGTCGTTGTCACTAGCCATTGAAAATTTTCAAAAAGTACAAAAAATATCACAATTGATAGCTTATTTCGTACATATTTTGAATTTCACTAGAAAACAATAACTATAAAAGTAAGAAAAGCACTTTTTCTTATAACACTACTAAGTTCATCATGTTTACACCCCTCCTCAAAAGATTACACCATAAACAGTGTTGCCAGATGACCATGTTAGTTTCTCCCCAAATTTCTTCAAAATCCCCCGAAAATAAGCTTTTTGAGAAAATCCCCCCCAAAACAATTTTGACTCATTTGAAATTTCAATTTGTATTTTTTAATTAAATTTCAATTTTTATACAAAAACAAAAACAGGTACTCTTTTCAATAACTTCGTCACAAAACGATATCGAACTAATTGAATTAATACCTATATAGGCTTTATTACTGAAAATAAGTAGGTATTGCTGATACTCCGTGTTTATTTTTCCCCCGAAAATCCTCCCAAAGAATCCGTCCCCCCGAATTTCCCCCCAAAGGCGAAAACAGCCCCCGAATTTGCAGGGAATTCCCCCGTCTGGCAACACTGACCATAAAGTAGGTAAGTAAGCAGGGCTGCCAGCAGAGGCATCTTAATTTATACACCCAAGTCCCTAAAATTATACAAAATCACAAAGTCCATGACCAATATTAACAAAAACTACAGACCGTTCACCATAAGATGTCCCCTGACTAGGGAATTGGAAGCAATGCCTACGGTGCTGCCAATAAATAATATATGTACCTTTTACCCCCCATTAACTAAACTTATTTGTACCCATTACTTGCATATTTTTAAATAATATACAGTTATAAGACTAGGAAGGTTGTAAATGACAGGGGACATCTTACAGTGAACGGTCTGTAGTGGTCGTCCGTGGTCGAAATTCGACCATAATTCATTTAAGGTTCATCTATTGTCAAATACTATTTTTCGATTTAAAACCTCTTCCCTACCTACACCTACATCAATCATAAAGTCGTTCCTCCTCCGAATTTCTGTCCTCTCTCCCCCTCATTCACTCTCTCGTTCGTTCATCGCAATGACCTAAGAGAGAAAGGACGAGCCCTATATGACGTCATCTGTAGCCAAACACGAGCACAGGGCTCGGAAACCGGTTAATTTTTCAAACCGGTTTCGACCATTGACCCCAGACCGGAATGGATTGCGGTTAAGGTTTCGGTTTCGGTTTCGGTATGATGAAACCGGTTTTACACAAACTTCGGTTCTATTGAGCAAAATTAACCGGTTAAATTGAGATTTGACGGTATTAGCGAGCGATCGAGTTATGACTTAGGTATGCGTCATCTCTTTTCAATAAAAAACTCTCGCGCGCTGCAAACGAATATTATTATTATGCTTTCGGGCAGTAGTGAAGCCAAACTATCGATAGTACACTATCGATAGTTGACCTTGAAAATCAGTTAGGATATCGAAAGGGCTATCAATAGCATATGTTTTTAGCAGTTTTTTTAAGAGGCTGAGGTAGCAAACAAGCATAAGGCCCGCCTGATGTTAAGCAGTTTTTATGGGACTGATATGGCAAACAGGCGTACGGCCCGCCTGATGTTAAGCACTTTTTTATGGGACTGAGGTGACAAACAAGCGTACGTCCCGCCGAATGTTAAGCACTTTTTATGGGACTGAGATGGCAAACGAGCGTACGGCCCGCCTGATGTTGAGCACTTTTTATGGGACTGAGGTGACAAACAAGCTTACGTCCCACCTGATGTTAAGCACTTTTTATGGGACTGAGATGGCAAACGAGCGTACGGCCCGTCTGATGTCGAGCACTTTTTTATACGCCTGAGGTGGCAAACAAGCGTACGGCCCGCCTGATGTTAAGCAGTTTTTTATGGGACTGTGGCCGCCAACAAGCGTACGGCCCACCTGATGTTAAGCAGGTTTTAATGGGACTGTGGTCGCAAACAAGCGTACGGCCCACCTGATTTTAAGCAGTTTTTATGGGACTGTGGTCGCAAACAAGCGTACGGCCCGCCTGATGTTAAGCAGGTTTTTATGGGACTGAGGTGGCGAACAAGCGTACGGCCCACCTGATGTTAAGCAGGTTTTAATGGGACTGTGGTCGCAAACAAGCGTACGGCCCACCTGATTTTAAGCAGTTTTTATGGGACTGTGGTCGCAAACAAGCGTACGGCCCGCCTGATGTTAAGCAGGTTTTATGGGACTGAGGTGGCGAACAAGCGTACGGCCCACCTGATGTTAAGCAGGTTTTAATGGGACTGTGGTCGCAAACAAGCGTACGGCCCACCTGATTTTAAGCAGTTTTTATGGGACTGTGGTCGCAAACAAGCGTACGGCCCGCCTGATGTTAAGCAGGTTTTTATGGGACTGAGGTGGCGAACAAGCGTACAGCCCGCCTGATGTTAAGCACAATACCAAAGGCATTGCAAGCGTGTATAGGCTACGCTATGGTAACTGCTTAACATCAGGCCGGCCATACGCTTTTTTGCCACCTCAGTTCCATAAAAAACTGCATAACATCAGGCGGGCCATACGTTTGTTTGCCACCTCAGACAATAACAAAATGCTTAACAGGCAGGCCGTACGCTTGTTTGCCACCTCAGTTCAATAAAAACTCCTTAACATCAGGCGGACCGTACGCTCGTTTGCCATCTCAGTCCCATAAACACGTGCTTAACACCAGGTGGGCCGTACGCTTTTTGCCACCTCAGTCCCATAAAAAGTGCTTAACATCAGGCGGGCTGTACGCTTGTTTGCCACCTCAATCCCATAAAAAGTGCTTAACATCAGGCAGGCCGTACGCTTGTTTGCCAACTCAGTCCATTAAAAATATGTTTAACATCAGGCAGGCCGTACGCTTGTTTGCCACATCAGTTCAATAAAAACTTCTTAACATCAGGCGGACCGTACGCTTGTTTGCCATCTCAGTCCCATAAAAAGTGCTTAACACCAGGGGGGCCGTACGCTTGTTTGCCACCTCAGTCCCATAAAAAGGGTTTAACATCAGGCGGGCCGTACGCTTGTTTGCCACCTCAGTCCAATAAAAAATGCTTAACATCAGGCAGGCCGTACGATGGTTTGCCACATCAGTTCAATAAAAAGTGCTTAACACCAGGTGGGCCGTACGCTTTTTGCCATCTCAGTCCCATAAAAAGTGCTTAACATCAGGCGGGCCGTACGCTTGTTTGCCACCTCAATCCCATAAAAAGTGCTTAACATCAGGCGGGCCGTACGCTTGTTTGCCACCTCAGTCCCATAAAAAAGTGCTTAACATCAGGCGGGCTGTATGCTTGTTTGCCACCTCAGTCCCTTAAAATAGTGCTTAACTTTAGGCGGGCCGTACGCTTGTTTGCCACCCCAGTCCCATAAAAATAACTGCTTAACATCAGACGGTAATATAGATCACTCGGCCGCCAGCCGCCACAGCAAGAACAATGAAAAAGATGCAATGTAAGATGCTTACTCGGTTCCCTTTGCGGCGAAAACGAAAGAAAACACCAGAAAGCGTGTGAATGAAACATACGAACCAAGCTTGCGCGTGCTAGAAAGGGATAGTGAGCGCATCTTATGCGCGAAACTCGACCTTGATCGCTAGTCGGCTGCAGCATGCGTCTGAGTTTAACCGGTTAATTGAGGTCTTAATATCGGTAAGCGTTCCGTTCGCTGCCATAACCGGTAACCAAAATCATTTCGGTTTAGTTAAAACCGGTTTCGTATTGAACCGGTTAATCAACGAACGGAATTAAACCGGTTTCATGAACGATATCAACCGGTATTTCAAAACCGGTTCCAAGCCCTGCACGAGCACACGACCGTCCAAAATGGCGCACAGCAAAAAGTGTTGTACTTTTAGTTAGTCGATAGTATCCATATCGATATACCTAACGATCATGTCGCGGGAAAAGTGCTGGGTCCTGATTAGGTAGGTTCAGCTATGCTGGGCTAAATCAAATGAGGCAAAAAGGGGGAAGACAAATCTGTAAGGCTCAGGTCAATGTCAAGCGTGTACATTAACGACACGATGGAGGCGGGTGCATTTCCAGGGTGGTATGGCTGGATCGTCAGGTTCTTCTGCGCAGGCACATCACTAGAGCACTCACTTGGGTTTATCCAGTTCACACAATACAATTACACAAAGGATTGAGTAGATTTCGTGCGATTAAGGTTTTTAGACACAGGAGGCACCGCGACGACGAGTGTACCAAACGAGTCGGTCAGTCAAGTGTCATGAAGGGGGGAAAGAGACCGCAGCACAAATATCACGTTAATCGGGGGTAGGCAGTACAAAATTATGTTTTTATTTATGACTATTATGTTATTCTATGGCTCCGTGGAGCGAGTCACCCTCTTCCCTCTAAAATGGTTGTGCAGAGTGACGCTGCTGCTCAAGTAAAGTCATTTTCACATGGCAACTCTTCGGAGTTCGCAATTTAACGTTAGAGACCACCAGAATTTCAATGTCTCGGCCTTGTTGGCGCCTCAACTTTACCACGAAAATATGCACGTGTGGAGAGCCTCATGCATACACGGCCATCATCCCTACCTACCACTGCCCAGTGTAGCAAAAGCGTAAAATTAAAAATCGTCAAATTTATCAGCTAAAAATCTTCCGAAATCGGAAGATTTTGAATAAACTCTATTTTAACTTCTTGCCGTTTTAGCAAATCCCACATTTAATTTTAAAATGTTCACTATCCATAAATCAACTTGTTATCTCTGTCGCGCATCTTTATGTTCGTGAGTAGTGATGACTAATATTATAAAACAAATTTAAGGCGGCGCAGACACGCACCTTCCAAAACAAAAATAATTTCTTTGTGGTCACCCCGGGGTGACGGCGCGGCCCAACGTGTAGGTGAATAGAATTTGTATCGATAACTTTGAAACAAAACTTATAAGAACAGCACTAGGTTTTTATGTAAACATAGAAAATATTTGTTAGTTCTATTTTATTTGAAAATATGAATTCGAGAGTACGATTATAGACGGGAACTCAATTAAAAATTAATATAATGTACACGAAAGGTATTTTCACACACTATAAATACACTTAAATATGAAAATAACACAACTAACCTGAAAAATTACAATCCTTCGAAATTCTTTAGAGAATCAGAACTGCATGCCCTAACGCAACACTAAACTATATTGATTTTTCCTTAATAATCCTAAATAATATAATAAAGAGTCAAAAACACACACAATTCAGCGTAAAATTTAAAATAATTTGTATAAGACGCTGACATGACAGATGAAGTACTAACCATAGTGACCCGACCATAGCCGATAACCCAATATGGCGATCCAAAAAGGCCCTCAGGGAGGCGGCTTACTGACGGAACTAACCAAATACTTCCAGAAGAAATAAATATATGACATATATTGCACTGTTTTACATAGCTAAATTGTCACGAGTAAGAATGAGACAGATATGTTTTCGTTGATGTGGTCCATAATTGCATCAAATATGTATACCATAAACAATAGCTTCGTATCTGCTAATAATAAATCTATGTTCATCGCTATACCACATCGTTCATCACAGATTTCGTTAGTGTGATAGGTAATGTTGTAGGTAATTTTTCAGTGGTTACCTATATTTTTGCTAATGGCCTATTTCCGTTGAGTCGGATGCAATGGCCGTTTTCCGACTGCACGCACGGCACCGGCACCGGCATGGCGGCAGCTTTTTCATTCGTCAGTGACCAGTTGTCATTGGTTACTGACCAATGAAAACCCCGTAAATAGCTGTCACTGTGCCGGTGCCGGTGCCGTGCCGTGCAGTCGGAAAACGGCCAATGAGTATACGCCTTCGTCCACATAATCTTCGTAAAAAAGGGTAGGAAACATTTTGCTTCTTCTTCTTCTTCTTCTTCTTCTCTCAGCCTGTATCCACCCACTGCTGGGTATAGGCCTCTCCTCTTTCACGCCATTCGTTCCGGTCCTGTGCTAGTCTTGTCCAGTAAGAGCCGGCCACCTTTCTTATGTCATCAGACCATCTGGCAGATGGTCTGCCTCTCTCCCTACGTCCCCTTCTAGGCCACCACTCTGTTACCGCCCTGGTCCACCTGCCGTCATCCCGCCTAATCAAGTGTCCTGCCCATCTCCACTTTAGTGTCGCGATCCGCATACCGCATTTTGCTTCACGTATTTATAAATAAAATCCAATAGGTACCTAACCTACTTCTTTTATTACCAAAAGTGTTGGTCAAAAAACAAAGTGACAGTGTCAAAATATCAAAAAGCAAAATCAAGGAAATACCCAGTCAGTACCTATATACAGGTGGATTTTTGAGACGGGGCAGTAAGGGCAGGTCGCAGGTACCTTAACCGTTATAGTTAGAGGAAAACGTTCCTAGGAGACCCTCCCTAACTTTTTGAGATATTCTGAACTGCATTCACAGATTTTAGAAAAAATGAACAGTCAGCGAAAAAAATTCTACAATACCAAAATATATTTTGGTATTGTAGAATTTAAGGTTTGAGTACTAGAAATGACAGAAATCGCCAAAAACTTTTCCCATACATTTTGTACTGAAATACGATTAGTCATCTCGAAATGCTTTTTGTTGCCAAACGATCCTATTTCTTACTGAGATAAAATCTCTTTGATGCCTACTGAAGTTTGAGTACAGAAACTACGGTAACTTATACGGTTAAGTTATGCTCGCTGCATAAGGTGCCTGCGTGTAAACCCGGTCTTGTGACTTGTTTCTGTACTCAAATTTCAGTTGGCCTCATATAGGTAGTCTTTTCATTACAGTAAAGGATCGTTTGGCAACAAAAAATATTTCGAGTTGTTTAATCGTTTTTCAGTACAAAATGTATGGGAAAAGTTTTTGGCGATTTCTGTCATTTCTAGTACTCAAACCTTAAATGCTCCGATAGTCTTTTGATCCCTACATTAAATGGGATCGATAGGAATAAAATAAATATTTTTTGGTATTATAGCATTTTTTTCGCTGTATGTCCATTTTTTCTAAAATCTGTAAATGCAGTTCAGAATATCACAAAAACTTAGGGAAGGTCTCCTAACGTTTTCCTCTAACTATAACGGTTAAGGTACCTACCCTTACTGCCCCGTCTCAAAAATCCATCCTGTATGTGTGTGTATGTGAATAGGTGAAACCAATGATTTTTCTTGATCGAAGGGTGAAACAAATGTTGTGAGAGTAGGTAACGTTTTCTTTTATTAATTTAGTGCACTCATAATGCACTTTTTATAAAAATATTAGATTTGTGCAGTCAATCGCCATGTAAACTTTTACTGTGCCAAATTTCATTCTTCTCCGTCCACGCATCTTCGAAAAACAGGGAACGGACAGATTTGCTTCTACGTGAGGCATTATGATGAATGAATTATTCTTCTCGAACTCCTTCATTTTCAAATGCAGTCATTTTCTTTTATAGTACCTACTGTATCAAAATCTTTCTCTATTGTAGCATAACGAATGCTATAACACGTGGTTTCTTGCTGGATTTGTGATAATTGTAACTCTCGCACACATGCACACCACGCGTAACGCGTTTAAATTACCTACTCATGCAACAGCGCTATTATTTTCGTAAAAATTGCTGTCACCGGATCCGGTATATTGGTACCGGATCCGGTATACGTAAAATGATGCCGGATCCGCCGGATTACCGGATCCGGTTTTCCGGATTGCAATCCCTAGTTCCGTACCTCAGAAGGAAAAAACGGAACCCTTATAGAATCACTTTTTTGTCCGTCTGTCTATCTGTCCGTCCGTCAAAACGTGCACAGCCCAAACCGCTGGTGATACAAACATGAAATTTGGACAGTAGGTACCTTTCATAGCGTAAAAGAAGAGCAAAGGAAGGATTTTGGAAAATTCTTACCCTAAGGGGGTAAAATAAGGGGTGGAAGTTTGTATGGAATTCCCTCATTTCTGAAGTTAGAAACATGAAAATTTCTATTTAGGCTACTAATACAAATACAAAATAGTAATTTCAGCGCTTTTGAAAATTCTACCCCCAAGAGGGTAAAATAAGGGGTGGAAGTTTATATGGGGGTTCAAATTTTTCTAAAGCTAGGCACAAGAAAATTTGTAAACTAAAACTGCATCATTGGATTTTTGAAAAAACAATATTCGTAGCCAGGAATCGAACTAGTTGATTTAGAATAAAAAACCACATACTGTATTATTACAGCAATCGATAGTGTCGCTGATAAGAAACGAATTTTGAGAAGTAATTACAATTTTCATCAAAATCAGCCCCGAGACTCAATCAATCAATGAGCATCAATGTGGTGGTGTATGGCCACTCAAGCCTCTGACTACCCCCGAACGGGGATAAAAGTCGTGACGTTACATTTTTTTTTTTTTTTTCAGCCCCGAGATTCTTTTGAGTTCTTTTCGATATCACTCATAGTTTCGGATTTGGCCATCCACGCACACTTGAAAAATTCACCCTGTATAGTCAGAACCCAACGTGACAGGTGGTGAATCTTGTCGCCGTGTATACAGGAACTGACTATTATTACCTAATCCCGAGGGATAGGTAGGTTCCCTCACGATGTTTTCTCTCGCCGTCAGCGAACTGTAAATTATGCACATAGATGAAAATTCATCCATTGGTGCATGCCCCACCGGGGATCGAACCTGGGACCTTCTGTTTGTTAGCCCAACCTGTTGTTGTTGTTAGGCAAGACAATAAGATTAGAAAGTAGGTAAGCGGTTTTTAGAGGACGATTATGCTTTTTATCATATACCTATTCATCATTCTATATTATTCATAATCTATGATGACAACAAAACGCGTCACTGACATAAATATTAATTTAAAAATATTTGTAATCATATAATATCCTAAAAAATATGTTCAATATTATATTTAAACTATTTAAAACGTGATTTAATTCATAAAAAGATAGGAAGACGTAACATATTTACGTATTTCACGCAAAAATTTGCGCGCACATCAGCTTTCTATGGCGCCATCGCGCTACTGCCAGAGAACATTTTGCAGTCCAAGTCATGATGACCCATGACGTTTGTAGCATATTTAAGGTTATTATTGATTATTTTTTAAATAAAATTACTAATATTAAATCTTGGATGCACGGATTCTTAGACAAGTCTTGACAATTTTTCTGGTATAGGTTTCACGTAAATCTGTTCAGTTGCTATGGAGAACATTTACGATTAAGGTTGACAATTTCATATTTTGAAATCGATTTCTACAAAATTTGGTAACATTTAAAGTAAATCGGCTAAGCCATTTTATTCCCGACCATATCAGGTTTAATGTTGTATACTTTATATTGCACATAAGCCAGCTGCTTCATCAAACCATTTACTTAGACCCACCCAGTTGAACATTTCGGAAACTAAAATTAATCTATGACTTTAAATTATAAACAGCTATTTGCTATACACACAGGATACACAAGACAACCTAATTATAAACACTGTGTATCTAATTATACGATCTGGCAGCCCTGTAAGTAAGATTTTTACGCAAGCGGGATCAAGCAAGCACTACCAAGGATCTATACTAATAGAGGATAGACAAGTTGAGTTTTTGGTTAAGAAGAAATTCAACTTTATTCTGCTGTCTGAAGGTCTATTATACCTAGACAATTCTTAGACAGAAAAACGAGCCGAGCGAGAGGCTCTAGTTGGGACCGTGTCCCTCTCATTTCGAGTTGCCATGCCAATATAATATTATCGTTGGGTAGTGATTGTTAGTTTTTAAATCAAGCAAATAAATTAATTTATTATTTATCGTGACTATTGTTTTATCATATTAACGTGATCGTAATTATTTTCGTGCGTTAAATGATATGTAAGAACATATTTCAAGTTTTTTTTATCACATAATAATGCAAAGTTAAAAATAATTTTGTATTTCTTCCAAACGTTTCAAAAACAGTTAGGTAGGTACCTACCTACCTACCTACGTTCTGAGTCCTTTTTTTCTTAACCATAGTGCTGTTACTAATTTGATCGCAGATTATCAACAACGACTATATCGATTCCATATAAAAATATTAATGTTTTTTAAGCCTTTAAGTAAGCTGTAGCTGTGCTTAAGTAAGTAAGTACCGAAAGGCGTAAAGACAAAACTAAGTTGAATTTGTTTGAGCGCTCGTTTGTATTCGGTATATTTTTCTGATGGCTTGGCTTTGTTTTTAGACTGATTCTATTGAACTCAGGTTTCTTGTGTTCCATTGAATCATTTTATCACTTTCTAGAACTTAAAACTAAAAATAATAATATAAAGAAACGATTAAATGTTCATATAATTTTGAATCGATCTTTCGTGACTATCGGAAATTTAGGATACCGATTTCTTTTGTTCGCTTTGGGCGAGAAGCGAGAATTCTCGACTCTTTCTATATCTCGACGACTTTAAATAAAATAGAACTCTAAAAAGACATGCCATTTTAGTCGCCCGGACGTATGAGTGGATAACTCTGCCGCACAATTTATAAACGCAGTAAGTACAACTGATTGCTTTGGAACTTACTGCGTTATAAATTGTGCGGCAGAACTACTTTCTGTTGTTTTGATGGCGCCATTTTTGTATTTAGGCGACGATCCCCTCCCGAAATGAAGAAGTGTCACTAACTAGCTTCGATAGCGACTCATATAACTATCTAATCTGTGATAGCGACTGTAGTGTAATGAGAAAGCTCTTTTTCATCTCGCACTGCTGCAGCACTAGTCAAGTGCTCTGCAAATTAGATGATGTTAATTGCCGCTTTAACCCTGAGATGTGGTGTGGTCTGTGTGGTGGCTGTGTGGATTTTAGACGGTCTGTGATAATTTTCTCGGAAACGATTATTTTGATGAAGAAATGCGATAATTTGAACTAGAGATGGGTTGGACTTGGTAAATTTGGGACTAGGTGTACCTATTCCTAGTATTTAAAAATACGTGATCCAAACACCTTTTCCACCTAGTCCACCTAGTCTCCAGTACTTATCGGCTATGGTTCGCGTACTTAGTCCATAGATCCATAATAGGACTCGATACATGAGATCAAATGGGGACAAAAATTGACTTTTGCTAACTTCAGTTAGATGTCGCCTACTGTTTACTACTGATGATGATGACGACGATGATGATGACGACGATGATGATGATGAAGAAGACGACGACGACGACGATGATGATGATGCGATGACGATGATGATGATGACGATGATGATGATGACGATGATGATAGTGATGATGATGACGATGATAATGATGATGATGATTATTATGATGATGATGACGATGATGACGATGATGATGATGATGGCGATGATGATGATGATGATGATTATGATGATGATGACGATGATGATGATGATGATTATGATGATGATGATGACGATGATGATGATGATGATAATGATGACGATGATGATGACGATGATGACGATGATGATGACGATGATGATGACGATGATGATTATGATGATGATTATGATGATGATGACGATGATGACGATGATTATGATGACGATGATGATGATGATGACGATGATGATGATGATGATGATGACGATGATGACGATGATTATGATGACGATGATGACGATGATGACGATGATGATGATGATGATGATGACGATGATGACGATGATTATGATGACGATGATGATGATGATAAAGATGACAACTTCCTTTTAGAGACATTTTTGTTATAAAGACAAAAATAGGTTATCTCTACAATTTAACACAGAAATATGATAATAATACTACTTGGACTAGAAGACTACCTACCTTATACTATGTAGACTAAGTAGTTCGTAATACTTATAATAATACGCGATATCCGCACGCAATCGAGAGAGGATCACGTCCGCTGGGACGTGTTGAGTGAAATACTAGGTGGATTAAGTACTCTCCAAATTGGAATAGGTGCCGCCTAGTCTCGTAAAATACCTGTTCTTCGCACCTGTTCTAGTAAATACGACTCATCTCTAATTTGAACTATTGGATCTGGCAACATTGCTCCAAAAAAAAAGAAACCAAGTCTACCAACTATCAACTAATTATTTAATTTTTACTATAGAAAGTAGTTTGAGACGTGATGCCGTGTTTGTGAAGAGCAACTAGCTAGCTATTATTGTTATTTATTAAACTCCTTGCATTGTCTATCATCGTTTTACTCAGAACTTATAAAAATTACTACACACAATTCCAAAGAACAGTGCTTGCTGGATGTGATATTCTTGAAATGTCATCGTATATGGCTGGTGTTTTTGATTTCGATTTAGACGTGGATACCGGCGGTACAGTCACGGTTGGAGATTCAGATGAAGACGATATAATCGACGTTGATGAGGTATTAATTAGTCATTATCTACTATAAACAATTTTAGTCGCCCCATTACTTAACCTAAAACCTTGTTCCATATTCACTGACTGTCAAGGATAAAATTCGTCGCAGTTAGAACGATGCGATAATATGTGTGATGCAGTTTTGAAATTTAACCAATAAAGCACTTTTTTCGACACTAAATAGTCCCAAGTCCATACAAGTTCCATTATAACTTACCTGAAAAAAGCAAGTGCCTATGAACATCCTGTTTATTTTACTTTTCAGGTTGACTATGATCCTGAGCTCCACGTAAATGCTATTGTGGAGTAAGTATAAATTTGATATTGTATTTTAGATACAAATGATTAAGTATTGCAGGGTAACTTAGAAATTTAAATTGTGTTTCAGGGCTGAAGGGTCCGAAACTATTCAGCTCTCTGAAGATAATGTAAACCCTGGTCAGTGCAAGCGTCTTGGTCCACAAGATTTTGAATTACGCAAAGTTTTGGGGAAAGGAGGATATGGAAAGGTATTTCAGGTCCGAAAAATAACGGGACCTGATGCAGGTGCTCACTTTGCAATGAAAGTTCTTAAAAAAGCGTCTATAGTACGCAATCAAAAGGACACCGCACACACTAAAGCCGAAAGAAATATTTTAGAAGCTGTCAAGGTAACTTATGATTCCAAACATAATAATTATTATTATTTCAATACCTGCCTACCTTTTTAAGTAGTAGAATTATTTGAATTAGATACGTACTGCTTTGCATAGATTTTATCAATAAATTAAAAAAATATATCATTATCCATAAATACTTTTTCAGCATCCTTTCATAGTGGAATTAGTATATGCTTTTCAAACTGGAGGTAAATTATACTTAATTTTAGAATACTTAAGTGGTGGTGAATTGTTTATGCACCTTGAACGAGAAGGAATTTTTCTGGAAGATACTGCTTGGTAAGTGTTAATTCTTAATTAAATTAGAGATAATATTATGCTTATTAAATAAATAACTATGTAACACTTTTACTTTCAGTTTCTATTTGTCAGAAATAATATTGGCATTGGAGCATTTACATAGTTTAGGAATTATTTATCGTGATCTAAAACCTGAAAATGTACTGCTGGATGCCCAGGGTCATGTCAAACTCACAGATTTTGGATTATGTAAGGAACACATTCAAGAGGGTATAGTAACACATACATTTTGTGGTACTATTGAGTACATGTAAGTAGCATTTGAACAATAATGCCCGTTTTATTGTAGTTTGTGTAAATTAGTTAGGATTACTTCCTTATTTATATTCTAAAACAGTATGCTATAGGTGGAGACTGACATGTAACATTTGATTGTAATGGGCATGTTACCAAGTAAGCAATACACTTATCAATAAAATAATCACTTGTTAACATTTAACAATTCCTTCCATATTATACACCGTGTTCATGTTCATTTGCTTTAACTTTAAGGGTAAATTCTCGCATATGACACGTCAAATTGACAATACTAATTTAATAAGGACCTTTTACAATAGCCATCAGCCAAATAATTGATAATTTTGTATGGCACGGCGTTTTTTTTTTTTCGAATATTGTGAAACTGTTTAAGGGATAAGTTTATGGTAATGTTCCAAGCACTATGTCGAATTTAAAGAAAATGAACATAAACACGGTGTATAATTGTAATATAATTTCAGGGCCCCAGAAATATTAACGCGAAGTGGCCATGGAAAAGCGGTTGATTGGTGGAGTCTTGGAGCATTGATGTATGACATGCTCATTGGACAGGTAAGATGGTGCTTCAAAATTATTGCTAATGCCATTTAATTTATGACAACTTATTTGTAAAATAGTATTATTACTTTCCTCATTCAGCCTCCATTTACTGGTGATAATCGTACAAAGACTATAGAGAAAATATTGAAGGGTAAATTAATGCTACCCGCCTACCTCACGCAAGATGCGCGTGATTTGATACGTCGCCTAATGAAACGTTCTGAAACGCAACGTCTGGGCGCGCAAGGTGCCGCAGCTGTCCGCGGCCACGCATTCTTCAAACATGTCCAATGGGATGACGTATTTGCTCGTCGATTGGAGCCACCAATAAAACCTAGACTGGTAATATTATATCTTTGTTATTTTTATAGGGTTTATGCGACTAAAGGAATAACAATAATTTACAATGCTTGGTTTATTTAGTTACTATGTCATACGAAGGAAGGCCTGATAACGCAAATAAGGAAAAATATCAAACATTTGTGGAGAATTAGCCTGGTGATAAACAAATTTTATGAGAATTTTAACTATTTATTTAAGAGTTTAATACAAAGTTTAATATCATCGCGATTTGTTTCGCGAAGAATTAGGGCCCTGGTTAGTCAGGCGCACATAATAATAATCAACAGAGGGACACTTGTTACAGTCAGTACTGTTGTACCTTTGCTGTAATAAAAGAGCTGATAAAATAAGGTGGCAATATTTAAATACGTCATTGGAGGGCCCGACTTTTGACTTTACTGTATTTTCGGCAAGTGTGTCATTACATATTTGTTTTACAGACGAGTGATGATGACGTATCACAGTTTGATACGAGATTTACACTTCAAACACCAATTGATTCACCTGACGAATCTACACTCAGTGAAAGTGCCAACCTGATGTTCCAGGTAATATTTTTATTCTATATTCGTCCAAAAAAAAATATTGAAGTGTTAGGGGGCGTCTATAAATGACGTGAGGTGATTTTTGAGATTTTTCGACCCCATCCCTTCCCCTCCAATTTCACGTGAGATTTTTCAAAAGCTATATTCTAGAGGAGAAACATGTTTTACTTAATTTAACAAAAAAAGTTAAAGTAAAGTTTAGTTTAAAAAAAAAACTTAATTTAACCCAGTTTTCTTGTAATGTGACACTGTTTCTTGCGGTAAAAAAAATTACGTGAGATTTGCCGAGACCCCCCTCTCCCCCACGTGAGATTTGGTGAGATTTTGCTCGACCCCCTCCCTCCTATAAATGCCTCACGTAATTTATGGACGCCCCCTTATGGCCGGCGCACAGTGAGAACGGCAGGGCATGGCATTTTAATTTTTATCAATCGAATTTAATACTTATCCAGTCGAAATAAGGTGCTGCAGCGGGTGCACCGAGAAAATGCTCCGGGATGCTCCGAGGTCGATCACCAAGCATTGAAATATATACCTTATTTCGATTGGATAAGTATTAAATTCGATTGATAAAAATTAAAATGCCATGCCCTGCCGTCCTCACTGTGCACCGGCCATTAGACGCCTAGTTCTTTTAATAATTAATTTATTAAAGAAATCAAAACATGGCAGTAGTAGATAAATTGTATGGTATAAAAATAATTGCTCTTGTGTCTTGAAAATATTTGTATGAACTAAACGTCGCCCGCGTTTCCTCTTAATCCCAGTCGCCTTATACCATATTGTGTTATTTTTTAGTTTCTTAGGCTTACGAACGCTAGTCTGCTTGTGTTGAATACCATAGTGAGGATAAACAGTTTATTTACAATACTATAAGGTACCAGTGAATGAACAAGACCATTGCGAGAGTGTAATGGTGTAAGGTGCACCAATAGTACATTACTGCCGCGGTCTGTAATGAGTTTATTGCTGGCCACGGTGTTGATGGCCGAAAGCGCAGCTCCAGGCCACAGTAATGACAACATTATAAGCATTTTTGAGTTAATATTTGTTATAATTTGGGCAGGGTTTCACGTACGTGGCGCCCTCTGTGATGGACGAGATCCACAAGCCGCGCGTGATCACGGCGCGCTCGCCGCGCCGCCCGCGGCCACACCACCACTTCGCAGTGCCGCCCGCTTCCACTGCGCACACACATGCGCACGCGCACGCGCACGCTCAACAACACGAAGACCTTATGGATGTTCAAGGTTTACCTATATAGTAAGTAAGTATATATTTTAGAAATAATAGATAGTGTTGTGTTAATTTAACTATTGGTCTGTCATGATGAGAAAATCGGGTTCGATAGTCGTTACTTTTGTTATGTTAGCATAATTTATATGCTAAATATAAAGGGTAATAATCACAATAAAACATTGGAAACATTTGCTTGACAGCTTTTCTTTATTATTTTAATTAAGTATAAAGGAAATTTATATTTATGAACAAACAAATAAATTATTATAAGGTCATAAAAAGTTTAAACAGTTAACGAAGTCTGGTGGTATATCTAAATAAAAATATATATTAGATGTGGAAGGAAATCAGACTGCTGCCGTTATATAGAAATCAGTTCAACTATATCCCATTGGCGCATTATTTTACGAAGGCAATGTATTAACTTAGTCCAGAAATTAATTCGACACATTGAATAAAAATATCGCCAATTCTGATGATATAGTTTTCCAAGAATATTGTGATTCAATTGTTAAACACCCATAAAGACCAGCTAAAACTAACATTAGTTGTTAAACATAGGAAATGAATTAAAATATAGATGATAATGATTGAAACTTTGGTTTAATCTTTAGTTAAGTTTACTAATTTCTTCAATATCTGCTTAATGAATTACATACAATAATATCCGATGAGAAAATATTATTTATTTATGATGAAATATTGTTTTTTTTTTTCAAACAATTTTAAATATGCTGTATTCCAAATTCATATTTCTAAAATAAGCGCTACCATGAAGTTTAAGCTCGGCAGTCGCACAAATACTTATATGGCAAATTATACAGGGCGCCATCCACCCTAGGAACTAACATTTGCCGACTAGCGACTCTTAGGGTGAGTATAGACTTGAGCATGTACTTGTAACAGAACATCGACATAGCCAACATAGCCGTTTTTTTAGGGTTCCGTACCCATAGGGTGCCAACGGGACCGTATTACTAAGCCTACGCTGTCCGTCTGTCTGTCTGCCTGTCCGTCCGTCCGTCTGTCTGTCAGCGGGCTGTATCTAACGAACAGTAATAGCTAGAGACTTGAATTTTTCACAGAATGTGTATTTCTGTTGCCGCTACAACAAAAAATACTAAAAATAAAATAAAACTCAAAAAGAATGGGGGTCCCCATACAATAAACTCGATATTTTTGACTTTTTTATTTATAACTTTAAATTAAACATTATATAAAAAGAAAACTAAAATTTTAACCATGGGTGATTATTATGACAGCTTTTACATAAATTGTTGAAAAAGAATTGTGAACCTACATTTTTGACCCATAAAGAAGTTTTAAATTAATAGTACCAGTCACAGTAGCGCCATCTAGTCATATATGGCTAAACTGATTTGTACAACGTGTTTACGGCCTCAAGTTCCGAATGTGTTTGCAGTATTAAACTCAGAGTATTAGATGGGGAGCCGTAGAAGGGGTTTCTGGATTTGCACGAGCGCGTCAGATTAAGATCAGGGAGATAGCTTACATCTTGATAAGAACCTCAAAAAATTATGAGCCCTTAATATTGATGGGTTTGCTCAGGGTAACCACAAAAAATAGACCATCTTAAAATACTCGAACTCGTCAGATTAAGATAAGGGGGATTCATTACTAGCTAAGAAGTGTCAAAAGTGTCAATTTTGATAATTTGATCGTCAGTCTAAGAAATGGGAGCATCTGAAAGTTTCACTTTTTCAGCCCGTTTTTTTTTAAATATAGGACTGCGGCGGCAAAAAAACGTACGGCCCGCCTGATTTTAAGCAGTTACCGTAGCCTATAGATGCTTACAAATTCTGACGCGCTCGAGTAATTATTTTTTTCAATTTATCATGTTGGAGCATGAAAAGTATCTGACACGCTTGAGTATTTTTATGTCATTGCCTTTTATACAAAAAAAAGAAAAAATTTTCATGTATACGCTTCCCCCTCCGCTTAAAGTGGAAACATCTAGAACAATGTATTCTTCCTATCATCTCCTCTACCGAAGCAACTAGGTTTGGACGACGCTCGTGCAAATCCACGAATTGCACGCTCGCCTCCCCATCTATATAGCTAGTTGGCGTTGTAGTAAATAGACATTATTACAGAATTTATTCGAAATACTAAAAAAATAATTTATATGGTGGTACGGAACCCTCTATGTGCGAGTCCGACACGCACTTGGCCGGTTTTTTAAATCGATGTTTCTATCAATCGACCAGAGCTTCGAACATAACGCTCGATGTTTTGTCAACTTGATACACCAACGAGCGTATTGGTGTAATTATTTTTTCATCACACTCATTCGAAAAACGTCAATTGCCTTTCAAGGCTAGCGGGAGCAAAATTCTATTTTGCTCCCACGGGAGTTTTTGTTTCTCCTTCCTGATTGATCAGCGTTCGTGCTTGTGAATTGAATGTGAAAAAAAATAATCGAACGCTTAATGTATGAAGAAGTTACTGGCCGGTTAGGATTACGCGGCAACCAAAGAGAATGTAATGGTAACGCGTGCTGAAAAAAAATTGTCATGTACATTTTTCTTTTAATTCCCTTTGTCTCGGTTTAGTATTGTTTAAGTTTAAGTTATTGCAAATAATTATGAAAAATGAGTTTTAGTAATGATGTGATGATATATTATTTGTTTGGATACTACATAATATTGTGAGAGTTTCGAGTAGGTAGAGGTACACGTAGCTTTTTATTTTTCTCATAGGTAGTGATGAAAAATAGTATGTATCATTCGGGGCCAAAATATTTTGTCTTTGGGCGGCGTATATTGAATTCCTCGCAAAGCTCAGGATTCTTCTTTAGAATCCCGAGCGATCCTTCGCTTTTCTCTGAATTCAAAATAACGCCCTCGCGGAACAAAATATATCACTTTGGCCCCATATAACACAAATAACTATTCCGAGTAAAGGCACGACCACGGGCGGCGCGGAGTTAGGTCTGACATTTCAACAAAAGAGAACGCAAGGTACATAGAAATGTTACAGGTAAATGCTCACTAGCCGTGAGCATTACGACCAGCATCGAACGCAGCGTTGAGCATTCGCAGGAACGTTATATTACATGGATATGCATTTTTAAATTGAGCTTTTACCTGTATTGTACCATTCGAACGAATAATGCATTACATGGAAATGCTCGAGAAAATGCTCAAGTCTTTACCCACCCTTAGGCGAACGTATAAAGATGTCTAAGATGCGATGCCGATGCGATAGCTAAACTATAATAAAAAATCGATCACAAGGCTTAACGGATGATGTTGCAGCGAGTCTTTCTGTCTCGTTCTTTATTTATAAGTATACATTAAACCAAATTAATATTTCCCACATTTAGTCTTGTCACAATCGGATTGGCATAACACTTGCATATGCAACAAGGGTGGACGATAATAACCGTAGCTATAATAAATGATTCTGAATTATATAAATGATGAGGGTGACCAAAGTTTAGCGAGACGAAAATGTTTCATTACATCCTCTCACAGTAAGAAAGTACCCATCAAACATTAATATCCATCAGTTTCCTATAAAATACACTAAAAAGTTTATTATAAAAAATATAATTTAATTATACATAAAAAAAATACTATTTAAATATGCTGGAATCATAAATTATTATTAATAGGTATGAAATAATAATCAACTAACATGGATCCTGTACTGATACAATGCTAAAATAGAATTATAAGTAAAATATATAATTGCCTTACAAACATTACATAAAAGCTGTTGACTGTTACATTTATAGATTTGACTGAAAACTTTCAATTTCAAACTAGTATAAACTCAAATACATAGTAGACCATGTTATGATAAGGATAATTCAAATACTAAAGATGCACATGTAATGATATTGGTTAATAATACTGTTTTATACTACAATACATATTATTATTATAATTAATGTACATTTTATACAAGTTACCGATTAGTCTAATCTATGGTAGGAATTAATTAATCACATGTAATAAGATGTTCTAACCCTGAAATGAAAAGAAAATAATTTACATTATACCTTGTTACCATGCTTCATGAATTGAATTAAAAGGTCATTTTTTATTTTGTAGAAATTGTTTCATTTAATTATCATTTGGGTGATGTATGTACTCTACCTGTAGGAAAAACAATTAGTTTTATGTAAGCCTTTCAAGTCTTTTATGTGCTTAGCAAAACAATATATAATGTATAAAGATTTATGCGCATATTAAAATAAAAAATAGGATATAAATACAACAAGGCATACTAAATAAATATTGTATAATACAGTTTATTTATATAGGTAAGTACTTACAAAAAAAGTGAGTTATTTAGAATCAGAAAATTAAGTTAGGTATCTCTCTGTAGTTTTATTATTATTATATTCACCATTTCGTAATGTTTAAAGTATCTGGTGTCTAAATGACTAATTTCATGTCCATGCATGTGTCACATAATAAATAAATATTATCTGACACTACAGCAAACTGTACATCATTATTACAAACTGAGTTGTGCCCCTCTACAGAGGCTAAAATGGACTGTTTAATTTCTAGTAAAGATTTTTGACTACTGACTGTAAATTTACAACAAGAACATTTTAAGATATTACTGACAAGGTGAAGATTAGTCTTTTGACACACTGGACAGATAACATTTTTATCTTCTTCTATAGAGGACCAATCAACATTTTCCATTTGGGACCTCTCATATTCTTTAGTGAGCCTGTAACAAATAGACTTTCCTGAGAATGTGACAACAAATAGACGCAGGCCAATTCATGCACTCATTGTGTTAATGAAAATATTAAAAATAGAATGCACTAAAATGGATATTTATTTTAGTGCTACATAATAATGTAATTTTATGTAAGACTACTTGTGATCCCAAAATCTGGAATGGAAATGGAATCATATGGAAATGTGTCTCACCATTCTAACTCTTCCTGTATAAGCTCATCTTTAATTTCCTCCATCCCTTCATATTCCTCTTCATTCACTAATCCATTAGAAAAGTCGAACATACTTTTATATATCTCTGATAATGTGTTACATAGCTCTTCTTCAACAACAGAGTTGCGAAGTCTGTCCATCAACATACTGCGACAAGTTTGTATTTTATTTTTATAATTCTGGAAAAGAGATACCATTAATATTTGATTTATGATTGATGTAGACCATACGCATATAAAACCTCGGAATACAACTTTTCTAGCATGGAATGGCAGGATTTCTAAGAAACTTGGAAGGGGTCTATGAGTGGTATGGAATGACCAATAAATTGAAGTACCTATGGGATATAACATGGACTGTTTATAGGTATAATAGAGTCATATAATGGTATGTATAAAATATTAAATAGGGGTAATAAAAGTAAGAAGTAGGTACCTTTCGCATTTTTTCTTTTATTTCTATAGGAGATTGTTTCGGCCTTGAGCCTACGTTTTTGAATTGGGGTGAAGAACTCATCCTTTGTTCTTTGTGCCCTGTGGGTCAGCTGGTGGTATGTTTTGGTTTTATGGTATCTTTTCGTTGTACCTACACTGGATTTTCTTTTGACTCGAGCTCTGGGGCAACAAATCCGTACTTCGTAGCGTAGTGGTTATATTCTTATGAATACGATTTGACTTGGTACAATAAATTATATCATTCATATCCAAACATATCGGAACACAAAAAATAAGTAGGAATGGAATGAAAATACAGAAAATTGAAACAACAACTCAGGCGGGAAGACCGAAGACATAACCAGTGTTGCCAGCACATAATTCAAAAAAGGGCTGAAATCTTTGTCGAAATAGGCCGATTTTTGACAGGAAAGGCCGAAATTGAAACAATAAACGTTATTTTACTAAAACTTATATAGCGTGTCTCATAAGTACGAAATAATACTTGGACCGCGACATACACTTTTAACCGTACATTTCACCATTTTGGAATTTTTATTTGTACGTGGCGAATATGTTCGCGCTCACTTACGTCAAATTGGCAACTGATGTCGGATATGCTTGCAGACATATAATAAGTGGCCACGCATCGGTGCCGCATATTGCGTATCTAGTGTAACTTAATAAAACATTGGTGCGGCCCAACGTGTAGGTGTTTCAGTGCAATTTTCTTTAGCATACCGCGAAATTGAATGGCCGTATTGGACGTGGTGCGTATTGGATGGATGGATGTGGTATATGAATATTATTTTACATTCGTTGAAAAGGAAAAAGTTGGGAGATAGGATTGCTAAATCGGGATATCGGGAGACAATGACCAAAATCAGTAGATCTCCCGATAAATCGGGAACTATTGCAACCCTGAGAGGGGCTTGGATGGAGGTAGGTCGTAAGTCCAGAATAAAAATAATAAGGTCCCTCTACACGACACGATTTGCTGTGCAACTTATCGGCCCTAAATTGGGTGTGATCAGTAACATAGGTAGGTAAACCTTGGGTCAAACCTTGGCGTCATCGTTGGACACCATTGTCGATCCTAGCTTACAGGAGTAACAGTGGAGGGAATGTGTGGCGGGCTTAGTCCCAAAAAAAAAACATAGGTAGGTAGTTAAGTAACTAAGAGCATAATAATTAGGAATTTCACTAAATGCGATACAGACGTTTCCCTCGAGTGAACGTTCATCCGGGTGATTGCTTCATTTTTCTTTCATTCCTTAGTCACATGGCAATGCTCGAATGAAACAGAAATGAACATTCACTTCTCTTTTCATTCAATATGTCGTCGAACGAAGTGGTGCGTCTTGGAATTAGGTAATTTAATATGTGATCATTTAATCAATGAATTATCAAAAAAGAAACAAAGAAACATCGACGGTCTAAGGCTAAGCCTAAATCACTAATAATTAGAGATTTAATAGCGTTTGCCCGTATTGGTCCGTCTTTCTCTTTGTATTCTTCAATTTTGTGGTTCCAAAGGCATTGATAATTTTTAAAGTTCTCCAAAAGCAGTGTATTTTTTACCGTTCCGCTTGAATACAATTTTACCGCGATGTTCGTCCTACGTCCGTCTGCTACAGGGCTCAAGACAAAAAGAAAAAATCCGAGTGAACGCTTCACTCCATGTTCAGACGGTTCATTTTTCTTTCATTCGGAGTGGAGTGAAACATGAATGATGAAAATATCCAACATTGTTGGAACGGTTCATTAATGAATTCACTCGGCATTCATCTTTCATTTTGTGTTCAGACGTTTCATCCCGAGTGAAAGGTGCCGAATGAAAGGCGAAAATGATCGAAAAATGAAGCGTCTGATATCACCATAAAAGTTCATAGAGAGGGAAGTCCTTTCAAGTAACTCAAACAAGGCAGTGAAAGCCTCGTGTTAAATAATAATCAATCGGCAACGGCGGATAATTGGAAAAATTTATATATCGTCGAATCTAAACGTCAAACAATTTTCGTTCGTAAGAAATGTCTGAATCAATGAGAAACGTAGTAGGAAATACGCGAATTTCGTCCGAAATTTCGTTTTCGTTTGTAAAAGAGTAGGGCCTCAGTGGAGAAGATCCTATGAGAATATCCGACTAACCGAGAGAAGAGACTGTTATTGACATCAAAAATTAATTTTTCCATAGACGTGCAGGCCGCCCTAGGTACCTAGGTACCTCTTAAATTATTTCCCTATATAACCTGTATTTGTATTAACTGGCAACATTCATTAAACTGTCAGATGAAAAAAACAATGTGTCTGAGTGATAAGTAAAAATATCAAAGGGAAATATGGACAAGTTGGTGGATCTAAATCAAACGTAAGGTAATTCAATATAGCCTGAAGTTTTTAAATACAGTAATATGAATAATATCAAAGTGAACTATGTCGAGAAGCGACAGGCCCGACCAGAAAAAGAGACTATACATTCAGGCCATTTCATGGTGTCACATTTTGAAGCTGAAGCTCAGGATGATTTCGAAGACTTGGTCACAGTTCCCGATGAAGAGCAAAATATACAAAAAGTTACAACGATCACTACATACACCGTGCCCAGGACAAAGAAACCTTTCACGCCTGATAAAGAGGAAATTAAACAGCATCAACAACTTTCGATAGAGATTTCTCTTACAAAGTTATTTAAATGTATGACTTTAGCTTACAGGTAAGTCTACATAAGTTTATTTGTTTTAAGTAATGAAACCACATAAGTGCTTGAGTACTGTTTTCCTGTTAAATTTAGCAAGTACATTATATGAACTTTCTTTAACAGGGTAGATGCAAATTAATTGTATTGGCATCTAATAAAGCAATATCTTAAACAAGTAAAGCATAATGGTCAAATATTGGTTCAATATAATGTAGTTTTAATATAATTCCTAGTACTGAAAAATTATTTAATGATGAAATAAATTATTATCATATTTTATTGGCAAGAGTTGTAGACTTGAAGGTTATCAAGAAATATTACAATGTTTTCAAATATATCATAGCATCTTATCTGTAAAACATCAAATATTCACAAAAAAATAAGGAAACAGTATGTTTCCATTGGGTTTAGCGTGCAAAGATAAGAGGAGGTCATCATAGCCTGTACAAAAGACACAGGTCATTTGCTCAGATAACTCACTCTATGAATACTTAGTTATTAATATTTTACTTTTCATTTTATTACTTCACTTTTATCAGAAACTGACTACAATTGCTTTAGTAGAGGTACAATTCTATCACAAATAGGTATCTTTATTATTAAGAATGTATTGATTAATCTATAAATAGTCAAATGAAGCTTTGCTTAAGACTAAAATTTGTATTAAATGGGAACATCTCTGAACCAATGATAGGTATCTTTTGTTTAAGTATGACATCACATGATATTGGTTGTCATTATTTTCTGGTTAACTCCTAGTAGGCTTGCACACAGCAGGGACATGGTAGGGACAGCCATGCTGGCTATGTTCTTACATGATTCACCACCACCATCGTTTTAAAAGCCATTTTAAATGGTCAGATCATCCATTTAACAAAGAGAAAGATGGAGCTATAAGAAAATAAATTATGCAATGCAACTGTGTTTTTCTTTCTATACTTATGCTCTCTCTCTGTGGAGTGGTTGATCCAACAATGTAGGAGAAACAGACTTCCAGTGGCTCATCATAGAACACAGACAGTAGCAACTATCAACATGTTCTGCGAAGCAACATTGCAATACTATCTGTTTTCAAGGGCCTAAACGAGCTCATTAAAACTATTTCTCGATTGCGAAGTTTACTATTTATTTTATTTTATTAGAGTTTAAAAGTTTATATCCTTTTATTTCATTTGATATAAAGCTTCATATCATAGTTATTTTAAAAATACATAAATAAAAATGCAAAATGAGTGCTGCAAAGTACCTATGAATTTTCTTGTAAGTAGCATCGTGCAGGAAATAGGCTCGACACATGTCATTAGTCTGTATGCTAACATCATTTTTATACTTACCACCAAATTATGTTAACTATGTTAACATATTATCGCTAATTATTTGGATACATAATAGCAAACATATTTGCGACTATTTGAAATTGGTATTAAAATAAATTGAAATTGACAAAAGTGTTATTGCATTAATTTTTAGAATTTTACAATAATATCAAGAAAAAAAAAACACTTTGGGAGGGGTAGCAGAGCATCGTAATAATTTATTTCTTATCATTACTTATAAAATACATTTTCATATTTTTTTAAATGAAAATAGGTAGTCTCATAGCTATTAGTCTAAACTCTAAAGTGATGCTAAATTGGTGCATAAAACTTGTTAATAAGAATTCATATCCAAACAAATTTAAACTCTTTCGGACACAAGTCCAAGGCCTAGATTCTCTTAACAATTGTTCACTGGTCTCTAATACAATCTTCGCGAATTCTTCATTATAAATCGTAAATTCTTGGTGGTCCACATGTTGTCGGCCATCTGTTAGCAGTCCTCTGGCCAACAACATGCTTACCATTCAGAATTTGCGATTTACATTGAAGAATTCACTAAGATAATATTACAGACCACTGGCTTCGCAATGGACACTTGTTGAAAGACTCGAGGCCCAGTGCCCTAACAGAGAGCATTCAGTACTATAATCACTATGTTTGTGCCCTAAGGGCCGGGCCCCATTAGCGCGTTGCGTTGCGTCGTCGCAAGATTTTGTACTGGCGCATCACCCTCCCCCGCTTCGTCTCTCGCCCGTCTTCCCTTTGATCTGTTGCGACGATGCAGCGCAACGCGCTAGTTGGGCCCGGCTCTAAGTAGGAACTATTTACGTAGCGGTACATCAACGTAAACGTATTTCGTAAATCGAAAGATAGACAGCATGGTTTCTCGGTGATACCATTACGAATATTGGGCTAAGGACACTCAGTATGGAACCCTCTTTGCGCTAGTCCCATTCTCACTTGGCAGATTTTTTAGATGGCTCTAAGAGTTATTTTCAATAGTTTACTTATCAATCGCTTATTACATCGACAACTATACCGAAAGATACGGAAGTGGCAGCATAGCACTCGTGCCAAAATGCCACTGACAAGTGGAAGGTACCAGCGTTTCCGACGTACATAAGGCCGCAGCTTATTTAATCGTTCTTATGAGTAACGCATCGAATGGGTACTTACTGCAATCACTAAAATACTTCGGGCCCCTAACACGGCAAAAAATCGGTGTCTAATGGCCATCATCAGTCAAAAAGTGTTTCGGCCGACTTTCGAACGACTCGATTGTCGGTAAAAAATAAGAAAACTGAAGGATATAAGTTTACTAACTAATCCACTCCTTCCATCCATAGACGACAGTCGGCTCGTTAGAATCAGCAGCGTTCTAAATTAATATTCGGCTAATGAATATTATTAGATTGGCTTATTAGGCCTAGCCCGCATTGCGAATAAAACCCGCGCGGTTTTTTTTTTCGTGATTCTGTAACCCATGGAATTATATGAATGTATCCGCACTCGCGATTTTAAATTCGTGCAACTTGATAAGGTGTGGCGCGGAAAAAAAATATCTTCGATTTTTATTCGCGCGGATTTTATTCGCAGTGCGGCCTAGCTTTTATTGTAGATGATAGGGTAACGTAATTTCACGTTTTGATTTGTGTTCATCAGAATGGTCATACCAGATATTTGGGTGCATATAAAGCTATGTTTAGTAGTGGGGGATTTACACGGGTCGATTTTCGCCGTGCGGCTAGGAACAAAATCCTGGATTTAATTTGTTTTTGTTCCTAGTCGTACCGCGGAAATCGGCTCGTGTAAATTCCACATAAGTAACCTGTTGTACGCACGCTTCTGTAAAGAGTGGGAATTATTATTATTAAGTACGATATCCTCAAATTACCTCCTGACTTATATTTATACAGGCAGAAACGTTAGATAAGATAGGCTACGTTTCTTTCTTATCACACTATTATTTGCAATAAGCTTAAGATCACATATTGATAGCGGTGCTGATAACAAGCCCGGCGCTCGATTGTCAGACAATTCGTTTCCACTGTATTATACAGTTTTACGATAGCGTCTGTATTTTTAACGAAATATTCTTTTATAATTTGTAATAATGGATATTTTTAATTATTTTCAAGTAAAAATGTTCCTTACGAGTTCAAGAACTTTTATAGTTAATTTAGTTATGAAAGTTTTGTTATCAAATATTAGTTTGTGACTAGGTGGATCAATAAAAAGCATGGTGAGTTCAAATTATTTTTAATCCATTTCGCTTACATTTATTTTTCTCAGACAAAAACTAACTTCCCCAAAATGGAATCGTTTCAAAGGTATAAAGCTCCGGTGGAAGGACAAGATCAGATTGAACAACGTCATATGGCGGTGCTGGCACATGCAGTGTGAGTTATATTTTATTTCTTTAATTATGTTTGGTTGCTGTATTGTCAATTTTGGAAGAACAATACCTTGCTTGAGTTGTAAAAACGCATTTTATGCAATAGTGAAGATGCCTTGCCTACTGGGTAATGAATAGATGTATGTAATTGAAGTAGGTACTTTTAAAAGATATTTCCAAAGCCATAAGCACCTGAAAATACATATGTAAATTCGCTTTGAGAAGTCGTATGTACCTACGTGTAAGATGACACTAACGATAACCCCAATGCGAATATCAAAATAAAGACAAGGTTGATTTATATTTGATCGCTGCTACCAAGCGGAGATACAGACAGATATAGTGCACAATAGGGACATGTATTTAAATGCAATTATACCGTTACACAGATACACTCAATCGGAGGCGTCTGACAAATATATTCCTCTTAGTAATCATATATTTTACAGTGGTTTTATTATTTACATACCTAGCTGTCGTTAAATTTGAACGTGTTCATTTTATTTATAATATGTATATCAAATGAGTTTTAAAGTGAAGAAGGTGTGTCGTGAATAGATGGAAAAGGTGTGCGAGTGTGGGCGTAAGCAGACAGTTTTATCGCATTAAATATCTAGTTGTGTAATAAATCATGATATGGAAAGGCTTTTCCGTATTGAGTGGGACAAACTCCTATCGATTTATGTCTGCAAAACAAGTATGCATAAAAATTATGTATAAAAAATATGTGGTGATAATTTTTTCCAGTTATAAAGAAACAAAATACTTTGGTGTGTCAATTCGCTTCTCCGTTGGATGTTGACACACACGTGAAGCCAGAGGTAAAAAAAACCCAACAATATCATATAACCATGAATAATAGGTATCCTATTGAAGGTAACAAACGTTAACGATTTCAGGCAACAATATTGGAAGGAAAATATTGGAAAAGGCGGGCCGAAGCAGTTATAGCGGAATATAAAAAATGGCGCAAATTTCATATCATGCGGCTCCTTGGAAAGGGGGACACCTCTGTCCAAGACATGGTAAGATTATAGATCCGGTGAAAAATAAATATGTTGACAGTTTGTATGTTTTTAAATGACTAGTAATTGTTCAGATATCAGACATGGACACGGTGGAGTCGTTCTCGCAGTGCAGCGACCTCGCGGGCAACATGTTGACGGACGAGGACTACCTCAACTTCATGACTGACACGCTCTTCTCTACCATCACCAGCCACCAACCCTTCGCATTCCCCGATTGCAGGGAAATAGGTCAGCTTCACCATGCACTGTTCTTTTTATAGATACTCTTGTTATATTTGAATATATTGCTTATACATTTATACTTTACAGCGAGGGGAGCAAGTTTAGCAGACTTCATTCAGCCGAGCTTAGGTCCGTTACAACCTAATCTTGATGATTTTATGGACACATTAGAACCACTGCAAGGTAAGTAAATCACTGTGCTTAAGACCATATTTGTTTTTCTTCTAGAGACGATTTTAATAGTTGAAATTTGCGCCGTTGTTCGTGTTACAGATCTGCTGACGCCTAGATTGCCGTCGGTCCCGGAAGAGTCGGCGCTGTCGTCAGAAGACTCTTTGTACAGGGGTGGTATGTCCGTGGACTCTTACGGTTCCCAGGGATTTATAGCCACGAGTCAGAGCACCACCACCGCCACGATGCCCACCAGTCAGATGTCATTGCATGGTAAGCATGATCGAGAATGTGAGCACACAAGTAGATTAACAATGAGCGATGTAATTTATGGACTTATGTTCTTTGTCAAGGCACAAGCAACAATACTCAAATGATAACCATGTCGGAACAAAACATAAAACATGAGCAGATGGGGATGTATGATAGCAGGAGATTATTCTCGCAATCGGAGCTGCAAAATAACATAATGAATACTCAGGAAATGTTGCCTCCGTTCCAACACATGTCCTACGAGCAGCAGAACACGACGCAGCCCGACCAGCAAATTCACGCGAATGTTTACGGGGGCAAAACTTCTAGGTTACAGTATGTGAATCCACCGAAAATCGTTTCACAATCGGAGACGTGCTACAATAAATATACAGGTGAGCGTCTACTCTGAACCTTAAAATAAGTCCAACGTCGCTGTGGAACGAATTTCTGAACTTTATGTGCATTTCCAGGCGTGCCGCCGTCGCAGACCGCCCCGGAAACAGTATCGCTGTTACAACAACCGATACAAAATTCTAAATACGCGTCCACGATTGTCATACAAGGGCGCGGAGGTGGATATAGTAGGGAGAAACCGCGGCAGAGGGTGACTCACTACGCGGGTCCGGTCTCACAGAATAGCCAATATCAGGGCTACGGCCAGCCGCTGGCGCAGGCCGGGCCGCCGGGCGCGCAGCCGTACGAGTCGCGCGCCGGGCCCGCGCGCCAGACCTCGCCGCAGCTGCAGTACTTGCAGCCGAGCCCCGTGGACTCGTACAAGGGGAAATCCGCGCCGATTCCGTTGAACGCGCGCTCGTTTAAAATTCCCTCCCCGCCCGCCACGACGCCTCAGGTGAGACCTATTCAGTAACTAACTTTGAGGATCGCACTATTGCCGTAGCATTTTTTTACCGTTTTACGCGTATAGTTCGCGACAGGTCGATATGACATTCGGGTTATGAGCTTTTTGCTGAATAAAGTCCGAATCAAAATTACCAGGACCCGCAACGCAACAGAATCATTTAATTTAATAATTTTGTGGGCGATTTTAATTGTTTATCGGGTCCTGCTAATTTTGATTCGGATTTTATTCTGCAAAAAGCTCATAATCCGAATGTCATCTCGACCTGTCGCGAACTATAGGTTCGGTTGTTAAGGGCTTAACAAGGATCAAGACGTTGACTTTACGCATTATTTTACGAATACGTTTGCCCATTTGTAACGTATAAAATATACCACAGTAACCTTCAGATCGTTGGAAGAAAAAGTATTGTTCAAGTAATTTTTAAATGTTACCAAATTTTGTAGCAGTTTTGTTTTCAACCTAAGTTGTAAATTTTCTCCAGAACGGCTAGATTAGATTAGGACATTAGTCATTAAATTTATGAAAATGTCCGATAAAAATCGTAAGTTTGATAGAAACGTCATCGCCTAGCCAGTACCGTAGCTGTCATCAGCAGCATGTACCCCCTTAGGCCGGCGCACATCATCAGAAACTTTCTGACATAAATTTTATGGACGACCTTATGCACTCCACATAAAGCACCCAACCGGTCTGGTAATGTCGCCAATAAAATGTCTGTCAGAAAGGTTCTGATGATGTGTGGCCGGCCTTAACATGTGCCGTGTCGGTCAGGTGTCGAGCGGGTCGAGTGGCGGCAAGGAGCAATATCGGTCGCACAGCCTGCCGCTGGGCGCGCAGCTCAACCCGGACTGGTCAGTGAGCGCGCCCCCGCCTGCCGCAACCACCGCCCTAGACACTTGCGCGACCAAGCACACCGCTAGGGTAAGTATAGTATATATTTCAATATTTATAATTTTCCTCTGCTCATAAAATTGTGCTGCTTTATTTTACGACGGTGATGGGAATCTGGTCGAGGTGCGTCCTGACTCTTAATGAGTTAGAATCACGGTCGGATTTGTTTGTGGCTTCCGAACAAGTTCGCACTTCGTTGCTGTCGATTTTCACGAATTGAAGAGATACCGCCGCGGTTCATCCGTGACGAACCTGAGATACGATTCGATTCCCGTTACCGTCGAAGTTGCAGGAAATCAAAATGTGTCTAACTTGCACTACCTAAGGCGGTCTGTCGAGGTTATCCCGACCCCGATAATGTAAGCATATTTTTTGATTTTAGGGATTTTTGCACTCTGCTCTGAGCTAAGATTCAGTAACGAACAAATCTATTATTTTTAAACATCCTTCAAAAAATAATTGTGAACATTTTCTTCTTATTGTCAATGTTTTGTGTTGAGATTACGTGTTTGTGTGTGATGAGTACGATGGGGTATTACTACAAGACCACCTTTATATTGATCAACAGATATGAAGGAAGTGAAGAGTGATTAAATTCGCTCGAATCCGCGTGCAATCTCGGCAAACACTCGAACCATGCGAAACGGTAAGTAGATGTACGTGCAACGTACAAACGTTGGTAACTTTGCAGGCCCGCGAGCCCAACCCGAGCGCCATACGCATGCGGTCGCGTTCGACATCGAGCGGGGTCGCTGCGGAGGGCGCCTCGGCCGGCTCGGCGAGCGGCTCGGCGAGCGGCTCGGCTCGCCGCCCGCCGCCGCTCACCAGCGTCGCGTCCGAGCCCACCTTGCCGCAGGCTAGCGTTATGCTCGCGCAGCTACTCTCCGCGCAACACTGTCAGTCATTTTACTGTTTACATTTAAATACGTCACTGACTCGCACGCCGTACTTTGTTCCCCGCCAGCGCAACAGGCGACTCGCCCTGATCGGATTCCTCTGTTTTACAGCTCAAAGCTTGTTTAAGCTCAATAAAGCCGAGGAGAGCGTCGGCGGCTCCGACCCCATCCGGTCGCCCATTAGGAGGGGGCAGCCCTCGCCGATAGGCAGCGATGTCGTGTCGCCGCATCAGGTAAGTAGTACCGCAGTATGGTTGGAAGGAAGTGTGAATTGGTACACCTGGGAAGGGTTTTTATACGCGATTTACTAGTTTGCAACGCAAGAAAAAAGCGTTGGAGGAATTTATTAACTCTGAAAAAAAAACGTATTTTTTCAAAATGTATTCCTATCTATTGTAGTTCTTTCGAGTGGCCGTTGCTTTTGCAAATATTGATGAGTTATTGTTGGTATACCAGTCGTTGTCGCCGCCGGCGTCGCCGGGCGGGGGCGGGGGCGGCGGCGGGGGCGCGGGGTCGCCGCGCGCGGGCAGCCCGCGCCGCACGCACCTGCACGCCGAGCAGAAGCGGCGCTACAACATCAAGAACGGGTTCGACACCCTGCAGGCGCTCATACCGCAACTCAACGCCAATCCCGCCGCTAAGGTAGGCCGTGGGATGAGAACTCTTTGGAGCATATGACCAGACTGGCATTGGCGAGTCTGGTCAACTGGAGAATTGGTTATTTTGAGTATTGTCTCGTAATAACCAGTTCTCCACCTTATGACCTTGCTTGCGATATTCCTATAGGTCGACAATGGGTTTCCGTAACGAATTTAGTTGAGAACGCAGATTTATAGAGCTAGGAAATCCATAACATACAATGCAAAAACTTTTGGTCTACGACAAAAATTTACGAAGACGGACCAAATTACTAGCGAAGTTCGCGCGCGGTATTCGTGACGTCATTCACCCCGCGCGCGCTTTGTAATGAACGGCGGCGCGGGTCGGGCGCGGGCCGGCGCGACCGGCGCTGGTACAGCGCGCCTTCAATCCGACGGTCCCGCGTGACGTCACACGCACATGCCGCACATTATATAAAATGTGTTAAAGAATCGCAACGGATCGACCGATTTCGATGATTTCAAGACGATATTGATAAAGCTTGAAAGCTTAGTTTTAACTATAGTGTTGGTTATGAGTTGATTATTTGACCTAGTATTGATTCCCATTCATATTCTTACTTTATGAAGAGAGTCGAATTTTGGTAGCGTCGTGTTATACGGACGACACGACACGTCGTCTACGCGTTTGATGTCAGTTGCACGCTACTAATTTCGACTCGTATTGTGTTACTAACTGGTTGCGTTCCTTTTGAGTACTAATGAATTAAAATTATATCCGAAATTTACTGAAACATATCGGACTTGGTTATGGATATTATTATTTTTTTCGGATATCTGAAAGTTTCCGTTATGGTTACGGAGAACATCCATAAGTTGAGCTTGTCTTTTAAACGTCTGAAAAAATTCGGTGTTGGTATTCAGATAAGTAAGGCGGCGATGCTGCAGAAGGGCGCTGAGTATATCAAGCAGTTGAAAGCCGAGAGGAATCAGATTAAAGAGGAGATGGAGAGTCTGCGACAGCAGATAGAATGCTTGAACAATTCTATAACGTGAGTACAGTAGCATAGTTCTTATTTAACTGATGACACTTAATTTAGTTATTTTTCTGACCAAATGGCGCGTGCTGACCTTTTCTATTCTATCTCATAGAACAAGTATGTCTTGTATACTCTCATTCCGTGGCAAAGTACAGTTCTCGTTGATATATTTCAACAGATTTTATGAAATGGAGTGAAATAAGTGAGACCGCGTCTTTTGATCGGTCTCAGTAAGGGTTAAATATGTCGCAGGGCAGCGCCTCTTTGGAATATGCTGATCATGAGCCGATAATGACACTTGACATATCTAACAGATCTCTTTATCTATGTATTTAGGTAAGAGCCTGTTTCAGAATTGTCGGATAACTTATTCACCGAATAAATCTGACGTTATGACAGTTTTCCCATAGGATATCTGTTAAAACGTCAAATTGATTAGTTGGATAAAAGCTATCCGACGATCCTGAAACAGGCCGAAAATCCAATAAGAATTTTAACAAATACGGACTATTAGAATGGATATTATATTATTAAATTCCGACCTCGCGGTAATTTGTATTTGTAAATACACTGGGAGAAGTGACAAATAAAGTCGGCCCGGTCCAATGAGGTGACATTTGGTGAACTGATTTCTTTTTCTTCGTGGTGATGTGATTGGAGTGTGGTGTGTGTATGTGTGTGCGTGTCCCCGCAGCAACTGCCACTCGCTGCTGCCGGCGACGGGCGCGCCCGTGTCGCGCGCGCGCGCCGGCCGCCTGCGCGAGATGTTCGCGCGCCACGTCGCCAACCGCACCATGCACACCTGGAAGTACTGGCTCGTATCCTTTTACAAATAACACCATCTGACACATACCTTTTTATGCTGCTGATGACAGCTACCGTACTATAGGTATACAGCAAGCGCTGTTCCACGCCTTAGGTACGCGAGCGGCGAGACGGGGGGGCTCATCGCTCTCTCCGTCCCACCCTCCCACCTCCCCGCGCATACCTAAGGCGCGGCACAGCGCTTGCGGTATACCTATAGCCAGGCGATGATTTTATTGAATGACTAATATAAAATTCTGTCTCAAATACATATTGTTTGAAAGGTCTCAAGCATTATTTTGGGATAGGGTTCCCATAGTATTTGTGACACGTTGTGGATTTAATTTACATTTTTGAAGTTGCTTTCTACAAAATTTGACGGCATCTAAATATATAAGAATTAAAGTCCTGATTGACTGACTGACTGACTGACTGACTGACTGACTGACTGACTGACTGACTGACTGACAGACAACGCACAGCCTAAACCGCTGATCGTAGAGACTTGAAATTTGGAGGGTGGGTTTGTCTTGATGTGTAGAGGTGTACTAAGAAAGGGTTTTTTGAAATTCAACCCCTAAGGGGGTAAAATAAGGGATGAAAGTTTGTATGGAAGTTCGTCATTTTTGAAGTTAGAATTATGAAAATTCCTGATTAGGTGTCTTTTGAAAAATAAATATATATGGGTTTCAGGGTTTTTGAAAATTCGACCCCTAAGGGGGTAAAATAGGGGATAAAAGTTTGTATGGAAGTTCCGTCATTTTTGAAGTTAGAATTACTTAAATTGGTGATTAGGTGTATTTTCAAAAATAAAAAAGAGTAATTTCAGGGTTTTTGAAAATTCAACCCCTAAGGGCGTGAAATAGGGGAATGAAAGTTTGTGTTTAGATTTCTTTCGTGTTTTTGGAAATTCAACCCCTAAGGGGTGAAATGTGGAGTGAAAGTTTGTATAGGGGTGGTCGAGTTTTGTTATTTTGACGGGAAAGGGGAAAACGGGGTCAATGGATGTTTTAATAAGTCATCCATATCTCGATATTGGTTATGATTGCTTATTTGAATTGATCAGACTGGGGTTTCCGTATTTTTAATCATTTTGACGAGAAAGGGGAGAGCGGGGTCAGCGCATGGTTAGTCATCCATATCTAAAAATTGGTTATGATTGTTCATTTTAAATAATCAGACTGGGGTTTCAGCGTTTTTAATATTTTGAAGGAAAAGGGGAGAGCGGGGTCAGCGAATTTTAGTCATCCATATCTCGAAATTGGTTATGATTGTTCATTTTAAATAATCAGACTGGGGTTTCGGCGTTTTTAATATTTTGACGGAAAAGGGGAGAGCGGGGTCAGCGAATTTTTAGTCATCCATATCTCGAAATTGGTTATGATTGTTCATTTTAAATAATCAGACTGGGGTTTCAGCGTTTTTAATATTTTGAAGGAAAAGGGGAGAGTGGGGTCAGCGAATGTTTAGTCATCCATATCTCGAAATTGGTTATGATTGTTCATTTTAAATAATCAGATTGGGGTTTCAGCGTTTTTAATATTTTGAAGGAAAAGGGGAGAGCGGGGTCAGCGAATGTTTAGTCATCCATATCTCAAAATTGGTTATGATTGTTCATTTTAAATAATCAGACTGGGGTTTCAGCGTTTTTAATATTTTGAAGGAAAAGGGGAGAGCGGGGTCAGCGAATGTTTAGTCATCCATATCTCGAGATTGGTTATGATTGTTCATTTTAAATAATCAGACTGGGGTTTCAGCGTTTTTAATATTTTGAAGGAAAAGGGGAGAGCGGGGTCAGCGAATGTTTAGTCATCCATATCTCGAAATTGGTTATGATTGTTCATTTTAAATAATCAGACTGGGGTTTCAGCGTTTTTAATATTTTGAAGGAAAAGGGGAGAGCGGGGTCAGCGAATTTTTAGTCATCCATATCTCGAAATTGGTTATGATTGTTCATTTTAAATAATCAGACTGGGGTTTCAGCTTTTTTAATATTTTGAAGGAAAAGGGGAGAGCGGGGTCAGCGAATGTTTAGTCATCCATAAGATCTCGAAATTGGTTATGATTGTTCATTTTAAATAATCAAACTGGGTTTCAGCGTTTTCAATATTTTGAAGGAAAAGGGGAGAGCGGGGTCAGCGAATTTTTAGCCATCCATATCTCGAAATTGGTTATGATTGTTCATTTTAAATAATCAGACTGGGGTTTCAGCGTTTTTAATATTTTGAAGGAAAAGGGGAGAGTGGGGTCAGCGAATGTTTAGTCATCCATATCTCGAAATTGGTTATGATTGTTCATTTTAAATAATTGGGGTATAAGCTGAGCTGAATATGGTAGGTACTACTTCAGTTTGATCCCATAAAAAATCATTTCGTAAATCAACACCCAAAAGGGGGAAACTAAAGGTAGAAAAGTACGGCAGAAAAATATGTTTGTACCCGATTGACTTGAAACTTAGTATGCATAGGGTAGGTGAGGGAGGAAGGGGAAGACGTAAGGTAGGGGGAAGTGGAAGGGGGAGGGGACAGGGAAAGGGAAATGGAGGGGGAGGGAGCAGAAGGAAGAGAGGGGAGGAAAAGGGGTGGAGAAGGGGAGGGGGATTTGGGATTTTGGCTCTATATACCTACCTACCAAAACACGCATTCACCGAATTAGGTACCGTGATAAAGTTTGTATGGCTCCAATAAAAATCGTGAAATAAAATTATTTTTATAAAAAAGCAAATACTGACTTAAAAAACCCTGACGCACTAAAAAGTACTAAAAAGTCTTAAGTCAATTGCCCGGTTTTTTTTTTTATTTTGAAGTCTACGCGGACGAAGTCGCGGGCAAAAGCTAGTTTAAAAATAAATTATCAAACACATTTTAGTCGTGACGATTTGAAGTGGTTCTTATATTTTATATAGCAAATGGGCCATCAGATTCAATAACAATTTTGCGTAAAGCCAACTTTTTGAGCCTTGTAAAGCTTTACTCCATTTTTTATCGATCGATCTTCATAATACCTATATTTAATAATCATGGATTAATAAAATTGTTTTAATTTCCATTGCCGTTATCAGTGGTTTATCTCTTGATATGCAAATAAAAAAGTCTCGCATGTCATAAGCCAAAAAGCCGCCTGGCCCCCTTATCTGCCTGGTACCTATGTATTTAAAGTCTGTTCGGGGGGTCTAGTGCGCGTTTTTAAAGGTTATGTAACCCATTATACGTTTTCGGTACATTTCCACTGGATCCGTAATCAAATACACGACAGATATTAGTGGTATCCGGTGTCTGGGACGGAACCGCGGCTGCCGCTTTATCGCGTTTCTTTGCTCGCGCGCTAATTGACGTCTGCCACCGCCCATGCGTCACTGTGTGGCCGTCCAAAGATCACTTGTTCAAATAATCAAGGATTTGCGATAAAACTTATCTCTGATATGGTTAGGCCGACTTGTTGCTAACCTCGTGCTTTATTATATCGATTAATATATCAGTAGGCCTGGCACAGTCGAATGTGTCAAGGAAAAATGTTAGATTCATCGATTTGGCCTCATTCTCTTCTAAATTAAGAAAGAGAGAACGACTCGATGCTACATAATCCATAGTCCTTAATCCATAGTCTATTATAACTCTATATCTATTTATAACTCTATATCTATTTATAACTACTAAGACATGTAGTTATAAATAGTAACTCGACAACTGGATGTTAAAAAAATATAATGGAAGTGGCTTCATGTATTAATTGTCTGGAAACGGGTTGATAAAACGGTGAGAGGCTATAGGATGGGATAGTTGCGGAAGTTGTAGATGATTTCCTTAGCGCAGCGTGTACAGTTTAGCGTGGTGAGCGCGGCGCTGGTGGAGTCGTTCAGCGCGTGCGTGTCGTGCTCGAGCGGCGCCGACCTGGTGCGCACCACGCTGCTGTGGGCCGAGCAGCACTGCTCGCTCGTCGAGATGCGACCAGGTACCTACGCGCACACACACACACGCACATGCGCACACACACACGCACAAACATGCACACACGCACATATCGACGCATATAACCACACTTGACTAACTGAGTTAGTTTCGGTGGAATTATAGTCTGTAAATTCCACCAATTGAGTTTGAGGTAATGCCTCAATTGGTGGATTTTGTGGAGGGCTTGTGGGTGGTTATTAAAAAATCACCTAGGTTGTTCTACCGAGGTGTTGTGTAGTGATTATTAATTGTGACCCCACAGTTGCAATTAAATTCAATTGCAATGTATCATTCAATGTATGCCCAACTGAGAGTAGTGTTGTATGAATGCGCGTGTCGTTCGCAGCGGTGCTGAACTCGCTGCGCGTGCTGTGCACGACGACGGACATGCTGAGCGCGCCGGAGCGGCTCGCGGACGAGGCGCGCGCGGCGGCCGCCGCCGGCGCCGGCGTCAAGCCCGAGCCCACCTAGCGACGACCACACACACCCACACACACACACACACACACACACACACACCCATCACTACTACCACTGCCGACCAGTCGCTCTGTATGCGGTCTGCCGTTCGGTAGCAGGGGATGATAATGCACGGGTCTAATAGCGACACTATGCAACATTGCAGCAATTCTGAAAAAGCAATTTATTTTTACGACGCTCCAGCAGAATATGTGAATGTGACTAAAATATGTGACTATTTTACAGAAATTTGGCAGATTGCTAAGGGGTTTGCTAGAAAATCTGAAAAGTTAATTGCATTGGTAATGTTGCATAGCGTCGCTATTAGCCCCGAGGGCTCTTTATTGTTTAAATGTCTGCTAGTAATTTTAGCTTTGCTCGTTCGAATATATTTAGCTCCAACCGACTGCCGCATGCACGACCATGCACTCCTGCACTGGAAACTTTAAAAATGCGCAAGAATTTCAAACGATTAAGCATATGTATTAGAAAATGTATCAATGCGGAGGTAAATCAAGTTTGTTTTAACATTGGCAAAATAATATACGCGCGATAAATGGTGGTCGGTTGTAGCCTTTACTGCCGGTAATGAGACACGGGTAAGTTATGATGATGTTGATAAAATAGTGCACGCTGGGAATGTGTTGAACCCTGCTATGAAATTATCAGTATGGATCTTGTTCCATTCGTGTCGTTGACTCCGATCTTACGTTTTACTCATCGTTGAAAATAACGTGTCATGTTTCTTTTTGGGTTGTTACTAGTTTACTTAGCTGGGTTGCCATCTTCGTTTAAATAAACTTGGAGCCCGATGATTTCAATTAATTAAATGGCAATGCAACTCGAACGTATGTGAGGGATTTGCTTATAAATTGTTATGTTTTTAAATTATATTTTTATCTATTCTGCAAATTGTTGGATTTCACTTAAATTTTATATTTTAGAAATCGCACGTTTTGGTGGTTTATATTTCGACTAGTTATTGTGTATCATCACAAGTAAAAAAATAATAATTTAAAATTAATTAAATCGTCAATTTGGTATACAGTACATGAGGCGTTTATGGAGCCTATTTCTTTTTAAACAATGAATATCGTCCAAGCCTGTTTTTTTACAAATTTAGGAGGTTGGATTGTAAATATTTGCTGCATTGTATATTTGAAAAGCTTGTACTAGTTAATAATGAATCAATGAAGTGACCTAATCTAGTGCCTTCTACGTACATGGTACCCGATAAAAATAATTAAATATTTCAAGAAATAACTTTACCAAAGATTATATCAGCACTCAATAACTTGGGTGGCATTCATAGCGATGTATCGATCGCATTGATTGTGTGTTGGAATGTGCACATGTCCGCCGCGCCCGTCCTGTCGGATTACTCGTGAATACCAATGTAGTTCATAAGTAAATCATGAATTTATTGAACTTGTCGAGATTTAATTTAGATTTATCTAAGTGTATTTACGTAAGTACTGTAAGGAAAATATTTTTATATTGTGTGATGACACAAAATGTTTTTTGTATAACTATATAAATCGGTGCCAACGTAAATATTGTTGTAATTTGTTATGTAGTGATATAATTTTATGATGTATCGTTGACTCTGGCAGCACGTTGTCGTTTGTGAGCGCGTGCGCACACGCACCCCTACATGTACATGCACACATAATACAGAAACTCCCTCGCATACATAGTGCGCGTGCGCCGCGCGCGATGTGAGCTTTAAATGAGGTTTAAGTGCAATTGTTGTTCTTTGGAAATACATGCTGGAAACAAAATAATGTCGATTGTTTTAATCCTTTATTATACAAACATAATAATAGGTACAGTCAGTCAGTTAATTATTGTGATTTATCAATAAATAATTAATGAAAATTATCAATAAAACAAATTAAGATATTATTTCTTCGAATGTCAAAGGTTTTATACATAGGCTGTATAATAAAATGAGACTCTAATCAGATCGTCAGAAAAGAACAGGACTCAACTAAAATCACTAGACCAAAATCCGTGCTTTCCTTCGGAGTACATTCTAGCGTTTGTAATCCACATTATATTATGTACTTATGCATTTGTACAAAGAATAAATAGTAATTAGTACTATTAATACTATTCAGTGTGACTTAAAAGTGGTTCTTACGAACTACTTCGCGCGCTGGCGACTAACAATCGATTTATAAACGATTTATATTTCGTTAATCGTTTATTCCGTGATGTGATGCTGCTGTGTTTATGGTGTTACGCGGGCCGGTTGGCTTGCGCGAGCATGCGCGCGAGGCGCGAGGCGGGCTGCGCGAGCAGCGCGGACACGGCGCCCTGCTCCACCACCGCGCCGCCCTCCAGCACCACGCCGCGGTCGTACCCGCGCACCGACGACACGCGGTGCTGCACGCAAGACCATTGTATGTACCTATTTAGCCACGCTATAGGTACGCCGTACGCCAGGCAAGTAATCTAGAAAGCTCGAGGCAGATGGCGCTAGTGAAGTTGGAGGTCGTGACACCTGTGAATCTCATACATTTTCATCACATCACATGTGAATCCCTTTTGTATGCACTTATGCTCTATACATATTAGTGGTTGCGCCACCAGCAACGGGTGAATTAGTCGCCAACATCGAATTGGTAGCGCTACCTCTGGTCAACTGGTGTCCTAGTGAGATATGGCTCTTATTTTACGTATACTTAACAAACGCGGTTGTTGCGTAAACCCGTAATTTCACATTAGGGGCTCATCAGACTTATACGTCTTGAGGTGCTGAGGGTGTGATCAACTCTGCTATATCATGTAGCCTACATGTCACGATAGCTGCGAAAATGGCGAGGCTGCGTAGTAAGTGAGCGTTCAGCATTATAGGTATGTGTACTCACGGCAACAGTGAGTATGGTGGTGTGGGGCGCGAGGGCGGCGAGTGCGTTAAGCAGCGCGCGCTCGGCGGGCGCGTCGAGCGCGGCGGCGGGCTCGTCCAGCAGCAGCGCGGCCGCCAGCCGCGCGCGCAGCGCCGCCCGCGCCGCGCCCAGCCGCGCCGCGCGCCCCGCGCTCCACCCGCCGCGCCCGCACCGCCCGCTCACTACGCACTCTGCGAACATACCATTATAACATTTTCTCAAGCCTCTAATATCAGTACAGACAGATCACCTTGACGCCCCAAATAGAGCGATAGAACTATATGGAAACACTTTGCCCAGTCTTGTCCCTCTCTGTCGCGCATCAACATTCTTCTACCGTCTATTTATGGGTGTCATTGTCTTGCTGTAGGCGGCAGAAATTTGTTAAAAAATGTCTACAGTCATGGGGGTACGAATTAGCACTATGGCAGTGTTAAGGGCGCTTTGACACAACTGGGAATAAAAGGTTGCGAGCAGAAGCTATCATAGGTACCTAGTCCGGCCGCATGAGCAGAGACGAAATCGAAGAGGCCGACTGCTCTTAAACTGAGCCATATCTCCTCATCCGTGTGCACGGCGAGCGGGTCGAGGTTCTCCCTCAGCGTGCCGGAGAACAGGGCGGGCTCCTGCGGGAGCAGCATGACGCGGTGACGCAGCGCCCGCAGCGGCACGCGCGTCACGTCCTGCCCGTCGATGAGCACGCGACCGCTGCATATCGTAGTTGCGCCGGCGCACGTCGCTAATAGTGTTGATTTTCCGCTGCCGCTTCGGCCGCAGATTGCAACCTAAATCAGATTTAATGAATTACTTAACCTAGCCTAGAAAGCACGATTTATTTCAGTTTTACCTATAAATATTATAAAAGAGTACCTTTTCGCCCGGTGATATCGTAATGTTGATGTTGTTAAGTATCGGCGTCGTACCAGGTTCAGCCTGCACGCTAACGTTTTCAAAAACTATCTTCCCATTTCTTTGCCAGCCTTCTGGTATTGGGCCTAAAAGTAGAACATGACATCCGTAATACCGTCGCGTCAACCATCGCGCAGCTTCACACTTTGAAGAAGTAACTCACAGTCATCTCTATAATCCTCTTGCGGAACTTGAGTGTCGACGTGCACTCTCTCGAGGGCGGCGAGCTGCAGGTGCAGGTCGGCGCGGCACTTGGCCAGGTGCGCCAGGTAGGCGGGCAGCAGCAGCGAGTAGGCGCCCGCCAGCCCCGCCGCCGCGCCGCCGCCCGCGCCCCCGCCCAGGCACACGCCCAGGGACACGCACACTATCGCCGCACCGACCAGGTCCTAGCCAGTGCAATTATAAGAACGAAAATCAGAGCGATATGGTACCTATGCTCCTACGGTAGTTATAATAAATACCATCACGCCTTTTTTCCTCATAGGGTGAGTAGAGTAGTTGCTGTCTTTTTGACTGGTTTATGGGATTTACTCGTCTTATGTCAGATGTACTAGCAGGGTCAATGTATTATAGGTAGGAGCTACGAAGTTAGAAAAAAAATATAAATTATCTCGCTCCGACAGACCAGCGAATACAAATTAGCCCTGTCCAAATTATACCTTTGTGTAACTCGGGTGGTGAACGCACGGTCAGAAGCTTACCAAAGTGAGTCCGAGCCATCTGTTGGCGGCGTTGAGCAGCAGCAGCGTGTTGTGGTTGCGGTCGAGGCGGCGCTGGAAGGCGGCGCGCAGGCGCGGCTGCAGGCGGCCGGCGCGCAGCGCGGCGCCGCCCGCGCACGTCTCCGCGCACAGCGACACCACGCGAGCCGCGCTGCGGGCCTCCGCCGTTTGCAATTCCCTGTGTTATATCGATGACCACTTTTACTTATCTTCATTATAAAACAAGCGAGGGTTTTATACTCATTACATACTTCCGGAATTTCCCTAGTCTCTTAGACAGGACTATACTAACTTAGGCCTAGAATATAAAATCGTCTACACACAGGGTAGTAAGGTATACCTAGCGTTGCACAGGTAGATGGACTGCAGCATGAGGTAGAGCACGACGGCCGGCGCCGAGGCGAGCAGCGTCCACGGCGCCACCGCCGCGTTCACCACCACCGCTGCGCCGCACAGCAGCGCCAGCTGCGTCCAGCGGGCGATGCCTATCGGCAGCCGCTATATGCACACGATAACAATTTTATTAAATTTCATCAAAATTGTGAAGATAAGTGTAAACTCGATTGATCGAGAGGGATAGTTAGAGGGTGAGGTTTCGTTTAGCCTAGTGTCTCTGGTATTACCGTCTAAAAAGTTACAAACGCATCAATGTCGCGGTTCGAACACTTGAAGCAAGCAAAGTCATCATCGGCGGATCTTTCTCATCGTATAAAGCCAGCAGACCTCTGCGAACACGCGGACACGCTGCGTATATTAGCTGGATTGGTCAGTCGCGTTGTCTTCATTTGAGTCGGTATACCTACTAACGGACGTATTCACAAGCAATAAGTAAGGGACCAACTCTGAAAGTTTGACATTTCTCAATGGCCTGTGCGTTAGCGCGCACTGTGAGATCTCATAGATACTAGCTATACGTATGTAATTAGGTTGTCTAGGGTAGTGTACAATCTGTTGGTGCACGGTATACCTTGTCAATGACGAGTATGTCGGTGGAGAAGCGGTGCAGCACGTTGCCGATGGGCGCGGCGCGGTGGTGGTGCGGCGGCGCGCGCAGCGTGGCGTGCAGCAGCCGCTCGTGCAGCGCGCGCCGCGCCGCCGCGCCGCCCGCCGCCGCCGCCGCGCCGCCCGCGCCCGCCGCCACGCACCCGCACAAACACCACGACGCGTACGTGCGGACTACGTCCCATGTCTGTGCACAAACACTATACCCTCATCTAGGTGTAAAAAAGTTAAACCCGTTGTGAAAAGGTATCTAGTTTAACCTTTTCGTGGATAATAACATGGCTCGATAAAGGTAGACCACCTTTATCGAGCCAATTTTTTCGCCACCTGTACGTGCTATTTAGATACCCATGGCCTCTCCAATGATGCAGAGTCGCTTAGCCATTGAACTGCCACTGTAGCGTTTTGCTATTCTGACCGATCCTGTGATTGTTCGGTTGATTTCGGGGTTTCAGCGGATAAGAATCCCATACACCCTAGAACTCTTAGGAAGACTTTCACGCTCGATGGTCATTTCTACCTAAAGTATAAAGTGTGGGAACTTGTCATTAACATTAATTTGTCAGCGGGTACTGTGCTAGTCTTGTAGGTAGTAACATCATAACATTCAATAGGTAGTGAAGTGTAGTGTAGTGAAGTGTAGTGTAGTGTAACCTGTTGGGGGGTGGGTGTGGTGGCTGCGGCCGCGGTGTCCGCGGTGGTGTAGGTGAGCCAGTAGTCGGCGGCCAGCGCCAGCGCCTGCGCACCCGCCGCCGCTACGCAGTACGCGACGCCGTACCACCGACACGCGCGTGCGTACTCCCACCATATCGCGAACTGGGATAACAAGAAATATATAGTTTTCATTACCCATACTCAGAAAGTAGGTCTGAAGTTGCCTGAGGAGGGGGGAGAAAATAAGTTACTTTCTCCCTTGGATAACAATGTACTTTTAGGTACTATCGGTAGGCTCAGTAGTAACTTCGAGGGTAGAACAGACTATACAGTCTAAAATATGAAGTAAGTTACATTAATTGGTGTAATTTTGTATGGTTCTTCTTCTTATCGTATGGTTAGTGGCCAACCTAGTGTCACAGTTGTTCAAGCCGCCCAAAGGCCTCTGAGAAGGCTTAACGGCGTCTGCATATATGACAACAACCGGGACCGAATTTTTACGTGGCCTCCGAAGCACGGAGACGCTCAGTTCAAGTGCCACTAAGTGGGCACCCATATCTGACTAACCTTGTCAAACGTTGCTTAACCTCCTATCGTTTACCGATCAGTGATTGCAGCTGACTATGAGCGCCTCCATAGCTAATAGTAAGATATTTATGTTATCGCGGTAGGTAATGTAATGCTAATGTCTTTACGAATACGCCTAATTGACTTTCTAATTAACATTCTAAGAAAGTTGGATTATATCCGTTACGTTTCATGACAAACATTGGGAACCTACCTCGTTCACCGTATCTTCTGATTTAGCCTGATCATCAGTATAAGCAGATTTGTCGGCAACGATGACGTTATTGTCGACTCCGTTTGAAGTTAAAGAACTGTACGGCGTTGATTCAAGCATGGATTCTTCGAGGTTGTCTGGGGAAATAACAAAAAAATATTATCATCATACTTTTTTAATGTACATTCTATAGAGTCTAGTTATCACACCTTTTGTGTAATGTAAATGGACTCACCGTTATTTTGATTATCTTCAGAGGGAGCATCCGATTCAGAACTGATTAGCCGTCGTAACGTTCTTGGCGTCCACCTGAAAATCATTAAGGTAGGTAGGTACTTAACAGAACTTCTAGTTGTTGGTAGAATTGTGCACTGCACCAGTAAGTTCATAATGGTGTTACCTGTTGAGTGTGCGGGATGCTCGCGGTGGCAGCAGCCGCCTCAGTACACTGGCCTCGCGATGCAAAGCGGTGTTCGACTCATCAGCGCTCACTGCGCGCCGAATCTCTGGACGACATCTGGACATTGGACATGTAGTATAATTATATGAATGAGTACAATAACTTATATGTAGGTAAACTCACCTATAGTTGTACATAGAGGGTGGAGGGGAGGATAGCTGCCTGGACAGGGCCGGGCGACGGTGCTGCGAGGGCCGCCGTCGCCAGCTGCCTCCGGCACACGTCGGCACTTCAGACAAGAGATGGGCGCCCGCCGCTTCACATATGCCAACCTGCATATAAATATTTCAATGACTGATAAAAAATCATGGTACCTACCTAAGTTAAAAATATAAGAGACGCCAATAAAGTAAAGTATATATTATTATTTTTTATAGGACTTCGGTTGCAAAAAAGCGTACGGGCCGCCTGATGTTAAGCAGTTACCGTAGCCTATGGATGTTTACAATACCAAAGGCATTGCTCGCATATTGCCGACCTGACGGGGAGTGGGATGGAGGGAGGGGGAGGGGAGGTTGGGGTTGCGGCTCTCGCACTCATCGTACGAAACGCAGTTGTAATAGCTACTTTACGCCGATCTTCTGTGAGAGGGTGGTACTACCCCGGTCGAGCCAGCCCGTATATGAGCTGCAGTCAATTGGCTACAGCTTGGCTCTACCACCTTTGTATGTTGTATGTTCCACCAAGTATGTTCAAACTTAGAAATAGTGGATCTCAAATTTCTACAAAAAGAAAACTATACCTATCTGCGTAGGTAATTCAAGATAAGCGAATTTATTATATTAACCATAGTGTCGTCAGAACTGCACGTGGGGAATCTGCCGCTGCTGAGCGCGCGCAGCAGGCGCGTGCGCTCGCGCGCCGTGCCCCCGGGCGGGCCGGCGCCGGCGCGGGCCGCAGCCGCGCGCGCCGCGCTCGCCATGCGCGCCCACCGCGCCACCGAGCCCTCGCCGCCACCACACGCCCGTCCTACGTCGCATACGCGACCCTCCTCCATCGCTATTACCTAAAAAGAACATGGAACTACTTACGACATGGGACATGAGCATGGGGTTTGCTTGGACTTTGAACATTCCTCGTAGGTACTAATTGAGCAGAGCATTTAAACTTCGTTTCCACGAAGAGGCAATTGAGTTGGTACGGCATCATAAAGAACAAAATTTATGTTTGCTCTCGCAGGCAAATCACGTACGCATACGAATACTATTATCAATTTGGTTAATGAAATGTGAGTAAGCTGATACAATAAAGCACGTGTAACTTTGAGTCAATTCAATGTGCAGGATAGGAACAGGGAGCTACCAAATCAGCGTAGTGAAGGAGTTCTAATCGGTTGGTGGCGACGATGACCGTGCGTCCGGCCCTGGCGGCGGGCACCAGCGCGCGCGCCACCACGTGCCGCGCCAGCGCCGCGTCCAGCGCGCCCAGCGGCTCGTCCAGCGCCAGCAGCCGCGCACCCGAGTACAGCGCCCGCGCCACGCACACGCGGATGCGCTGCCCACCCGACAGGGGCGCCCCGTAGCTACCCAGCCGGGTTGCGTCACCATCTGATTGCAATAAGCCGTCATTTTAATAGGCTAGAAGGACTGCTCTCGTACAATTGTGCTGCCGTAGCTCACCGTGAGTATACCTACCTATCTGAGTTCTTACTTACATATCGCATAATAATAAGCACCCACCTATTCATTGTTTCTGATTAATATATTCTTGTATTAATATATTATGTATGCAGATCGGCGTAGTTCCATCAAACATTTTGTCTCGGGACGTGTTTGGATTCACCAATGTAAGTTCGATCCATAAGAAATGGTTACAGGAAAATATTTTATTTTATTCTGAATAAGTACATATAATTTATTCGTTACCACAAATAGGGAGGTAAGTAGTCAACTTTCTTACCTGGTAAAAGCTGTAAGTCAGGCCTCAAACCAGTCGCTCGCAGTGCGCGCCCGTATTTTCTCGGACAGTACTGGCCGCCCATGACAATGTTGTCACGAACTGTCCCCTCTAATAGCCACGGGGGTTGACCCGCGTACCACATAGAGCAATGCCTGATAAATGTGTTATTGAATGTTCATAGAATTTATATTGAAAGATGATTTAATGTTCCTAATAAATAGAGCCGCTTATTAAGTTGTGAAATGGCTGGAAAGAATCTGATGAACGATAGTTTTCCGGCATCTGAAAATTTGTAACTACAATTTGCTGCCAATCTAGATGAATTTTCCTCGTTGAAAAACAATGATGCTATTTCCAGAGCTGTCTAAATAATTTGCATAATTCATTTTGAATTTCAGTAGACGGTTGTCTACCCATCACAAGGTCGCATTTTAGTTCAGGTTAATTAATTATAATAAATGGGTACGAAACGGGTTCATGGTAAATTGACGTTATCGGGTACACCAAGTTCTTACCTATTGTAGATGACGTCACCTCTGTCGAGGTACATTTCACCGAGAATGGCAGACAGTAATGAAGATTTTCCGGATCCAGTAGCACCGACAACCATTATTAGTTTTCCTGTAAAAAAATATTAGATTGAATTTCACTAAATTAGAACTAAAAGTGAAATTCAAATCGTATTAATTAAAAGTTGCTCACCAGCTGGAATATCTAAGTCATCTACTTCTAACATGTCGTCACTGTTGCCCCATGTGAAGGCCGCGTTTCTAAATCTGACCACATAGTCATGTCTGTGAGAAGATACAGATATATCATCATCTGAAAACTGATCATTACACTCGGTGTCGGGTAATTCGTCATCATTTATGGTTTCATTTTCGTCAAATTCGTTGCCCTCCGGTATTTCCTTAAAATTGTTCTGCCAGTGATCTTCTTTTAACAATTTCCCGTCGCTCTCACCGGTTTCCTCCTTGATATTGTTGGATTCAGGAAGTTCTAGGAAGTCCCCGATCCTCTTCGTACTGACCTATTATATCAATTTAAATCTTTACTTACTGGTAGTGAGGTAGTTATTTTAATACATCAATATAAGTAGCAATGTCAATTTATTGGCCTTACCATAGCTTGAATCACCATGAGCACAGTTACTGGCAGAATTAGCAGCGGAATCGAGAGTTGATTGAAAAACGCTAGCCCAGCGAACACGTTGACTGCTGTGAGACCACTACTACTGTCTATGAAGTAGTAGATAGTAAAAGTGATTACTGTTATCATAATCGTTGATATTTGAGTTGTGAACGCTGAAAAATATCATGCTATTCATAAAACAATTCCAAAAATATAACATAACGAGAAAATTAGACGCATGCTCACTTAGAAAACTCCAATATAACGAATCCTTATTGAGAAGTTTTAGTTCAACTTCCCTCAGTTGCAAAATTTTCTCTTTAAACAAATCCTCCCACACGAATAGTTTTATGACATCCATGCCTTGCAGTATTTCCGTCATCTTCGATATTCTTTGGTCGGTGCGTTTTGAAATGTCTTTGGAATTGTCTGATAACTTTTTCCCAATATAAAATTGCAGTGGTGTGATAAGTAGAACGCTTACTCCTGTGCCTATGATCGCACTTATGCCTAGTTTTGTGTACAACAAATATAATATAACTGCTATCTGAAAAAGAACTAAACTTAAGTAGGAAAATTTAATTCAGATGTTGATAACTTATAAAAAAAGTAACTGACAAACCTTTAAAGGTATAGCCCAGATATAATGGCATATCCAAACGCAAGACATGATGTTATAGGTGTCTTGTGACACCAGATTGGTGAGGAGGCCGCTCCGCGTGGTGGCCGTCTCCTCTGGGTCGCGCAGCAGCGGCGACTCCTCGTCCTGCACGGGGTCCGAGGGTGACCACGGTGCCAACCTCATACACTTATCGTATACCATGCTCTGTTAATAAAAAACTGCATAGAATGCAACTATTATAAGATTTATAAGTCTGTCCTTAAAAAAATATAATGCTAAAAAAATTAACGAACTTGCAAAGCTGTCTTGAGCCTGGTGCCTTCAACTGTTACCAAATGTGTTGAATTTTGCGACAAAAACGCTTGGCCAATGAGTGCCAAAGTGACAACAAGTAGCATTACGTAGCCGTTGCTTAAAAATTCTTCGAGTGTCACTTGCTGGTGGTGATCGTAAGATTTCTTGTCACCGTGTCTTTCGATATATTGAATGATAATTGCCAGTCCCAACGGCGGGACTACACTGATTAAATCACCGAATAGTTTTAAAACACCGGCTATGTAAAAATTTGGCCACACTTTGCGCATGTAACATGATAACAGACTTGGGTTCCTGTCACTTGATTTCGATTCCTGAAAGAATGACATAATTATAATTACAAAATATAATGGATAAGGTAATAAAGGTAGATACGTTAGGGATCATCATCATTATCATCATCTCAGCCGAAAGACGTCCACTGGTGGCAAAAGCCTCCCCTAAGGTTCGCCACAATGACCGGTCTTGCGCTGCCCGCATTCAGCGTTATACCTTAGGGATAGTATGTTGTAATGATACCTTAATAATGTAATTGTATTCAAGCTACATCTGTTTATTTGTGTGTACTTAACTCACCTTTCGATCCCGATATATTTGAACGAATTCCTTATAATATTTTATTGATCGCTCATTTTCTGGAAGTTCGCCCAAATTGTCCTGGTCCAAAGGAGTTTTATATCCTTTATACAATAACGAATTCAACCAGAAGAAGGATATTTTGGAATAGAAGTGGGTATCGTTGTGTTTATAGCAAATGTTACGAACTTCGCCGGATTTGTTGTTATTTCCGAAACGTTTCGTTACCTGTAATGTAAATAATATCTATTATAAGGAAAATTGTATAGGTAGCTGATACGCTAGCGCATAGCGTTCATTTTGTATGGGTAGAATAATGTAGAGATTAGTAAAATACTTATGTAAACGTTGTGAATATATCGACTTATCTATAATATAGAAAAAAAAGCCTGTATTAAGTCCGCTTAGTTCTAAACTAGGTACGCAACGGATTTTGATGTGATGCAATTTTTATTGTCATTAGAGATTCTTCTATCTTCCGGATTTCTTCCGGAAGATTTGTTGGCGTAAATACATTCTAATTAGAAATAGTCGTAGTAGTAATTAGAAGCCGTGCAAAGCCAGAGCGGACAGTTAGTAGGTACTTATTTATTAAAGTTTATCTAGAGCCCCTAGAAATATTTTTATACCTTGCTCAAAAAGGTAGGTACTAATGTAACGTAATATAATGTAATATAGACATCTGTTCTTAAACGTTTATGGGTTTCAAGCAGCCATTCTTTAGTTCATATTGACCGCACGTTCACTATGGGAAATATCATTCGAGACGGGGCGCCAGACGCGATGAGAAAAGCGTCTCCGATGTTCTGTGTGCGAGACGACGAGCGCTGCCGCCCGCACCGCGCCTGGCGCCGACCCGCGGCGAGAACAACCTGACTCATACCATCTCATAGTAGTATACATATAGTACTCTCTATAAACGTCTAACTCAATTTTAAGGACGATTTACTTTACAGGATTTTTTGTAAACTCATCTCCTAATAGGTATAAAACAGGATATCTCCTAATAGGTATAGGACAGGGGATAAAACTTCGTATGGAAATCAGTCATTTTTGAGTTATTAATATGAAAATGTATATGTATTTAGACTTCTATAAGGGGTTTCATAGGGAATGACTTTTTGTATGGAAAATCCAACCCACACGGCTGTAGAATATATATCAATATAGGTACATATATAAATTCATAGTAAGTAGCGCATAGCATTAGCGGTGTCGCCTCTTCCGGCAAATGATATGCGTGCGTTCGCCATGCACATCATTTTGTTACGCGCGTATGCATGCTCCAATTAAGGTGGAGTCCATTGTGGTAGTAACGGCTTTATAAATGGAGCGGAATTGGTTGAGTAGTTATTACTCCATGTGTTTGTATTCATTGGATGGCGAAATGCAAACTCGCTCGTAAACATACACTTATTATTAGGTACATTGCATAATGTTCACAATAAAACGTTCAAAGACTTTCTCGAAATAATTTTCTAGGTCATTCCTCAAGTTTATGCCTTCACTTCCTGCTTCGGGTAGGTACTAGGTTTCGAACTAATATTATACAAAAATAATGATGTCATCATCTAAATTACATATTTTTAAAACTGTATTCATTCACTATTCAAACCACGGCAAGCAAATACGATTTCGACGTTATACAAATACTCACGGCTAACAACCGAATGTGTTAGGGACACACATTAAATGATTATTATGTAGGTATAACAGCGTTATTACTTATGAGTTATGACGCAATCACTAGCACAAGCGTGACGAGATTTGAGATTAATTATTGACGACAACTTCTTTAACAATATTTACCTTGTTTTGTGGTATGTAACAATAGTCGCATGAAGGTTTTTTCAAATGAGTAGTTTGGTCACAACTTGCAATTCTTTAATTGTTTTATCGCGAATAACCATACCTACAGATCCGACTTTGGCTTTTAATAATTTATAGCGTTACAGTCTTATGAAATGAGATGAGTAACATAGATAAGTATTAATTTATTGGTGTACATAGTATCTATCTCTCCAAAGAGTCATATCCTTCTCACTGCGAGCTCCCCTAATCCCACTTACCTGTCTAGCTATTAATATTACAAGACTGCACTAGGTGTAGGTTATTCAGAGCAGTCAGATGCATGATTGAAATAATCTGGTAATAAAGTTCTAACTTACCGACAGTAACACTTAAGGTAAGAGTTGGATCAATGCGGCACGACGGCAGACGTCAGTTGTCGACATCAGTTTCATACAAATTATCGCGATGACATGTGCCGCGACTAGTGATGGGATGTTCTCGAGAACATTCTCACCCTCGGAAACTTACTCGTGAGATTTTTTTATTTTGGGTGACGTTATCCTAACTTTCAATCTTAAAAACATTTAAAACCACCATACTTGCATGTTTAATGAGGTTTATGCCAAGTTTTACATGCTTCAGAAGATAAATTCTCGAAAATTCTCACGAGTAAGTTTCCGAGGGTGAGAATGTTCTCGAGAACATCCCATCACTAGTCGCGGCACATGTCATCGCGATAATTTGGCATTCGATTTCTATGAGATCGAGTGACGTCTGCCGTCTGCCGCTTGCATCGAACTCCCGCCTTTATTTGGGCTTCGAGGGCATGTGGCAATCGTATGGTGTATAAATATAGGTACCTACCTAATCAGCAAAATCAGGGTAAACTTACAGCTTTAACAACTATGACACGTGGCCACTAACCATACCATAAGAAAAGAAGAAGTGCAATAAACTGAAAGCTGAATCCTATGGGATTAGCTCTATCTTAGATAACTAACAATAAAAATAGATGCCTCGAAAGCCTAAAAGGTACCGTATGTTCTACGTAATGTATTTGAGTAACTAAGTATCATTATTTTCAAATTAACTTTGTCTGCAGGTAGAAAGAAATGCTTTGCATTGTGGAAGACAATTTGTACGTATAGTGCGTAGGTTTTAACTGAGTTGATTCGATTATAGGACGACAGACCTAAAGCGCTTATCGTCTTTTCGCTGCACTAAGTTGCAAACGTAGGCATTAAGATTAAGATGTTAGTAAAAAGTATGTTTACAACCATTTTATATGTGTGTATTTTATAGCTTTGAAAATAGGGTCACAGAGAATATAATTGGCTTATGCGGGACCTAATATAAATTTAATTTGTGTTAACTGCGAGAGTCAGCAGGGCATTCCTCAGGAGAGTATATTAATACAAACAAATGAAACAATCGTGTTGATGGTTCTGTTCACGGACGGCTAAAATTAATGATCAATATTTTTGCTAGATGCTATTAGTACCTACTAGTTTTTAAGAAGAACAAGGTTGTAAAATGATATTTCGCTCGTTTGCATTTTGCTAAATTATTATAAGGAAACACATTTTTATATTTAACTAGCTGATGCCCGCGGCTTCGCCTGCGTGGACATTTTGTTATATCTCAAAGGGTTTAGGCATCGTTTTCGTTGAAAGCTCCCAGACGGCTTATTTTTTCCGATACCTCCAACAAATACCATTATATTTTAGCCAATGTATACAAAAACTTGACAAATTATATACTAAAACTTTCCCCGAGTGTATCCCCTCTATACATTGGTGAAAACAGCATGAAAATCGGTGCAGTAGTTTTTGAGTTTATCGCGAACAGACAGACAGACAGACGCGGCGGAGGACTTCGTTTATAATATGTAGTGAGTATATCACAATATTAGTTAAGAATTCAAGTTCAAATAGTAGGATTACTTACCTCGTCATAAAAGCAAACGCAGTCCACCGTAGATATCACCAATGACATAAGCAGCGAAACGCCTTGAATGTATACTTCTAAGTGATCAGTTGAGGAGGCTGTCACGCTGTGTTGCCACAGAATCGACGTTGTTGATATCGCCGCGAGCGCCCAGTATACCGCGAGGTAGAGGATGGGCGCGGTAGAGCGGCGCGTCCAGAGGGCGACGTGGAAGGCGGCGGCCGCCAGCCAGGACAGCGGGGCCATGAGGGCCGCGACCAGCCGCACCGTGTCCGCGGGCCGCAGCAGCGCCGCGGCGGCGTCGCAGCACCACGCCGCGACCAGGATCAGGCTCGCGATGCCTCGTATGTTTTGACCACGCCATTGTTTTGAGTACCTGACACGGTTTTGCACTCTTACTCCCAAATTCATAGGGATTATAGCCAGTTTAGAATGATTTTGAAAAACAAAGCAAGGAAAAAATGTAATTTGTAATTCTACTGCAATTCGATCATAACTTTCTATGAATTCGTGGGTTATTGTTTGTATTTCGTAACTCACCTAAAGTATTTAAGGCTACATTCACACTTTCACACGATGAAGACGACAACGTGTTCTCTATCTTTTTCTGTACATCTACCTATTTGATAGCGTAGAATACCTATTAGCGTTACAAAAATAAGTTTGACCTTAAAATAAGGAAGATACTTCCTATTTTTTACCTAAGGTTGTTGTATTTCTAAACATATTACGTAGGTCGGTATCTTATTAGGAAATAAATTCATATTATACCCACGCTTTTTGGCCGGCTGGCCGGTTCATTCATTTCATATAACACACATCCATTAGCTTAGTCACATGTTAAGTAAGACGTGAATGTGACTAATACAAGTCTCAAACTCAAACTCTACATAAGTATTTTTTAGTTATCAGTACAAACCTATATTGTTTATGTATTGGTGCACAGCAGCACATGAGCGCTGCGGTGATGGAGGCACAGTACAGGTTGAGGGAATGCAGCGCGGCAGCCAGCGCGCGCATTTGACACGCCAGGTCGGCGCGCGCGCACACCGCGTCCATGGCTGGACTGGGGCTCCTTGTTGCTATTGATTTCCAGTTTGCACCGTCAACGCAGTTTCTTTTATAAAATTCAATTGGATGTGAAATTGTTGAGCCTAATCAACTTACTAGGTATTATGTAGACGTACAATATTTCATAAGGTTACTATTTGAAATGTATTGATTAGGTATAGGTACCTATGTATTTATTAGGTAGCTCATCGATACAAATGTAGATAGGTTTCCAATTATTATCCTGTAGGTAGTCGTTCGCGAGAATATCGAAAAATGAGTTATTCAACAATGGAATAACCACCTAGGAACATTTTGACAATGAACTATGACATAAATAATCAATAGCAAGATTTGATAATGGAGTCAGTTCAAGTTAAAAAAACTAACCCCCTTAGGCCGCGCTCACTTTGGATGCGTTTTCGTCGGAATTTTACTCGTGCATACACGTACGAACAACACGAATGATCCCGACCTTCCAAGTACTACGGGAGTGCGCACACTGGGTGCGAGTTACGTACACGTACGACACGTATATGCACGAGTAAAATTCGGACAAAAACGCATCCAAAGTGAGCGCGGCCTTATTCATAGAGATTTTAGCCAGTTTACAATGGTTTTGAAAAGCAGTTTTAGGAACAAATGTGATTTGTAATTCCACTGCAAGTCGATCATAACTTTCTATGAATAAGGGGGTATGAGTACAAAATTAAACCTACTACCTACCGCTAATTAGGTATGAACGTTGAATAATCAAAGTGAGATAAGCATTGATAGGTAACACAGCATCATGCAATAAACTAATTTAAACAGATGAACGTCTAATTAACATGATCTAGGTACCAAGCTCCCAATTCGACATCCACTGTTTGGAAAACCCACTGGTTAATTTTATGGATTTTAACAGACGAGGTAAGTATAATAGGTGTTTATTATATTAATATAACCCGAATAAAATCAAACTAACAGCATGGAAACCTACCTACATTTGTATCGTTACCTGTGATGATTTATTCCATCGGAATTTTTGGAGTTAACAAATTTGTGTTACTAATTTACATTCTTACTTACCTACCTATCTATCTATCTGATACAGGGAATGTTTTATCCGAAAGAAGTTTGAATGAAGGCTTCGCTTATCTTTCAGACTACTTTATTACGGGCGGTAGGTATGTCACAAGCACAACACGCGGTGTGTATGAGGAATGTTTATAGGTAAATCCGAAGCGGATTCATGATATTGTTGTAGAATGTCGATTAATTTGTAAATAAACAAACGGTGACGCGAGTGTCTTTCCATTTCATTCCACGTTCACTACAAACTCACCTCAAAAAATATCTTAATTCCACATTAAAATTTAAAATATCAGTCACTAGGATACACTATTATAGTAGTAGTCACTATAGGTATAACTGTAATTTTCTTCTACACATTGTTCGTTGTGGAAAATGATTGGCAGCAGTATGTTTTTATGGCATTGTGAGTGTTATTATTCGGCGTCGAGTACGGAATGGCATCGCGGTCACAGTGTGCGGCGCCGCGTGATAACGACAAGTTACTACGTTTACGACTGACGAACTGGCGGCGCGGCGGCGGCGGCGCCCCGCCTGGCTAGTGGCAGACTTGGAATGAATCGAGTCCGAGTCGAGCCCGAGTCGAATCCGTCGACGCGGGCGGTGCGGGCAGAGCGGGCCCGGTGCATAAAGATGGCATAGGACGTTTGCCGGCACTCGATCAAATTGTTGATCGAGGCCGTTCACGGTGCATGTGCATCGTCCCGCTCTCGATTCGAACATGATGACGCAGGTCTGCTCACAGGAATAGGGGCACTGGTACTGAACATTTCCGGGGTAACGGTGCAACGATAACTTTTCAGTAGAAGTAGACGCGCCTCGGAACCATGTTGATTCCAACACTTGGTATAGGTACAGCGGCGTGGAGCAACATGCACGGTGTATCAAAATACTACTGAAAGATTCGTGTCAATATAATGGATCTAGGGTATATACCTATTTGATATTGAAACGCTGGCATACTGACGACGACGCATAAATAACGCAAGCGGCGTGTGAGCTCGCCGCGCCGCGCCGGGCGGCGCAAGCACTTGCCTGCCCTGCCGAGTGCTTCTACCCAGTTCCCCACTGACCTTATTCCCATTCCGCTTTTCGATTGCTCTCACGCGCCATTGCACTCAAGATTTTATAATTAGGTAGGAGGTACCGGATTCATCATAGACGCGTTGAATTTACGTTAAGCAGCTAAATGCCTGTGTCACAAATTCACAATCCCCAAATAGGTAAAGCGACAAAAACTGCGATGCTATCTTCGTTAGATTTTTAGGCTCAAGATATGCAGTCTTAGGGCCTCCGCAGACTAGCTACTTTTAGCATCGGCGATCGGCGATTTTGATGCTGCGTCTCGCTCGTTCGCGCTCAAGGAAACGCGACGCAGCATCGATACGTCACAAAATCGCCGGTTGCCGATGCTAAAAGTAGCTAGTCTGCGGAGGCCCTTAGGAAGTGAGAAAAACATACTTTTAGATACATTTTATTTAAAACAGTAACAAAACAAGTATACTTTAATATACTTACTCTATACTCTTAAGTACCTCTGTTACTTCAACTAAGTACCTGTTTAGTTTAGGTAGTTTAATCAAAGTAGGTACATATTAATTTATTGTAAAACCTGAGAGATTTAACTTAGATATTATATAAGTTGTTGTTATTGCATAAACATTGTATATACCTGTATTGGTTTTAAACTGAATTGCTACCTACTCTAGTTCACAAAGTCGTTCAAAAGTCTAAATCCCATCCGGAGGTTTCGTCTGGTGGTAATTTGTCCTTGGGGTACTTTTCAAAGTGGGAGAGATCCAGGTCGCTGGCCACAGGCTGCACCAGCGGGGGCTTCAGCCGCCTCTCCACTAGCCCTTCCCAGTCGAAACCCAGGAACCATCTGAACATTACATTCAGTGATTAGAATGGTTAATGGTAGATACCCACTAACCGCAGGTATCGTAAAAAAATTGGCAATCGTATCGTAAAGTGACAATCAATTCCAGATCGTCATGTGTTTTGAACACCGTGAGATCCGGGACACAGAATGTCAGATATAATTTTACAAATATGGCAGTAACTACTTAAACCAGTAAACAGTGAATTGCGAACTTTAAAAGCGTGTTAATGATAATGAACCTCTATATACCTAATATATGTAGATAGGAATTTGCATATTTTTGCATTGTAAATGTAAATGTCAACGAACCAAACCAAAAGCCAAGCATAAAGTAAAAGTTCAAGGTTACGCACTTGTGGCTTTTGATGTCTGCAACACCGTTCTTGAGGTAGCCGAGCCGCTCGGCGGGCACCGCCTTGCACAGCTTGCGTATGAGCAGCTGCGCGGACTTGGCAACGCGCGGGTGGAACGCCACCGCGTCGATGCCGCGCAGGATCAGGGTGTAGGTCTTCATGTGGTCGCCCCCCGCCGCGCGGAACGGCGGCTTCCCGACGAGCAGCTCGTGAATCAGCACCCCCAGCGCCCAGCAGTCCACGGCACGGTCGTGACCCTGAACGATCAAACACTCAACTGTCAATTGAGAAACCAAGGTTAAAACTTATTATCAGACGTGGATACGTGAGAGGAGGGGGGGGGGGGGGTGGAATGTTTGCAATGATTTCAAGACAAGCAAGCACAAACCTTATTGAGCACAATTTCTGGTGCAACGTATTCGGGTGTGCCAGCAAAAGTCCACGTTTTGCTGTTAGATGAAATCCGTTTCGCAAATCCGAAGTCAACCTGTAAAGAAAGTCCACAATATTAAATTGCTACCAACAACCTAATATTGGATACGTTACTGCTGCAAAGTGCTGACGATACCCTATATACGTTGATAAAGGCGCAGTCCTGGTTTATTAATCATGAACAATCAGAAAGGAAGAATCATGAAAGGAGTTTTATTGGTCGTACAACTCCACATAAGTACCAATTATTTCGTGGTCCATACCAGTTTTATATATCCTAGCTTATCGAGCATCAGGTTTTCGGGTTTGAGATCTCTGTAGATGATGTCCTTGGAATGCAAGTACTGGAACGCCTCCACGACGCATGCTATCATGAACCTCGCTATGTGCTCCGGGAAGTAGCGTTGCTTCTGCAGGATGGTCCACACGTCGCCGCCCAGCACGGGCTCCATCAGGAAATATATGTACTTGTTGTCTTTGAAGGTGCGATATAATCTGTAACGCGCAGATTAGTATGTCTACTGTCTAGTATCTGCAAGCTTACATCGTATTAGTTTGACAATTTTAGTGTGCCGTAGATGGGACGAGGTAAGTTTGTAAAAAAATATTTTTATAGGCTAGCTAGGCTAGGACGGACATGGCGACCGATGGTCAAGACAGTTTTTTAATCTATTAGTTAAACTATGTTTTTTTTTTGTTATTGCCTAGGACTGATCATACCGATATAAGAAAAAATGAAAAATGACAATTTGTAGGTGCCCGCCCCCGTAGGCCTAAACAAAATAAACGTTTTGAATTTTGAATTAGAATTTTTGGGAAGGCACACGGATAGACAATCCATCTGTTATAGTAAATGGAAACCGCCGCCCGTGACTTCTACTAAGAGGAGCAGACGTGGTGCCGACCTGATGGGATCTGTAAACATGCCCTTTGAAGAACCCCATGTTATTGTTGTTGTACATTTCATTTTGTACCTGCAAATGAACGGACTCTTGCAAGACATCATGATGTGCTTCTCGTTGTAGGCGTGCTCCTGCTGCTGCTGCTGCACCATGTCCACCTTCTTCAGACACTTGAGAGCGAATGTAAGCGACGGGTTTGGTTTGTACTGCACGAGCTCCACGCGCCCGAAGCCCCCCACGCCCATTGTGCCCACAATCTCAAGATCCTTCAACTCGACAAATTCAAATTCTGTGAAAAGATTGATCAACGATGATTGATTAAATTTCGTCGTATTTAGAATCTGGGTTGCTGATAACTAATCCTTTTCAAAGTGGCTTATCCTCATTATATGGAAATAATTATCAATATATAGGTACTTATTTAGAAAGTATTGCATATTTATGTCATTGTTACTCACCACTTTTAACTTGCGATGTTTTTTTCTGTTGCGATGGTCGTGGCACTGCGTGAATGGTGTTCCTTAACTCCTCCAAATTTCCAAGTAATTCCGTAAACGGCCTGATAAAATAACAAGTAAGTAAGTAAGTAAACAAAAATGTGTAAAATTAAGTAGAGATAATTTTAAATTTAATAAATAACTTGTTCTGACCATACATGCTATTCCTACAGCACCATGTCTTGCAACCAAAAAGTCTCTTTTAGACAATTTTAAACTGGCGAGGAACGAGGAAGAGGTAAGTATAACAAAGTAAGTGCAAGTAAGTGTAACTAACTGAAATGTCTATTGTTGCGATTTTAATCATCCACCCACCCCCATCCAATTTAGTCGATTATTGTACACGTTATGAGTTGGTAGGTTCACAATCAAAAGGGCTCTAAGTGGTGTGGTGGTGTAGTGGCGTGTCTAATTGTGTGGCCGCCTAATGGAATTTGTTCACCTACCTCTCTCCGGTCGTGTCGGATTGCCATCCCACCAGAATATGAGAGTAAGGGAAGAGAGTGCACCTGTACTTGCGCATACACAAGTGCACTACAATATCTCCTGCGTATCTACGTAGCCATCTGGCTAGTCTCCGTTAAGATTGGCCGCCGTGGTCAAAATGCGGTCAGGAGTATTATTATTGTTTTATGAAGTAGAATGTGGTGTCGTACCCTCGCTCCAGCGTGAGGCACTCGACGCCGGGCGGCTGCGCGGTGACGGTGGCGAGCCGGCGGTCCTCGTGCAGCAGCGCCTGCTCGCCGAAGTACTCGCCGCGGCGCAGCAGCCCCACGCGCCGCTCGCCGCCCTCGCCCTCGCGCTTCGTCACCACCACCGTGCCCCCGCGGATGATGTAGAACTTGTCGCCGCGGTCCCCTTGCCGCACCACCGGCGTGCCCGCCGAGAAGAATTCCTAAGGACATCATAGTACTATGTTCAAAATAGCAGAAGATAGATGTTGATAAAACTGAACTTTGTCAGTTCCGTAACTAGAGACATGTCAGTTAGGCGTGGGCTAGGGTGCGCATCCTGAGGAAGTAGAAATGCCAGTCATTTTAATAAATAAGTGATTTTTAAGATGTAAGTATACGGTATAGTTTTGGTTATAAGCAAATAGTTATCACCGAATAGGTAGTCCACCTAAAAGGTACTCACCCTTCTTAAAAAGTCGGAGATTTTAGCGAGTTCAATGGGGTGGATTCCCTGAAGTAGCGGTACTGAGGCTAGGAATCTAACATTATCCTCTTGTTCTTGACGGCCGCTCCGTACCATAATCTTTTGGAAAACTCTTCGCTCTAACATCCAGACTTTTGCTTCTGTGATGCCTAAAAGATAGAGACAACGTAAACACGCATTTTAATAATAATTTGAAAGTCAGTTACTTAGTAGGAATGCATCTTTATCATTATTCTGAATCGGAATCTGTTATTGAAGCCAATTATTCGGCTCGCAGTCATGAATCATTGATACTGAACGCAATAATTTATACTTACATCGTATGGAGGCGAATCGCTTAGCCTTATATAAAATGGCGAGTTCGCCAAACGCTTCCCCCTGTCCGAAGGTTTTCACCACCTGCCCTCCCTTCAGCACTTCGAACTGTCCTTGCGCAGACACGAACAAGTGACTGCCACTTTCACCCTCTCGTATGATGAGGCTACCCGCGGGGAACACTTGCGAGCTCATAGCTTCAACCACCGCCGCGAGTCTCTCATCATCCATTAAATTCTTAAGGAAATCATTGGCCATAACTGCTTTTTTAATTTGTTCCGCTGATCTGTTAAATGAAAACAATAGCAATGGTACAGTCAGCGGTCGTAAGTGCAGAAGAGAACTAAAGACTGTAATGCTGTAAACATACGGGACAAATTAGGTATTGATTGAGATTAGCTACTGCACTTATCAACGCGACTGTATATGAACGTATCCAGCTTTTGGCCTCAGCCGGGGATACATTAGTAATTTGGTAAGGTAAGTAAGATTCAAATATATGAGTTCTGAATGAGGGGGGGAGCTCCCTGCCCCCTTCGCTACGCTTATAAATAGGTGCGTCATTAACAAGAATGTAGGTATATTTACTGAAGATATCGGGTAATCCCCAATCTATTGACAGTGTTAATATGAATCTGATATTAAAAGGACCTGACATACTTACCTATAGGGAAATTACCATCTTATTCACTTCAGAGACAAACATACCGGCTGAGAGTAAAATTGACAATTGAGACCTAGGTATGCTTACATTTCATCCTTTTCGTATTTGTCATACTGTAAATCGGAGAGCGAGCGCGTCGTGTCGAGCGGCACGTGCGGCGCGATCACTCCGCGCTTGCGGCGTACACGCTTTTCATTCTTCTCAGACGGAGGGATCCTCACCAAGTCCGCTATTGTTTTGCGACCGGCACTGCTCCTGCGATCGCCTGAGTATTGTTCGTTATCAGAGTCTTTGTAACTCGACTGTCTACTCTGAACACTCCTGTGACTGATCTTTTTATCATCAAAATCCATTGGCTGGATGACATTATTTCTGGGTTGTATGGCGGTGTCTCCGTTTGCGTTCGGAACATCACCGTTGGTGTGTATTGTTGTTATGTTTGTGTAAAACTCTTCCGCATCAGGGTCCGGTATTATCTGAAATAACGGCAATTGAAATCTGGATACTACTTGCCTATGGTAGTCACTTTACTACCCATTTGATGAGCAGAAGACAATGGTACCTACCATGGACCAGTTACTAAGGGGACTGGCCCTAAGCAAGTCGGCCGAGTGGTCGGCCTAGTACTAACATCGACAAAAAACAAAGCGAGTAGTTCAACTATTTACCGGTAAATAGTAAAATGAAAATGAAAAAACAATGACCATGTTTTGTTTCATACAAATATCTAATAAGGGCACCTCTTTCTTTAGTCTTTACTCTGTGGTACCTACCCATAAGTTACAAAGACGATGACTCTACAATTGGGGAACAATTAACACTAATCTCTTCTTCTACGTGAATGTTATCACTTTTGCAGTGATTCCGAAAACTTATCACAATAATTAAATTTATCTATAATCACCTACAATTAGACTGATTTCTATAGTGATGGTAGTTGATATCCCACACAGGTATTTTATGTGATTACTAATTATTATTAGAATTAGGTATGTATTTTAGTTTTACCTAACCGCATTTAATAACAGGTTTGAGATATAGATTAGGTACCTAACCTACTTTACAGTTTTGTTTGAACGATGCCTAAGCACCAGTTAAAATCATTGAAAATCTATTTTTTTATTGATGAATCGACCTACGTGTATGGTCTCATGTTAGTTCAAACAAGAGTCAAATAGGTATAGGTGCTCTGATATCAATAGGTACTATGATAGATAGATAATAATATCTAGGTACCCATGTATCTAAAAAATACAGTACGGTATTCGTATTCACCTTTAGTCGCAGATATTAACGTGCGTGTGACTGTCCAAAATAGTATGTCCTATTAAACTGAGTCCGTGGACACAGTATGACACAGCCGTTCGCAGCAAATAATGTTGCAAACATGTCAGTAGGTATTGCCAATACGGCTCATCTTATGGTGAATACCTAATACGCATCAAAATGCCGTAAGTTTATGGTCGAATTGTGATTGCGATAACAGATGTGTAAATTTCACTGCATGTAGTAGACCGCTGAACACAAATCTAGTGATTGCAATGTTAAGAGGTACCATATCTACCAAAATAATACATCAATGTAATTGTAATGGTTCTCACACTTAAAAGTACCTAGTTGAAATTATAACTGATTGATAACCTTCTCAAAGTTGTTCTTAGCCTATTGTTTGTACGCGTGAGCGTGACAAAATGGCATAGTGTAATTTCTTCGATTTCGTTACACTTACGTAGATAGTTTCACGACGTTCGGCGACGTCGATGTTGGCGGGGACGGTAGGTTTAAATCTGCCCCGAGAGACCCATCGAAATGGTGGGCACAGTACCATTTTTGAGGAATTGTTATATTGCAATAATTAGCAGGCACACACTATCATTATAACAGCACTGCACGTAGCCAATAGCAGCGCGGCACCGAGGAGCGCTCGCGCCGGGCCTGCACTGCTCGAGCGACGCAATGCCAGCCCTTATCGCACTTGCTAAGATTATCTCACCATTCCGATTGTTTTAATTATTTGACACTAAAGAATGATTACCTAGTATTTATTATCAGAACCTTGCGATATTATCAGCAGAAAATTAATCATTATCACCCAATCAGTACTATTCACAAAAACAAAATCAGTCGTGCAACACGGTCATTCTACTCTGTCTACGTACTATAATGGATCACTAATCTATAGGAAAAGTATAAGTAAAACACAATCGTTCATACTATAATTTATTTATAACGTAAATGAGTACACAATGCCAAAGGCTTTAAAATGATTCACTTCATTCAATATTTCCCATTAGAAAAAAAATATTTACAATTTAAAAGATAAGAAAATCAGCTTTGCAATCCATTTTAAAATTGCCACACAAGAGGAGTACAATATCGTAGTAATTAATTTACCTACTTTAGGTATCACAAATCGTACGAGGAGCTCGCTGTGCACTTGGCTCGAAACTTTTTAACAAAAGAGTTTTATTCACTAAGTAATCTGTGCAGCAATAAATTGTGCAAGTCGGTATCTATAGTGTGCCAAACGGAAGACATTCATTATGTAACTAATCTATTGTAGTTTACATTAATTTTCAAAAACATCTATTCAACATTACACTTACAATGTACAGATACAGGAATTGAGCATGGTATTGTAATAGTTCATTATCTCAAATACTGGTCGGCTGCACTGCACCGGTGCGCACGAGCGCGACACGAGCACCGCTGTCAACGATCCGGTCGCCATAAATTTAGTCATATCGAAGTACAAAATCCGTAACATTACGTTTGATATGCCGAGGCACATGACAGCAGAGCTCGTGCCGTTCACGCCGATTCACTACACAACTGTGTAACGCATACTGAATGTTCTCTAAACTTAAAACCACCCGACGACATTCAAACTTGCAAGACCAATTAAGCAATTATGAACCAAGGCCTTTATGAAGCTTGCGAAGATATACTTTGCTATCCAGCCCATTATATAAATTCGACACGTGAATTAAATTGATGTCCCATCGACCGTTCGCAAGCCACATACCAGACAAAGTCCAGCAACAAACCAATCATCAGTATGCGCTACCTCAATTTGGTACAAAATGTATATATCGATATAAAGGAATGAAAATCATAGATGCGTTATCCAACGTCCGGCACGGGAATAATCATCAACCCTGCTAATATCTGAGTAATCTACAACACCAAATGAACAGTTTCGACGAGTGCAATTGACGAACAAGTGATACTTATTAACTGGCTACTTTAACAATACGAACCCGCGGATACAAATCATTCGCGCAACATGGGCGGAAGCCGCCGGGTAACACTATATACAGTCCCCAGCGCGGGCGAGCAGCGCCGCCCACCCGCGCCCGCAGCGGGCGGCGCACGGGCCGCAGGCCGCAGGCGACACCGCCGCTGATATGACTTATTATTATTATGCACAATATAACAATTCGCTTTTACATACTAATGAATAGAGAATCGAAGCCATAGGTCGTATAATTTGTGCACAGCATAAAGAACAGAATGCAGTATGAAATTTAAATTTAACATCTCATAAAAACTGAGAAACAAATTGCGTTACAAAATACATATCCTTAATTTAATGATTATTATATTTATAATACATTGTTCTTGATGTTTTTTCTTTCTTATTGTAGCACACTAACCATTTTGTCAGATATGTAATTTAAATTCTGATTTTTTTCTCCAAGTAACAACAATTTGGCTTATATTATATGTAACTTTATACAAAACTTAGGTATTTTGCTTTTGTGATTCAATAAATTTATCATTAAAATCATATATAAAGACTTAAAATAACATAATCAAAAATTATGTTGTTACGAATTCAAGATAACAGGACGAGAAGCGGGAAGCGCTAGACACATTATAATGTGTGTCCAGGACATGTTCCAGTCCAAAACGAGTCCCGTTACCTTGTGTTCTACAAATATATGATTTAAAATATGAAAATCACATTGGTTTGTGACGAGAACTAAGACTAAATAATATAAAATCATCGAATAGAATCACATGTACTTTTCTCTGTACTCAGATACAAAAAACTTGCATTAATCAGACAATTCCTAGTTCTAAGGTTCACCTAAAATAACGCATTCACGCATGAGTATTCAGCAGTAAAGCACAAAACATTGTTCGAAGCTGCAACGAGACTACAATAACGTACCTACTACAAACGTAAATATAACTTATACTATAAGCCAGTGGCACTAAAAGGTGAGTGTAATATAATTATGATACAAATCAGTATAAGGAAAATATGACACGAACCGTTTATATACGGGAAGAACTAAAACTGAAACATAGGTAGGTACGAGAACTAATTTCGTAAAAATATCACACGAAACCTTTACGAGTAAGCACCTTTTACTATGTATTATTTAAAGATTGTGCGCGAAGACTAGAATTCTGCAAGACAAAAATAACTATGTCATGGAAATGCTACAAACTTGCATAATATGTTATTCTAAATCTGGATCCACGAGATGACACAACTGGGTGAACACGTCACCTTAACTGGTTTAATTAATTAAAGCTATCATCGTCAGACGACACCGAGTTGTGACAAGTCGCCTGTGCGACGGGCGCGGCTAGTCCACACCGAATATAATAGAATAGGTATTCTCGAGTTGATATGTCAGCGCCGGCAGCCGGCGCGGGCGCACCCGCGACTACTCGCTACGTAAAGGTTTGAAAAGTAAACGGACAAAGCTCTGAGAGGTCAGCTCCGACGCGACCCTTGTCGGTCTGCTATTCAATGTATAATTATATCCCTTACGAGTTTACAACAATGTCAAAAGATCGACGATCAACAATGAACAAATTATTTCAGATCTATGTTTATTAAATAGTCATTCAACTACGTTAAGATAAAAATTACTACTCTAGATGGCAAACATGTAGATATGTCCTTAGAAAAAATTACTTATAATGAAAATGATTTAAACAAAAGTATTGTTACTTTACCTAAATGACGACTTGTGTAGATTTCTTAAGTTTTTCTGTCTGAAAGACTATTAAATCTATCGAGAGTAGGTTAATATGTCATGCAACACGTCTCCGAATACGTATGAATCGATGGGTTTTTGTGCTTTGGTATAAACGTTGAGCGAATTTATAGATGTTACGATACTTTACAATCCTAATTCAAATGTTAGATCTAGAATTTACGATTTCTAAAAGGGTTGGACCCGTATGCGTGTTTGTTCTATAAAATGAAGGTCCGTAATACAGACAAAAATATTAAAATAGCACTGTTAAAAATAGGACATAGAATACGATAGAATTATCGATTAAAACATAATTACATACAAGGAGAAAATCTCAATGATATGTAAGAACTCGACGGAGTTCCCTTCTTTACTTATATACTACAGCTAAAGCGTTTCGCCTACATCTCAGTAAAATATTAGATATAGTTATAACTAGCAACCGATTATTCGATTTATACCAGGACCGCGGCTGATCATTCCTGGCCGAGACAATCCCAGTTCGTACTAGAACCAAATTGTACTGAGTGAGTGCACAATTCGGCGGACTCGTATGAATCAGACTCGCCGCTCGGGACCAAAGCTGGACAAATGAAGGGAGTATTGACACTATGGGAGGGGAAGCTTCAAGCGATTATACAAACCATAACGGCATCTACGTTACGTTAGTAGTACATTCGACAAGTCTGACAATTATACCATCAATCAAATTAGCTTATGTACGCCACCATGCGGTCGTTTTTGTGAATGGCGGCGTCTTCATCAGGCGCATGCCTAGCGCGAGCACTCAGTTTTGACGTTGAAACGTATAGACACAATGTCATAATATGAGTGCTCGGGTGAGGCATGCTCGCCATATGGACACACCTAATGAATATGATATAATTGGGAGATTTGTCGCGTGTTATATGTATGAGGTATCCTAGAGCTATTACACAATAACTGTATTTAATGACAAGGTAACTTTTAGAAAAAAATAAGTGTAAAATAACAACCAAATAAATGAATGGCACCATATAAAAATCGCACCAAATTACTTAATTATTTCTTAATTCAAAATATTTTCCGTGTAAAATTTGTGTCGTAAAGAGTATTTAAAATTAATTACTGTTTGTTGAGGATTACTTTTCAATCTAATGTTTTTTTTATAAAACCGTATAATGCCCTTTTTTCAATACAAATGTTATTTGCAGGATAATGCGCTTATATTGTGCTATTATATGCACTTCAATGTTGGTTGAAAAATATGTTTTAAATCAGAAGAACATGTGTTCCCTTTAAATATTTACACTTTTGTATGATATGCAAGTGCAAAGCTCACTAATAATATCATCATTATGTTAAATATCCGTCTATTGTCAGTTATACGAGTGTAACATCTACACTAGGCAGTACGGCACACTAATCGAACAATATTAGCGTAATTTAGTTGAGTTTGTTTTAGTAAAATTATAGTATGTCTTTACAAATATCTAAACAGAACGAAAGCACTCACTTTAGCTGCTCGCACTTGTATAGCATTAGGTATACAAATAATTTACAATACAGTTTAACTTAACAAGCTATTTCTGTTAGAAATTTTAATGACTTTGGTATTTCATAAGTTGTGAAATGCGCTGCGGCGCCGCGGCTCTTTCCGATGCCGGAGCCGGAGCCGCCCTCGCTCAATCAGTTCATACTACCCAAGCTTAGTACTTACACGGTAGTCGGCTAGCGTTTATTACTGATCCTTAAATTTATGAATTACGTTTGTACGTTACAAAGAGAGTTCATTGTCATGTTAAGGTGAAGGTGACGAAGGTAATATTCGAGTATAATCGTTTCTTTGATCCACTGGCTTTAGTATGGCGCAAATCTGTTGTAACCACTTCTGTACACGGCGGTCTGAAAGCAACAAGAGACGATCATTAGTCGGTCCCGGTGCCAGCATATGCAGCTCGGCAATTATTATAATAAGGTATTTATCTCACCCCGTAGCCCGTCACTGGTCCGATGCTGTGGCCTAAATATGGATCTGCATATTCTCTGCCGTATCTGTGAAATAAAACCATTAATATTTGTGTATATTTTTTGTACACAGTGGTGGTGTAAGGCCACTCAAGCCTCTGACTACCCCCGAATGGGGATAAAAGTCGTGACGTTACATTTTATTTTTTGTAACTTTACCCATGTTACCCCTTTCACAAAAAAATAAATTGCATTTAAGCAATTTTTTACAACAGTGTGATATTGACCCATTAAGTCAGTGCGTGGACAGCAGCAAGGTCGGTGACCTGCGATGCTGGTGTCTGTAATGTAATGATGAACTCACGTGAGCTGCGTGAGCTGCGTGGGCTGGGGCGCGGCGCCGGCGGCGGCGGCGGCGGCGCGCGCTGCCGCGCCGTAGTTGGCGGCCGCCGCCGCCGCCGCCGCGTGCTGCGCCGACGCCAGCGGGGACTTCAGCAGGGGCGACGCCGCCGCGGCCGCTGCAGCCGCCGCCTGCCGCACACGACACACAGTTAACGCACTCGCACCGACACCCGACGCCCGACACCGGCGAGAACAGTGAGCCCCCGGACCACCCCCCCGCGCCTCACCGTGCACCACACCGGGGCCGCGGCGGGACCGCGCATCAACCGACGAGCGATCTGTGTAGCCATATGTTAAAGCGAAAACGATGCAGAGTAGAGAACTCACTACATAAAAGAAAAGAATGTGCACGTCGGATACTATTTATTTACAGAAAATGATTATCATGCAGCGCCGTCGACGCGGGTTCCTCTGCGCCGTCAGTCACGACGGTCGAACTCTCGGACGAGCGGCGGCAAGTAGTGTTAATGATCGATGAACATGAACATGCATTCGAGAAACGCTCGCTTCGTAATCGATACAAACTAAATTAAAACGTCGAAAATGTTCTAATGCTATCTACGTATCGGTGGTGTTAGTATACTCGAAGATTGCAATTAAGTTTGTGGGCTCAATGTTCTACTCTTAGCATGGTATTAGCGTTCGATCGAATCAACTCACAGCTTCAACAAATGCCTAAAACTAAATCACCCACCACAATACCAACGACAAGGATAAACTCAACAGTAAGCAAACCGCGCGGGCCGGCCGCGCCGCGCGTGTGCGCAGGCCATCTCGGTTACCACAAACACAATGTGCACCCTGCATTACGTGGATTACCAACCAATAGGACCATACGAATATAATAAGGAGCAAACAAAATCCCAGCACTCACTCCATGATGGATATCGAACTTATACTAGCGCGGCGGAACATGAATCAGGAAGCGATAGATACAGATACGGTCGCAAATCGAGCGAAACTGAGCTCTAATGCGTGGCGGTTTACCTCGGCCGCGGGCTTCGCCGCCTGCAACAACACACGCACGGTCACCACGGCCCAAACTCGCGCGACCGCTAGTCGGGGGACCGACCGATCTTAACATACGTATTATCAAGTACTCGTTCAGAACATTAATTCAGGCTGAAGGCAAGAGCACCTCTATTAGTGTACTGAATTATATAGAAAACTTCATTTACCTGCAGTCTGTAGTTGGAGTCAGCCGTAGCAGCTGCTGCTAAGAACGGGTCGTAATACACACTGTGAAGTAAAACAAAATAATTATATGCAAATATATTACACCTATCGAGTGTAATTTCAATTATAAATTACATGTAAATCTACAAAATTTGTAAGTGCAACTAATATTTAGTAATTCTGTGCTATTAGTGCAGATACTAGTAAAAAAACTACTTTAGTTAAGGATTAACTATTCATACAATACATGGATAAAAGACTGAAGCACTATTTACGACAGTACTACAAGCTATGTTTAAATTGCTAGTGTTAGTTACGTGATAACCAATCAACATTTAGATACGTAATAGTGCTGGTGAAGTTATTAAATATAGAAAAAATCTCATACCACAATGAACGGGGCTTAAGGATTGGGATATCGGGGCAGGTGGGAGAAGACTCGTATCCTGTGAGGTAAATAAATTGACAAGCTAACCTAATATTGCGCTATGCATAGACATGTAGTTGATTATCGCCCATCGAATCCTTGTCTGGATTCAGTAAGTTCTGATTTGAAAAAATCTTAAGGTCGGGAAAATTTCATTTCAATGTCAATCCTACAGTGGTGTCTCGCTGTAGACACAGTCACAAAACCTGTGAGCAGGAGAGAGATATTGCGTATTCACTAGGTTACTTTCGTACTTGTACGCGCAATATTACCGCAAAGTTCAGAGAGAAGAAAGAACAAGTCCAGGGGCGGACGGGAATCGGTAAACCTTCTGCGCTGCTGTTGCGAGTTATTTTAGTGTCGCTTGCGGTGCGAATACGAGTCTGGTGGGAGCGAGGTGCGGGTAGGGGTGTGTGTGGGTGGTGGTGCGGTGCGGCTAGTACTCACTGCGCGTACGCGTGCAGCGGCGACCCGTAGGCGGCGGCGCGGGGCAGGACGGCGTGCGGGAGGGTGTGCGGGGGCGGGTGCGCGTGCGGGGGCGGCTGCGGGCGCGGCTCGCGGGCGCGCAGCGCGGCGGCTACATGCAACACACGGCGGGATGGGAGCGGCATGCGTTACCTGCGTCGCTGCGCGGCGCGCGGCGCCAGCACCAGCGGCGGCGCGGCCGCGGCCGCCGGCGCCGCGCCCAGCCACGGCCACGTCACGCCGGACACCCGCAGCCCTGCCGGCACAGTGCCATTGCATTGCCGCAGTGCCGCGCCACGCACGCTGCCTATCGCCGGCGCCGCTAGGCCCGCGGTAGCCCTCGTTTTATCTAGTCGTTAGCCGATGCCCGATTGACGGCGGCCAATCCGATGTGATTCGGGCGCCTATCGAGCGGTTCGGATCTGATGCGTCGCGGGACGCGGACCGAACGGATCGTTTCGGATGCCAGCGGAGGGCGTGGCGTGGGACCGGCTTCCGCTCTGACGAAGCGTCCGCGTCGAGTCCATGAGCGGCTGCGGGGAGTTCTACACGCACTCGCGTACCTACGACTCGTATATACCTAATCGAACTGTAGATCTCATCGACTGCACTGCCACCATATTGAGTGGTGAAAATTCATGCATTTTGATGATATGTAGGGCATAAATGCGAAAGCTTTAGTCTCTCTAAATAAGTATTTATTAATATTAGTCATACCATAAAGACCGTGAGAAGCCTCACCTTCCGGCCACTGGACACACACTGGAACAAAATAAATAATTATTTACTAACGACGACCATGTAACGGAAATTGAAACTCATCGCTAAATCTAAGACAAAAATAAAGACAAACCTAGATGACATTCTCCACTACAGTGCATACGGAAGTTGCAATCATTCCAACAAACGTCAAAATGTGAACAAACATGTCTGAGTTAGCCGTACCAAGGTGTTATGTTGAACTAGCAAGCCGACTAGCTGTAGACAGTGTCATCCGATCATTTACAGTGTAATGTCCTCAGGCAAATATAGCGCCAGAGACAGCCCTCTGAAAAACCTATCGATTGTTGATAAATCGTATTAATGAAACTCGATAAAGGCAGAAATGTGAGTATGACCAAGCCGGAATTTCAATAGAACATTGAACTCATCACCTAAAATACGAATAAACAAATACTTACTGGAGTATTTATTTCCTCATTGCTCGGATTTTGATCTTTTACTAATAAGAATGAGGACATTAGTTACTTAACTGTGATAATTTCATGTCAACTAAGATATTACTATTAGAGTGTTTGTTTTGTTAGTGCTGAAGCCGAGTTGAGTCTCTGAGCAATTAAAGTATAATGTGTTTTAGTTAGTACGTGATAAAAATTCAATGCTCTCCAACGATTATTGACTCGTCTCAAAATTATCAATTGTAAGGTCATAAAATTGTTATAGTGTAGTTGATCCCAGGGTAGGACTGTCTCCGGCTACTGGCTCATTCTCTAATTTAGCATTCATCTAGTTGCATTCAGACAACGGAACTAGCCAACATGTAAGGTACATTGACGTGGACAACACCGATCATGTGACAAATGCAGCTCTCTCACCCAAAGTGGGAACTGTTCCATTTCTAGCCAGAATAACTGGATGGGTTAAACAGAGAAAATCCCAAGATGCATTATATTATAAGTGTGAGATAGTGACGTGTTAGTACAGTAGTAATATAAACATTGAATGAGATCTTTTGTTATTATTTAGATTTTAGGCAGAATGGAATCGAGGTTTCAATAAAATTTGTTCGGAACTTACCATTGGGTACGGTTGGGGGTTTCTTTGTCTGCACTCTCGCTGTCGCGTTATTAACCTGATTTGAAGTAAAGGTATGTGAGAATAGGTTTTTACAAAACTCGCAATCTTTAAATTGGCTGATTTTAAATTCAAACTATAAAAATCCACTGCTGCAACTAAGGATAAAGAGTAATAAAAAACATCAAAGTCATTAACTATTACGGGAGTCGAACCCATAATAGAAGCCCATATAGTATATAACTTTCATGAATAGTGTACAACAAATAAAGGAAAATTATAATCAGCCAATTTTATGTCAGATGTCTTACATGGATTAAGTAGTAGTCAGAACAAGTAAAAAGTAAAATGGTATTTTGAAGAAGTATTTGAATTAGCTAAAATCCATTTGGTGTAAGACATCTGATGCTTGTACTTGCCAATTGTTGTAATATTAGGGAAACTTGGGATTTGATTTCAGATAGAATCGACTAGGGATATTATATTAAAATGTATGTATGAAAGAGTGCATACTTCTAGAGTATGTATACCAGTTTTTCTTCTCAGAACAGGTCCAGACTGACTCGTCAGTGATAGATATCACTTACACAGCTTTTCAATGTAAAAAATCTAGAGGACTTTGAAATGAATAGATAGAATGGAACTAAAATTTGTATCATTCTTACCTCAGCGGCATTGTGACGGTACGGTTCGTTCTACATTCTCTGTGAGACACTCTCTCTTTCGATCGGCATATTAAATGACCGTCTAGAGAGTAAAGGGATAAAATAAATAAGGTTTGTTTGTGGATTAGACGCCGGCGTACTTAGTGCTAAATGCGGGACCGCGGCGCGGCACGCTAGCATGACAGTAACTACAGAGCAGACGAGCGCAGGTTGCGGTGGGCGGTGGGCGTAGGAGCGGGATGTTATAAGTTACATAGTGCTACGGATGGTATTCATTGAGTCATGCACACCTCTATCTTTCTGCCCTCAACCACGGTGCCGTGAAGACGCTCTCGTGCTCGCTCCGCATCACCACTATTTGCGAATGTTACAAAACCGAATCCCTGCATGCAAGACAGACAAAACATGCATTAAAAACAGCGTCGCTCAAAAAACAACGTGCAACAAAAATTAACATTTATGCATTGCATATTCTTTTTTAAGTCTCTAGTGAAATATCGAGAGAATATTATTGAGTCGATTACGTTGATACTTTGAGCGTATACTAGCTGTATGGGTACACATAAGCGTTTGGATCACAGTAATAATAACGTAACGTCGCTCGACCTAGTAGTCTGTACTATTGCACGAGAGTTTGTATCACTGTATACAACGAGTCTTAAGGATTCTCTTCGACACTAATTTCATAGACACTACTTTAATTAAAATGACAACAATTGTGTGGGATGTTAGCTGCGATTTGTTCTATACAGAAAAATCACCGGTCATGCAGTAGCTAGAGTCTAGAGTCAACTAAGAAACTAGGGAATCAACTCGCGACTCCACCGCGGCAACACAGCTGTACAACATACAATAACAGATAACAGTTGTCTCTCATTTATACCTTGGCGGTTTATATACGTTTATGTAAAAATGTGCTACGATCTTGATCACACTAACAGATATTTCAACGGCAATTTTTACAATGTAACATGGTGCATGTACTGTACAGTGCCTAAAAACTAACACTTTTAACATAAGCGATATTTATACGTATTTACGAATGCGTAGTAGGTACACACTACCAGATAACACGGCGTGACACCAGTTATTAACCTATTTTGATTCCCGGTAATAGCATTCAGAACGCGGTACATGTTCAAATATAATTGTATCAATAGTTCGTGCTGAGACAAATTAAACTACTTTCAATAAATGGTGACCCATAGATACAAAAAGCAGCTAGCACAGCACACAATACAGTGGAAGAGACGAGTTGTGAAAGTGGCAAACAAGTTGCTGATTGTACGAAACGCTTACACTTATAAAAGCAAATGACAGCTCTATTATTACCATTCTGAGTGCAAATACTTATAACGTAAACATTAAATCTGGGCAGAGAGAGAGAGAGAGAGAGAGAGAGATAGAAAAGGAAATATTGGTCCACGAAGATTCGAGGGCCCGTCCGACACTCGCGTTACCCGATCGGACTGTAACACAGAGCACACAGTGCAACAAGCTCTCAGTATCGCTGACAGACACAGAGATCGAACCGACAAACGAGGAAGACACCACTGACCAAATGGAGCTCAGGAACATTGGTCGCTCGCTACTTGCGATGCACTTTGGATCAATATATAAAACCCACTTAATGTAAGAATTCATGTTTTGGCATTAGATGAACATAGGCCTTTCCAAATATCCCAATATACTAGACTTTCTCAACTCTCTTTTAAGTAATTAGAGCCATTTGAAGTTAATAGTCTACTAGTGGCGATGACCAAATGTGATTTATTAAAATCTGATAACATAGTCTTCATTAATTAAATAGTTTAGTTTTAAATATGTAATGCCAAAACTAACGCATAGATTCAGAGGGGATTATTTTTATCCGAAGTGAAACCATAATGTTACTGGGCTAGTCAGGAACAAAGCCAAACTATGTGATGCACCCTAGTTACTTCTAGGAACATAATTTACATCATCAAAATCACTGCGAAACATGATATAACATTGTGTTTAGGAATCAGCGAAATATACATGCCCAAAACTAATAAAAATTATATTCCCTTGTTAGGAAGCATATGACTGAACGAGATTTTAATATTTATTAATAACTTAGTGGATAGAAAATAGTGAGTACACTGTCAATCTAATAGACTAAAATACATCAGAATGACTCATCATCCAAACTACAACATACTTAATAATACGCATAAAATATTATACAAGAAATCATGATTAATAAGGTAAGTATACACAATGTTACAATGGATGGGTGTTGATATCAACATCCAGAGCGAGTCTGGTGCTGAGCAGGCGAGAAGCAGTTTGGACGATAGTTACAACCTCATTAGTGATGAATAATAGAGCTGTCCTGGAAATATGACTTAGGAAATCAGCTGTTAAAGTGACGATGCATCATTCTCTAATACTGCATATCCCAATGTGAGGCATTGAAGAAAAATAACTTGGAGCTATTATTTGAAAAGAGTAAAATACTTTGTTGACATGAGCGAGCATGGGCTACTGTAGGGGCGGTCACCAAACTGACACAAGGAAAGCAGTAAACACGAAAAAGCGTTCAATCCAATCAATTATTATAAAAATATTTCGATAATATCTCTTAATTTTCATGGGAGAAATCATTTACAGTGAGTTGTTTTTTGAGTATCATTGAAATATGTAAAATTAATGTTGCTAAATATCAATTAAGTAATAGTCCCTGTGACTTACTTACTTTGCAAATTATATGTACTAACAATTGTATGTTATATTATATTAGATATTGTAAAATATAGATTCGCTTTTATCATAAGCATGTCATAGGTACAAACAACGAAGTAATAGTTCAGATTTGATCAAAATCAGAATAATAGACATTATTATTCAATGATAATATACAATGCAATTAGGTATACTGCACCAAACATTAGAACCAAGAGTATGCTATGAGATAGAAGTTTGTTTAAAACACAATTATGATTATTTTGACTAAGCCCATCTGCCTTTTAACTTCAGTTAAGCAAGGATCATTATTAATCAAATTGCATGAATTGAAAAGAAATAAAACTTTAGAATAAGTATATTATTAGGAAATATTCGTAATCCGGTAGTTACTTAGTTTGGGCAGCGATTACTAATACATGTTAGTAAGACCTCTTAGCTACTGCACATCTGTTTGTCGTGAAAATACGTCATGTAGTAATTATCATTATAAATAGTTCACTTTGAGCGACAATCGTCCGGAATAATGTGTATTATAAATGTACAGTCACTAACAATACAAGTCAATAGCTATGAAGTGCAAGACTCGTAAAGGAATAATAATGTGCGTTAGCGTTTATTCCAATAAAAGGAATGCATAAAGAAACATTAATTGACGCTAATATTTTTAAATTATTCCTCTACACACCTTTAAAATAATAACAAAAATACACATATATTCTGATCCGAAGATTGTGTTGATATTCAACGTACAAGAGATTTAAAAAAAAACTTATTAACATTTCAATGTTAATTGGTATATTCAATCAGAATTATGTGATTTTTGATTCACTTAAAGAATAATATTTTAATAAAAAGTAGCCACAGTGAAATCTTTAACAGATTTCAATGAGCCACTTTCATTGTCAGCAAGATATTTTATGCTATGTTGCTTACCTTCGAACCGCGCTCGTTGAAGATAATTTCTACATCAAGTATTGTGCCATATTGCTGAAATGTAAAACGTTATAAATTAACTAATGTAGATTATCTAGGCCCCAAGTCTGCTAATTATTAACCATTGGACAATCACTGGTCTCCAATATTATCTATTGTAAATCGTAGATTCTTGGCGATCGACGTGTTGTCCGCCAGAGGACTGGTATCAGATGGCCAACAAAATGCCGCCCGGCAAGAATTTACGATATATTAAAGATCGTGGTTTTCCAAAGGTTAAAAATTAGCAGACTTGGTGCCCTAATCGGTAACAGGTCGATTCATGCCGTGCACTGAATATTCGGTGAGAGAAGAGTAATTATAATAATAAAAGTACGTACCCCAAACATGTTTCTGAGATCGGGGTCTCTAAATCTGAAGGGTATATTGGAGACGTGCAGCCTTTTAGGCTGCGAGGCTTGTGAGACGGGCACGAGAGTCTTGTCGGGCGTGGGTGGCTGCGCGGCGGTGGCGCCGGCGGCCACGGCGGCGCTGACGGCGGCCGCCGCGGCGTGCGCCGCCGCCGCCTGCTGCGCCACGGCCTGCGCCGCCACTTGCTGCGCCACCACTGCCGCCACGCTCACTGGCGTGTTCTCATCGTTTGTGTCACCATCATTTTGCTGAGGAGCATTGAACAAAACGTCTCATTGTAGGATTGATAGTCAGCACGTTATGTTATGCAGCTAATACCTAGTGAAGAAGGTTGGCATCTGTCATGTAGTAGTCAACCACGTAGTACAGATCAAGGACAATTTTTATTGAGACTACTGTGAGCAACATAAAGAATGTTCGGATACTGCGTCTGGCAACCTTTAAATATAAAAGCCCGACAGTAGGTAGGTATGTATTATTAATATTAACATGAGTCAAACGAAAATAATTTAGTTTAAAATAGACGACAATAAAATACAGATATGAAATAATTGTGTGAATGAAACTTACTGAATTATTATTCTGATGATTATCTAGTGTACTCTGTGAGTGGGTCTGAGGCGGCGGTTGAGGTGAGAAATTGGAGGGTGGTAGAGGTGCCGGTGGCGGCGGTCCTTCACTTTTGACGAGTGGCGGCTGGGGAGGCGCGGCGGGCCCTGCGGCCTCCGCCTTCACGCCGGCCAGGTCGCCGTTGGCCGCGAACTGCGCCGCGGCAGCCGCAGCAGCCGCCGCCGCCGGGAACGGATTCGCCATACCCGTCCCCACCATGTGCTGGAAGTCACAAAATAAGCAAGCGTTACTAGTTGATACAAATATTCCAGGGTAGTCCTCATGGACTTCGAGTATGTTGATTTATATTTTTGTAATAGGTGTTAGGTCTGTGATATTCTCGCACGGAATGAACAACCGGTCATACGTAGCTAATATCATCTCAACATTCGTGTGTCAACAAATGGCATTGACTATCAAAGAATTTCAGAGCTATTTCGCCTCAGGGACGCGGGCTAGGTGGGTTATGTATGAACTAATTTTGTCGTAATAAATAAACCCACTTATAGTTGACGTTTCTGGGCTGCGAATCGAAATATTGACGCAAACAACTCGTGCCAAAACACGGGCCGTACCAGTCCTCATCACATACAGTAAATTCACTGCGTCGTCATAACCCGCGGTTATTACAGGCCGTTTCCAGTGGAGCACACAGTGATACCAGACTTGCCTCGAACGAACTATCCCCGGCCGCCTTCATAGGTTTATTCATTATTATCCACCCGTTGTTTTCCTAATGTCGGAATTTATCTTTATTCCTAGAATCTATCCTTTATCTATACTTTCAATCTATTTTCATTTTGATCTCTATTTTTTGTGAGTATTTATATATTAGTAGAAAACCGTGTTTATAAGCGAACATATGTACGTATCACCCAATTTCCACCATGACGAAAGTTAGAAAGCAGCTTGGTGTTATTAACACACACGCTCATTCCCTTTAAATTTTATTTTCGGTCCCAAAAGCCTGTCGGTAACAAAATTAAATTGCGAATAAAATCTAACACAGAACTCACCCCCGGTCGGCGGGTCGTTCGTGCTCTGAAAAACTGCGATGGCCTTGGGCGTTAAATATAAGTGAGCTTTCATCCTTTTGAAAGGTAAAACTCTATTTGGATGAAAAATACTGATTTAAATGAATTTAAAATAAAATCATATTCCATAGATTTGCCTATAACACCATATTAAAAGAGAACACAGCTCATGTAATGAAAAGTTTTTAGATATATTCAGTAGTATGTTTATATAGGTATACAAAATGAAATGTAACAGGCAAAGTAGGTACTAGTGACGTGCAGTTACGAGCGCCGGAAACGAGAAAATTAGGAAGTGGCTATTGGACACAATTGCGTAGACTGCCGCTGAGAGCCGCTACGCTACGCCCCGCGCCACTGTCCCTAGTGCCTCTCGGATTGAAGCGAAGTCGCTTATTTATTTAGATAATATGTATTTGAATATCATTTCACTGGCGATATTTATTTATTTTCATATTTTTATCATAGAGATTTGTGTTTTCAACTCTAAGGCAATGATTACATGATTTTTTAAAAAATAACAGGTACCAAGTAATTCCTTTCGAAAATGTTTCGTTTGTAAATTGTAAAAAAGCTTTTAAAAATACGTCATTGTATTATTGGGTTATTATTTTTGGTCTACTCTACATATTCTTTGTAAGTGAGTACCTAAAGACCCTTAAAAATAAGGTTCCATAGGTATCATAAGGATGATAACATAGCAAGTATTTCTCTGGGCTTCAGCAGCTTACTGTTATACAGGACATCTTTTACACAGGCTGTTTCAAAATATGAAATATTTTATTTATGCATGAGTATCGGGAAAAACAAATGGAAAAAAGTTTAAAATTCTCGTTTCTGATACATGCTGTATAAAAAAACTGGGAGCTCGTTGTCGTCCGCTTGATTACTTCCATTCCAGCATTTTAAATTACATGGCAACGAGCTGCGTTACGAATCTCCCTCCGGTTATTGCTATACACAGGGGGACGAAGAACGTTTACTGTTTGAACAACATAATTTTTTTACCAATAAGTATAAAATATTTTGCGATGACAGCACCAACCCTTTCTCCGTAAACTAGGAATAAGATGTTTACTATAATTTAATAATATTTTGTATAACAATAATTGATTAATAACAATAAAACGACTGCGTAGTGCCTGTGTGCATAAAACTGCGATAACAAAAACTACAGTCCACAAAATTTAATGCATCAAAGAAAATTCAAGTAATGCCCTACACAATATGTAGACTAGCAAAAGCTGGACCAAAAAAACTGAAGACTGTACCTGACAGACAACCCACTTATCACTAGCATACATAGGTATATCTACACCTAGACACATGTATATTGACAGACTTCTTTTGGCACCTTCCAAAATTGTTTTTATTTAATTAACACTTTGGCGACAATATTCCCTTATAGTCCATCCAACAGGCAATAAACTAAGATAATTTACAAATAAAAGGCATCCTATATCAGCTCATTGGAAAAGTTACAACCACCGAAATAGTATCAGGTGAGGAAATATAGTAATATTAACACCTGAAACCCCTATTGCCACACTTATTAAAGACCGTATGACACCCTTATGAGCCAATAAACAGACACATAGTGGCTGGTTATTTTTAGTACCGAATATGAAGTCTATGAAGCGAAAGATAGGGAAGGATTTCATTGTGTCAAGCCAGAGGCTAGAGACGACACATACGCAAGACGGGGTGAAGGGAGGCTGGAGTGTCTCAGCTCTTGGAGAAGCAAGGGCACTTAGTTTTTGAGATGTTTCCCAACCATGAATGATGAGACCGTGGTGAGACGGGCGATGATTTCGTACATGTGTCAAGTTGCTTTAGCACCCTCCACATCTTGTTTCTATTTATGGTAACACGACGACACAATAGTCGTGACTCAGTCCGTAACAGCGCAAGACGCCGGCGTATATACGACATGTTAGTAATACTCAACAACTTCATGAGTATTCCTGTCACATTGGCCAACGGCTGAATCGTTATTTAAATCGAAAGATATTACTAGTCTATAATTTTATTCAACTTCTATAAAATGATGCTTTTAATAGTATTGGTTAAGCAGTCCATAATAACAGCATTTACTGAGCTATCAACCCTGTCCAGAGTACTCATTTAGAAGAATTTACTGTTATATTCATCCCTCCTTCCATTACACTTTTTTCATTAAGTTCTATTGTTCTATTCTAATTTTCGATCTAGTTTGGGGCTCACTGGTAACTGTTCCTTTTACTAATTTTCTGCTAATAAACGTATCTTAGGGCCTCCGCAGACTAGCTACTTTTAGCATCGGCAATCGGCGATTTTGATGCTGCGTCTCGCTCGTTCGCGCTCGAAGAAACGCGACGCAGCATCGATACGTCACAAAATCGCCGGTCGCCGATGCTAAAAGTAGCTAGTCTGCGGAGGCCCTTATTTGTTGGTAATAAAGCGGTGTGTAAAAAAATAATAGGCTTAATGCCAATTTCAGTAGCTCTATTTCAACAGAGTGATAAAATTTGAATGTGGCTACTGTTAATATGCCCTCAGATTAGTTCGAAGAAGGTTACTATTACCACTACACATGTGGTGCGCCACCTTCCAACCGTATCCGGAGTTCATGTAAACAATCTGACTTTTTATAGCGCGCCTGCGATCCGTCTCGCACAACCCGCCTCGCTCCTTACTCACATCTGCTTTAAACTGTGTAAAATGTGTGTACTTACATGTACAGTTAATACTAACATATCTAAAAATAGCTCATCATCTTCCCCTACCTAACGAAGTCATGATCGAACAATGCGTGTTTGAATTTTAACGTATTTGACGAAGCTATAAGATTACCTGATAAGGAAGATATTGTAGGTACAACTACGGCCTTCGTATAGTAAATAAGTGAACATTAAAAATAATTTATATTCTGCATTCTAACTATAGTCACATGATTGCTTATTTACCTATATCTGTAGGATCGCTAAGTATAGAGAATGTAGTATATTGAATTAAAGATATGGTCGAAATATCTGTTAATTCGCCTTCAGTCGTTAGATAGATCGGTAACCATAACAAGTAAACATAGAAATTAGATAACGTTTTCGGCCGTTTAGATATGTGAATACGCTTTGACATCATAAAGTATTCATGAGAATTAAAATGCTAGGAGCAAGACATTGAGTGAAGTTAGTTTTTTTGAAACTACAACCGAAACTGGATATACATACATATTATAAAATCTAAATGCTGTACAAAGTACATACAATGATGTTATTAACGTAAACTAGGACGATAATTTAAATAAATTGCATGAAGAAGAAATAATACAGGCGTAAAATAGCAATGCCAAATAAATCCGTCCAAAATACAATCTAGATACGATGATCGCACATTTATAAAAGACTCGTAAATAACATATCGAGAAACAATATTTTATGCGATTGGAATGTGCAATGAGATGGATTCAGATATTAAGTAGATCCCAGTCACATGCAATCTGAAATTAAATCGCATCAGGGGAAACAGAACCGTTCTAAATCGAATATATTACAATATAAATTGACGGGCCCGTTAGCGTGGTTGGCGCCGAGGCGACATTCACGCTGCAGGTCGTAGGTTCGATTCCTACCCGTGACATGCATTTGTGTGCATGAACATGTCTGTATGTCCGGAGTCTGGGTGTATATGTATATTAAGTATGTATTTACAAATAAAAAAGTAGTATATGTAGTAATATCAGTTATCTGGTTTCCATAGTACAAGCTCTGCTTAGTTTGGGATGGGTAGCCGTGTGTAAAAAATGTCCCAGGATAAAAAAAATAAAAAAAAATACCTGCGACTGTAGCCTAGGGGCGAACACGTTGGGCTAGCAATCAGAAGGTCCCCGAAGGTTCGATCCCCGGTTGAGCATGCACCAATAGATGAATTTTCATCTATGTGCATAATTTACAGTTCGCTTACGGTGAGGGAAAACATCGTGAGGAAACCTACCTGTCCCTCGGGATTAGGTAATAGTCAGATCCTATATACGCGGCGACAACGTTCACCACCTGTCACATTGGTTTCTGACTATCTGGTGAAACGTGGGCTTTGAGTTGACTTAATACCTCCACAATGTGGTGGTGTATGGCCACTCAAGCCTCTGACTACCCCCAATGGGGATAAAAGTCGTGACGTTATATTAATTTATTTTTATGAATTAACCTATTTTCCAGACGGTCTGAATGATTTAACTATACCGTAGTCGACCTTTAAGGTAGGTAGTTCAACTTATTTATATTTTATACATTTTCATGAAAACGTGTATTGGTAAGTAATGCATTAGCGTCCGGGACCAACACAAGATTAACAATCCTTGAATCAAAATCATCATCGGAAAAATAGAGATTAAAACTTGGTAGCCCCATTGTCCCAGTGTACAAGTGGGACCGAGCGCGAGCTGGTTCACAATTAGGCAATTATATGAACAACGATTAAATGTAATTGAACGCGACACAAGTTAAGAAAGAGCCCGTACGGAGCGAGGGACATTGCTCGGATGCGTCATCGTCATACGGACAACAAACATCTGGATTCCTCATTATGGTACAGTTGCAACAAATCTCCTCGCAAGGAATAGTTTTATAAATAACTTGAACAAGGAATAACTAAATGACCCTGCTCAACAATTTTGGGAATAAGGAATAATGTATTAGGGCGCACTTCATATCTCTGACAAGATTTCCCATGAGATAATATAGGGTATCAATGCTAGTAAGGTCAACAACTACAGTCTACAACTAGTGTAACATGATTCGTTTAATTTTCCAAACCAAAACGACTGTTCGTGAAACGTTCTTCGAGCGCGAATGAGCGAGACGCAGCATCAAAATCGCCGATTGCCGATGCTAAAAGTAGCAAGTCTGCGGAGGCCCTAACACTACCAACTAACGCGTCAGTTATTTCGGTTAGTTCAGTAATTTTAACGAACATATCTAAATATTTTGTTATATTGGATTAGTTTCATTTCATGGAAATTTTATGATAAAAAAATGCACATTATTTCAGTTTGAATTAAGTTAAATCTAATGAATTATAAATAAAACCTACGTATTGGGACTATAACAAAATTAAAAAAGAAACAAATTACATATCCTACAACATAATACACAAAGACTGCTCGTCGCAAAATGCTATCATTTATTATTTCGTTTTGCAACACTCAAGCTGTCTCTTGTCATTCTACTCTTCTTAATACATGTATGTTGTGCTTACTTATAGTAAAACACGATGAGAGTTAAGATGATTTCTAGAATAAGCAGCTTCTTTGTGTATTCGCTTGATATTTGTTCGCGGAAGATTTCAAAGAGTTCAACAAACCTCTATATTTAGCGTACGTGAACTGAACAGCATTAACTCCTTGTACAACACCCCAACGATAAGTACTTAAGGGAGCGTCCATAAATTACATGAGGCATTTATGGGGGGAGGGGGTCGAGCAAAATCTCACCAAATCTCACGTGGGGGAGCGGGGGGGTCGCGGCAAATCTCACGTAATTTTTTTTACCGCAAGAAACGGTGTAAAATTGCACGAAAACTGGATTTTAAAATTTTTTATTTTAAACTTAACCTTTTTTTGTTAAGTAGAAGATGTTTCTCCTCTAGAATATAGCTTTTGAAAAATCTCACGTGAGATAAGAGGGGGAGGGAGGGGTCGAGCAAAATCTCACCATGGGGGGAGGAGGGGTCGAAAAATCTCAAAAATCACCTCACGTAATTTATGGACGCCCCCTAAGCAGTAATACAATTATGCGTCAATCAGTCTACAAGGGATTATTAAAAGGTGCACCTGCCACCGTTGGAACAGGCCAAGGAAAAGTTAACCATGAATTTTTAATTGTATTCAGTCTTTGTATAAAGAAGATTTCAGTAAATAAATAATATATTTTTACTTTATGGTAAGGAACCCGAAAATTATTGGAATTATTGGCGCAAAATAATATGGATAGACTCCAAAGTTGGTTATCAAATTCCCATTTTATATTATGTATCCTTAAAAGCGCAACAGACAAACAGGGGGCTTCATTATCATTAGTTTATCTTTTATTATTTCATATTTTCAGCAAACCTGTGTGATTAAAATGAGATAAATTTTCAAAAGTAAATATTGGAATCATTAATTTATATAATAATTAGAATAGAATATTTTTAGCAAAATTGTAAACAAATATCATTAGTGATCCTCAGAGCAGTAGTTCAATCATTGTTCACAGAAACATAGATTAATGATATGAAGCTCCATTGAGGTGTGTAGATGATGCTCTCCCTGGCCCCTTCATTCGCCTCCCCTATCGCTCTCAATGTTCACACAAACCCCCTCTCCACCACTCCCTCGCAATGAACAGATTCCGAATATGATCTGCCTGAATAAACACAAATAGGTACGGACGGACCCTATTGAAGTACAAGTACCTACTTACCCAGGCAGGCACAAATAATCTAAGTACCTACACAACTAGGTAAGTACCTAACTTTATTGTACTTAACTGCAAAAATATATACTTAAAAATATAAACTAGGTACTTATAAGTACGTAGGAATATCTTTAAAGCGCTTTATCAATTTCATCATCGATCAATTAAATATTTTGTATAATTTAAAGTATTTTAGTGAATTTTCATCTATGTGAATCATTTACAGTTGGCTTACGGTGAGGGAAAAACATCGTGAGGAAACCTACCTATCCCTCGGGACTAGGTAATAGTCAGTTCCTGTATATACGGCGACAAGGTTCACCACCTGTCACGTTGGGTTCTGACTATCTGGTGAAACGTGGGCTTTGAGTTGACTTAATACCTCCACAATGTAGTGGTGTATGGCCACTCAAGCCTCTGACTACCCCCGAATGGGGATAAAAAGTCGTGACGTTATTATTATTATTATTATTTTAAAGTACATATGTAAGTACTAAAGTTAGAGATAAGGGGTTTGGGACATAGTCCACCACGCTGGTTCAATGCGGGTTGGTGAATATTTCGTCAGAGCCTCGTTAATAGCCCAAGTCAAGATAAGTAAAGGTGAGGCCTTTCCCAGGAGTGGGGCACTTAAAACAATTCACCCTTTACAATTTTTGTCTCAAACTTTAAATTATAATAACCCATTTAATTCTCTTATTTCAGGCATTCCTAATTAATTCATGATGGTGGGCGGAAACTTGCTAATAGTACCAATTATATTCCTCACGAGGCGGCGGCCGGCGCGGGCGCGGGCGGCTGGAACGTTGTCACTGGGGCTGTTATTTTAATTTCACATAAATCGATACCCGGATTTGCGTCCGGGATTCGCCCACTCAGGCACGGTTACAGCTTCAGTTTCAGCGGGATTTTTCTAGTGAATATTATTTCGTATTAATATTCAACAGTTTGCAGCGGCGGCTCTACGTGACCGGGAGACTATTTACAATGCTTAGCGAGGGGCGCCAGCCTCCGCACCAGGCCGCGCTAATGCCCGCACCTATCTATCCACACCGACATTATGCAATGGGGTATATCGTCTGCTCTACTTGTGATAACGAAACGTTCACAATTGTTTGGTCAAATTACATCTCAACGACGATTTTATTAGAACGGCGAAGAAAATATAATATTTGTCGCCCGCCGCTGTTGACAAAATCTGCTACTTTTCACTTTGATTTTATCTCATGCTACGTAATATTATTACACTGACCAATCTTATAATAACCAAATAGCGGTCGACATTCTCCAATGTGCTCCCGTCGTCGTTACAAAGGAGACGGCAATTGATGGCATTCAGTGCTCGATCGTAAATGGCGGGAATAGGTCTCTTCCGGGCTTTGCGGCGGCAGCGGCAGAAGCGCTCCACGCTTCACGCACACACACCAAAACGTAATATCCGCGCTGTAGCCGCGGTATTATTTAACACAAAGGGAAAAGTTTAACAAAATCCCTACATAAATCAATCCCATACTTCTGACGCGTCCGTTGTCGTATTTCCGTTCCCAAGAATCGTAAGCTCGTTGGCACCACTCGTGATTGACATAGAGATGGAGGAATAGTATAACTGTTGATAAAATTATAAACTAGCCACTAAGTGTACTTTATTATGATTTTATTTAGTAGTTGCTCATTTTTTAGGAACGCCACTGCAACCAGCATCGTAAGCGGGAATTGCCTCGCAGTAGATAGGATCATCAATAATTCCCAACTTCATTCGTCCCCATTCGTCGGCGTGATGGGTGCCGTTCAACGAATTACCGGAATCAATAAATATTTGATTCCATTTGAACGATGTTTTGTTACTGAGGAAGAATATTCTAATAATTTATCTCGAAATCGGTTTTTTTTTGCCAATTTGGACCTGAAAGATTATCTTTGTGAGCTCAAAGTTTAAAGTTATTGCTCAAAAAGTTATTTTTGTCCTTTCGAAAAATTATGTTAAGTTCTTAATATTTAGCAATCATTGATTAAGCAAATCATGGAGCGTTCTTATAAGGGAGTGTGGTAGTAACGAAAACCAACCGAGGCCATACAATGAACATCAGGCAGTTATTAGTAGGCAGTGTCCGCACTACTGTTAGTTAGGAATGCAAATCAGGTGCGCGTATAGTTCACGCCGATACGAGCAGTCGTTCGTACCAATCCGACATTATATGCTACAGAATACTATATCGATAGTATTTGCTTTTAAATTCATTGCCGTGATGAAAAACATGGATGCAAGAAATCTACTTATAACCATGTTCAATCTTAGGCTCTTATGAGATGTTCCGACAGGTTTGTGTAGCTGCATTCTCAATATAAATAGTTCCTTTACCAGCTCAAACACCTTACTCGGCAAATATGGCAAACACGTTTCTGTGGTATATTGAGATGAATGTATTAGATATAATATAGTTGTATATATTTTAACAGTTTAACTAGAAACAACAAATACCTAATAATTGTAAGTGCTTACAAAATAATGTTGGTGGTGTAGTGGAGTTGTTGGCTAGCATAACCACAATCGGTTAACAGAATATTCTTTATAAAATTCATTAGTTTTAATCTTAGCTTAATTTCTTTGTCAGAGTTGTACACGCTGTCAGCGGCGTAGCCGTACCTATCTGACAAGTTACTTTAACTTCTGCGTAGCCCATGTTTTTAAAGGAATATACTGTTGGTGTGTCTCATTTACAAATAATTAAGAAACAAGAATATTCTCTACAAAATCTGCATGTTAGTGCAGATGCCATTGAAACGCGAAGAAATGATGGTGTATTATTAGGTATGAAAGCGCATGTTGACGTTGCATCACGGAGCATTCGCCCGGCTCGCCGCGCCGAGCCAGTCTCTTTGAAACTGCACCCGGGGCCTACCCTATTTAACGGACCGCCGATCACGTTAATTAAGCATTTTTAATCTAGCTATATGATCCCATATTTTATACTGATGTCGAGAATTTCTGTACTGCAATATATCTAACTACTACAAATTCATGCGAAAAAGATAAGATCCAAAAACATGAATTTAATTAATGGAGAAAGGTCTAAAGGATTGTTAATTACACATTACGAAGGTAGCGGACAGCGAAGCGACCTTTACATGTAAATTTATACATTTTCATAGCGTGTTGTTACCATATGACGTTCCTGAAAATTAATGTGGTTTTAATAAATCAAGAGAACAGGCAGAGCAGACATCATGAGAAGAGAACAGAGGCAGAGAAGACTCCACAAACCGTGGACTTGGAAGTCGCGAAAAGTATTATAATGATAACTTTGTGTAATTTTGTACACAGAATCCTTTGAACTCCTATGTGAGGCAGAAAATCTGCCTTACCTTTTCCCATTTCGGGGGTCGGCGTAGTACCTAGGTCTTATTTATCCATTCATCGCGCTTTGTTGCCATACTTACATCTACTCCAACCTCATTCATATCAATCTTTTTACAGTTCATCCATCTTTTCTTTGGAATTCCTATCGTTTTGTTTCCTTCCACATTTATATTCATCACTCGTTTTGTCACAAGCTTTTCATCTCTTCTCATCTGATGCCCTTACCATTCCTAATTTCTACCATATTTTTACAGAATTTTTACTTGTATTTGTTATAGGCGCTACTTTCACACTACCTCTTATACATAGGTATGTGAAGATTAGAAAAAAAAAAATGATTATCATTTGCATATGTTCGTAGTAATTCTGTGGTAATTATATGAGAGATACTCCTATGAATGCCTGTGACTGCATGAGGAATTTCTCTCAGCGCACGCAGGCATCTCACGCGAATGGTCGCAGCACGCAATGTAACGTGGATGGAAAGTAAGGAGGTAAGAAACGTTAATACTGTACAATGCTACGATTAGTACAATGTGGTATGGAATCGAATAAAAGAACCACCAAGCATATTTTACAATAAATCTAACCAGTGACTTTGGTGCACGTGACAAGAAAACAAGGAATGTTAGTTCGATATCATAAAGACAAATACGTGTAATTTCGAGTACCTAGCTAATTGTTACTTACATTTTTTGCGTAAAATGTGTGTTTACAAGCAAATACAGTGACGTAATTGTGTCAAATAGTATGTAATTATTTAGTTTCGGACAAGGTTTGACAGCGTCCATCGTTGTCCGATTCGGTTGGTAATCCTGGCTGACAGGCGTAAGTGGGCCGAGCGCCTGGCCCTGAGTCTATCACTTCACCTACGGGAAATATTGATCTTATTTGAGCTTGATTAACCGAGTCGTTGTCGGCGTGGCTAATAATACCCCAAGTCTGGCACTAGTCCAGGCGAGGCCTTAATGGTACTTCGATACACGACGATTTTCAAAGGTGACGCGGCATAATGTTAGAAATGTGGTTTGATCTACCGCGTCATTAATTGGATTAAGTAATTAAACGGGCAAAATATGAGTATTACAGAAACATATCTTACAATTGTATGATGTTAGTCTAGCTAGGTCTTTATCTAGTTTCCTGAACACATTAATCCTTATTATTATAAAAACACAAATTAAATGTAAGTATAGTAAGTAGATACACAGAGCTATTTTTAAATGACGGGCAACTTACAAAAAGGATTCACGATCTGCGACAGGTAGTAATGAATCGATCACAATATTTAACAACCTTGTTTGCATGCAAAGCGGACAGTTTCTTGTTAATAACACTATCATTCCCATACAGAAATGTCCCGACTCACAATATGTCCGAGAATTTATTTTTATTTTTTTATTTAATTTTTTGATATTTTATGTTTTTTAACTTTTACAGAACTCACTCGTAAATATTAATTATTTTTTAGGTACTTTCCAAACTTTATTAATGAACTTTGAAATAATGTAGTACACTGATGCGCCGTACGTTGGTATAAAGTAGTCCTATTAAATTACCTACTTAAGTACATAAGTAATAACATTTCATTTTCAGATCAAAGCATTCCTGATGTCTCGTGTGCCAGTTACTGGCTTGTATCACTGTCAGCCGAGATTGAGGCAATTTAGTTTATTATCACTCCGGAGGTTTTGATGAGACTACGCTACCACAGCTACCATGCATAATGAGCGATACCAAGGTACTGGATAGGTATCACTCGGTTAGTTATGTTAGCATTTAGCAATGGAGGACATGAAAGAACGATATAAACGCACATTTGTAGTAATTCGGACTGCTAACATCACATCTTTAAATATATAAGTACCTATCACAGCAAATTGCTGCCACGAAATATTGTGAATATAGAATATTGTGTAACAGTTTGTGAGAGATGAAATTAACCGTTAGGAACTTTTGAGCGGTGCACATAAATAACCCTGAAGTTACACATGTAAAAAGGTTTTCGTTTTACATGCTAAAGTCCTTAATTGTTGGTAAAGTCACCCAGTCTTAAGGATACTTTATTAGATCTCAATACATGTTTATATGTATCCTAACCTTTATATCTGGAAAATTAAAAACTTAAGTCGTTGTGGTCAGTATCTCGAAATCCACGCCAACTTAGGTACTTTACCTACAACAGCAATTATATGTTTATGAATAGGATTTCAGTGCATAAAAATGATTTGTAGATAGGTAGCTACATTGGCAGGAAGGAACAATACACTCGACTGGGGAGGGTTAGCAAGTGAGTAGGAGTTGCTTGTTACATGTTAATCGAATTTGCAGACGCATGGAATGAGGTCATCTAACTTATGGTTAGTTAGTACATTAATATCTAGTGACTGTAATAAAATAATATGTTAGATGTTATAGCATTCCCATGCCTAGTGCTAAATAATCAACGGTAAATACCAGCAGGGTAGGTGTTCCTGTATCGATGACATTGCCGTTACTCACCTGAAATAGACAAAACTAACTGAGTGACTCCTATAACCTTCGTTATGTAAATATCTATGAGTGAATCTGTTATATTACTCGAGATAATCTAATGGAAAAGGTACATGATAAAATCGATCGAGAGCGACTGTTGATATTCGTATTATAAAATGTTCAATATAAGTACCTACTATAGAATGTGGGGAGGTAGAATCTTATCAATCTAGTGCGTGAGTGTTGTTTGAAGTTTCAACAACACATTTGGACTGGACTGAACATACTTTACAAACATGGTATGTCTCCGCAGTCTTTGAGAAACATATTCAATGGTAAATTTGTATGAATGTGATGTGCGTGACGTATTAGATGGAAGGTAGCTACTTTATATCACTTATTTTTCCTTCTTAATTTACTTACTTAATATTTTGACGTATACGGTTATAACGAGTATGCGTTATAGCCCGTCACTTGTCTTTATAACGATACCACAGACCACAGTCCACAATGTTTATATATTTACTTATAACTTAATTAAATTTTCACTACAGGTATATGGATTGTAAACCAAGTAAGTAATAATATTTATTCAGGTACCTACTCAGTTAACAACTATCTAATACTTTTGTGTTAAATGTATAATATTATTACCCGATAAAGGTCCATCAGGGTTGTTCCAAGTTGCATTATATTATCTTCTCATAAAATATCACCAAGTATTACAATATGTTAATAGCTACGTCCAGATGTGTCACATGCCGCGCGAGGCAAATTTCCTCACGAAGTTTGACTTGCCTCGCGCGAGGCAAATGCGCGTCCTGCCTGACCTGAGCGCTGTCATTTGCCACGCCTAGTTTGGCATAGTCATAAGACAGAACGATGTCAAACGTGTCAAACTGATTGCTCGGCTATACCTTTCTCTGTCTAGTGTCAGTTGCCGCGCCATTTGCCTCGCACGGCATGCGACTGAGACAAACGTCGTGCTTCGCGAGGCATGTGGGTGAGCAGCCTCGCGCGGCATGTGTATGTTGTAGACACGTCTAATTGGTAGGAATCTGTTAGGTATGTCAATAACCTCACATAAAAACGCAAAATTAATGCATCTTTGTACTCTTGAATATTAATTTGGTTTAAATTGGTCTAAAGCGATTATTAATTAACACATTTTGTATTCGAACGCATATGAAAAACAAATGAAGAATTGAATTAATACGTATAATCAAGTGAGCCCATGTTTAACTTAGAAAATTATATTGGGACCAAATAGGTACCATCGGGTGGTCTGCAGTGCAATGGGCACCTCGGCTTGCCTGCCTACCCAGTATCCATTCGGAGAATACAGTGGTGGTGGTTTATTTATTTTATTATTTGCTGCCTTTTCTGTTACAGAAATTCCCATTTTTTTTTTTTACATATAGTCAGATTTTTAATTAGACGAAGTAAACTGACAAGTGCTAATGACACTTTTTGATATAAATAGAACAAATAAGGTTCAAATTCATTGAACAGTGTCATTTTTAGCTGTCAGTTTACTTTGTCTAATTAAAAATCGAAAAATGCAGGTACGGATTAAAGTTACAACCTAGTTGCATTTTACTCATTTAAAATTCTTTGATTTAACCGCACAGGGTCACCACGTAGTTCTTAACTTGTTCCATTATTTAACATTCACGATTTGTGTTGGATTGGACCGCGTAGGTACGATAGCGATGCACTCGCGGCGCGGGGCGCGGCGTCGTCACAGGTATTGCATTGCGATGTCGAGTCAAGGGGCGACGCGACGTCACCGACGCTGCCGATGCCGCCCCGGCAGGCGGCCGCGAACCGAGCAACGTTGGCACCGATCCAAATATTTTTCATGCGCCTCACTCTGGACCGGGATAAGTTGCCCTATTCACCTGAATTGGAATACACATTTACATCGAATGGCGAATCATAAGTAGGCGATCTTTGCCCACTCGCTTAATAAATTCAGAAAACCAAAGAAATGCGATAGCCAAACGATTTTAAAAAAATGACAATGGCAGCAATATTACGGTTGATATACCTATATCTATCCAATATCTGAGAAGGCTCTTGCAATTTAGTTACCTATCATCAGGAAATATCAATAAAAACATTGTATTACTTACTACCTACGTTAAATATGGTAAAATACCACATTAGGAAATTATTTTGTTTGTAATGAGAACTTTGAGGATTTCTTTATTGAAATCCTAAGAAATTAGCTTGATAGTAATTGGTAGAGTTCACGTCACGACTCACGACCTATTTTTTACCGATTCTTTATTCTGCATATATTTTGTTATTTTACATGGCAAATTGCAGCAGCACCCCTGGCGGACGGTATACAAAACATTCAATGCTCCATACAAAGTGGACAAATATGCAGACTATGAAGCGACCGTAGCCCAGGGGTGAACATGTTGGGCTAGCAAACAGAAGGTCCCAGGTAAGATCCCCGGTGGGGCATGCACCAATGGATGACTTTTTATCTATGTGCATAATTTACAGTTCGCTTACGGTGAGCGAAATCATCGGGAGGAAACCTACCTATCCCTCGGGATTAGGTAATAGTCAGTTCCTGTATACCTACACGGCGACAAGGTTCACCACCTGTCACGTTGGGTTCTGACTATCTGGTGAAACGTGGGCTTTGAGTTGGCTTAATACCTCCACAACGTGGTGGTGTACTCTAGTCTCTGACTAACCCCGAATGGGGATAAAAGTCGTGACGTATATGTTATGTTATGAAGTATACAATCCGCTTTCGAGAAAAAATACACTACGAGCACTGGCATCTGTAAGTACGAACTGTGCGTTTACAAACAAAATGCAGCACAAATCGCGATAGATACTCCTTGCTACATAAACTCAAACTGGGTTTTCTTACAGGTTTGCTTAGAGCGAAAACATCTTGCAGATAAATAAAATTACAATAACCATATCACACGCACACATCCCAAAATCAGTATTATTAGTTCCATAAAATTAATTTTAAGTTAGTTATCACTTAAAATAACCACCTATACTTCTCAAAACGAAAATGTGCCTGACTACTAAATAATAGGTACCTAATCAAGTGTCTAATGTGATAGCACGTTGGAAAAATAGGTAGGTCTGGTTTAGTCTGACGAAAATATGGACAAAATAATATACATAAAATAATAAATAAAAATACAATGGACCTATGTTTTCAAAAAAGTACCTATGTTAGACAGTTATGTAACTGTTTCGACCATGTTTCAATTGGTTTCGTTCATCCTGTGTTGCTTTGTCAATTGACATTGATTGAATTCGGGAGCAGACTGGACTTCACTTTTTCCGATTTCAACCAATTTTCAATCGACAAAGCTACACGGGACCAACTACGATGCCAATTGTAACATGATCGAAACAGTTTCGTTAAAGGCCTATAGAATACCCCTAGGAACAGATTAGTTAATTAAGGTTAGAACTGGGACTACAAAAACATAGTCTCGATTGGCATCCCAACAAAGGTACAAAGCAAATAAACTGTTCGAAATATATTTTCGGCGTTTGAATTAGTCTAATCCTTTGAACCTACGTTTATGTACGTGCGACCATTATGCGAATAATTCTTTTTTCTCTGTCCCTTTTATATAATTATTTATACGAATTCTAGGTGCGTTTAGTACACAGAACAGTGCGGGTTAGAACCCGCACTGTTCTGTGTAGTGCTAAAGCTTTGATTTTTGTATGGCAAACAAAACAATAGGTATTGTGATTGTAGTCGTATGAAACTAAAGTAGTACCTAAGTAATTACAGAAGGCTAAATGTTAACAAGAATATATTTTATGCTGATCATGTGCATTTATTTAATGGCACGCAGCTCGGGCGATTTTAATAAAATTAACACATGACCATCGTACCGGGATTATGTGCTTATTCATAGGTAGGAAGCTACTTATTTTGAGAATAATTCTGGAGCATGTACCGGTTTTATTTATTATTCCAGGCGGTTGGTTATGAATGAAGAGCCCAGGTATCGGCGGCTCAGTGTGGGCGTTCCCACAATAGAGAGGTGAGAAAGACGGATGGGTGGTAGGCATTTTCTAACCAAAATTCAAGTTAAAAGTTATTAAGTACATTTACGGCCGTAAGATCGATTGTAGCTTAAACACGGGAGAGAGTTTAATCCCCCGTAATAAATCTATAAATTTTTATATAATAAATTCTCCACAATCAACATATAACGAATACTACCCTTAATCGTTATTCAATACATGGCATTTGTTAAAGTGACCAAAAATTTATAATGACAATAAATACAAGTAGGTAATATTAATAATGAGCAGGAATTACAAAAAGTTAATTACCCGACCTATTAAATTAAAACCAAAATAGGTATGTATCACCAAAAGGTGGGTGCATCTCGGCCTACTCCTTTGGGAAATACAGACATGAGTGTGTAAATTTAATTGCGATTACGTTTGTCCTTCGCTCAGACTATTAGAACATGCGGTCGTCGTCATTATCTACAACTAGATATATCGTTATTTGTGAGATAAACAAAATATAGTAGGCACCTAAGCAATAATCACATTATCGACTATAAAAACAAAGATCACAAAGTGAATAAAAAGAGAAAGTCCAACTTGTTTTGCTCGAAAGAAACAAACTTGTCTATGAGGTCTATGATTAACGTTCACATGTATGTAACGTGGGGTCCGCTTTCCATTAGCCGGACGATTACTCGCACAGAGTCGCACATCGGCAGCCATTGAGCAACGCGTCCTGTCTGCTCCGTCTGATTGAACCGAGATGAAACGGAGGCGAACAAAATAGATACCTATTTTGTGCCCATAAACATAACACCCGAATACTCTCAAAGGCTACGTCAAAAGTTTTAAGTCTCGCTTAGCACTTTGAGACGTCGTTATCTGTCATTTTTTGTATGGCGCGTTTTGTATGGCGCGGCGCGAGTAGGCATTCGGCCATAAGTCTCATTAAATGTAGTTTACCTTCTGCAGAAAATCATGCATCTAGCAAAGTAAAAATATTACCAGACCTTAGAAAGTGATAAAAGCGGCACCACAGACCAAATATTTTCATCTCAGTGAGGCAACTGCAATACATTACATTATTCATCTTCTTCCTACTAGAGAGATTAAGAAAGAAGTTAGAATTTTCCATTAGCTTATAAATGTATATATGTATATTTATACGAAGAAGTCAAATGAGCAAACAACACTGATAATAAAGATGTACTTCAAGGACTTTCACCCTTTGAATTGATTATTTATTATTCCAATATACACATCGGTGACAAACAAGATACGTCGAGAGCTCTAATGATAACAATAAAAATAAGAACATTAACTCGTCTCACTAGTGGTCAAGCAAGACTAACGTACGTAAACATTTTACAGATATAAAAAGAGGAACGCACGAAACGAGAATAAATATACATAAAGTACCTATATGTATACATAACATACGAGCTGCAATAAAGCTTATTCAAGGTCCTATAAGCGCGGAAACGTGGTAACGCTTCCTTTCACCCATGCAATTTTGAGGCTGGACCGACTCCGCGGACGCAATCAAAGTTCGCTATACAATGCAACCAAGCAAACATCGCTGGACTAGAAGTACCTGGTACCTACGCGACTCACCAGCCGCACCTCTAGACACGCTTAATTAAACTTTAAGAATTGAAACTAAGGAGCAGATTCAATTCATGTATGACATCATGATCATGACAATCTGTTTCGATATCAATATTAGTGAATTAACATCACCTAGACAGTTATTCCTAGTTACACCAGATATGCCCAGGAACCAAACCATTTTAATTTAACTAATGTCCCAGACAGTCTGAAAAGGCTTGCTATGGTTGTGTCGAAGGAAAGGGAGGCAGGGGACGCTTACCACAAAAGAAGCAACAGGGGCAATCTTACAAAAAATTACACGAATAGCGCAAGATTGAGAGATCTGGAGATGGATGGTGACACAGGTTACCTGGCTAGGGCTACACACCAAAACCACCTCCCTCAGCCATGAGGATACGATAAAGAGAAAAAAAAATATCATTGTCTACTCTTTGGAATCCTTTTATATTCAACCAGACTTCACCTTATTGTCACCAGCTGGCCTACTCCGAAATACGAACCTAACGTTTCGGCTGACGGATTGTCGTGATTTGACATTTCTTCTTTCGTTTTTCTCTACGATTTGACATTGTTTTGATCGTAAATCGAATCCGTACTTCGGACGATCCGTCAGCGACGTATTTCGGAGTAACCCCCCCTGTATCCAAGAGAAAAAAGGACTAGGGTCTAGAAATATTAGGGGCTCAAATTATTTATTCTAAGAAATTCAGATGTAAAGGCATTCTTCACTTCGTAAATGAAAGGGTCATATATTATTTTTAAACATTATTTACGATTACTAGATGATGTAGGTATGTACTTATAACTTCGAATAAAAGGCACTTATAATTAAAATAATATGGAACCTAAACGTCTCTCGGAACAATACATGAAAGAATCCAATTCGAAAGCCAATACAATATACAAACAGTTACAAACGATAATATCGTTAAAACCTAACTCGTTATCAGCAGAGATAAATGTATGACCCCGTTATCTGCGTATTATAAACATCATTCAATACCAGACCAGCGATCTACTACAGGAAGAACTATTTTATACAATATTTTCTTCGTATTTATTAAATTGCATTCTAGGAATATACTGCAGAGCTGTTGAGTCTCAATAATCCAGCATTTATACATAACACATTCAGCCTGGTACTCTATCATAAATACGGTATAACAAGGAATCGGGCATTAACTGATACTTATTCCTAGTTGTACCTACCTGGGTAACAAGGGATAAGGGATTGAAATTGAATGCATAGTAAGACACACAGCATAGTTTTTAAAATTTGGCAATTTGTTGTCTATTTACCAATTAGGTAGGTACCTTATAGTATTATGGCAGGAGATAAATAGTTTTTGATCACGCAGTCTTCTTCATACTCCGTTTAAAAAATAAAAAAACTTAGGAGTTTAAAAATTATTTTTATAAAAAAAAAACAAACCGACTTCAAAAAAACCTGGTGCACTAAAAAGCCTGAAATAATATTTCTATTACCACCTCTGCCTACCCCTTCGGGAAAACCAGACGTGATGGTGTGTTATCGAGTATTTGGGATCGGTGCCAATCTATCTTCTTACTTTTATAGTAGGTAGACTTGGCATACCAAGATTGGCACCGACTTCAAATACTCGATAACACACCATCACGTCTGGTTTTCCCGAAGGGGTAGGCAGAGGTGGTAATAGAAATATTATTCCAGGCTTTTTAGTGCACCAGGTTTTTTTGAAGTCGGTTTGTTTTTTTTTTATAAAAATAATTTTATTTCACGATTTTTAGTGGCGCCATACCAATGAACATTTTGGCATATTGAACCGTATGAAGTAGGCCCAACAAAAGGTAACTGCTGTAAATCGTTGAAGAATTTCCTCGACTATCTATGGTCTCCATCATCAGACCTGTAATGGCACTTATAAACGATATGGGTGCAAAGTTCTCATCAATAGAAATGAATTAAGTCCAAACACAAGGTAGCTTCTGTAAAACGTTGAGGAGTTCCCTTGACTGTCCTACGTCTTCATCATCAGACCCCTAATGACAGTCACAACCCATCTAGGTGTAAAGTTCTCATCAATACAAATTAATCAAGCTCAACAAAAGGTAACTGCTGTAAATCGTTGAAGAATTCCCTCGACTGTCTTTCGGCTCCATCATCAGATCGACTCCAGACCTTCATAAAATAGTAGTGCTTTAAAATAGTTAATGAAAAAAAATACAAACGCACTAGTCGCCCCTACGATTTTCGAAGGTTCCCCTCGATTTCTCTGGGATGCCATCATCAGATCCTGGTTTCCTTATCATGGTACCACCGCTGGAATATCTCCTTTCCAACAAAAAAAGATTCATCAAAATCGGTTCATAAACGACGAAGTTATCCGCGAACACACATAAAAAAAAAAAAAAAAAAAATATACGGTCGAATTGAGAAACCTCCTCCTTTTTTGAAGTCGGTTTAAAAATCAGTGGTAGACATATACTTATTTTTAAATAATTGACAGTGGTGAATGTGAATCATGTGGAATGGCACTCCAGTTGCCGAGTTGCCGACGACAGTCGTCTGATACGACATTTAACTAAATATCACTTCTGGATTACAGCCAATTTGTCCAAAAAGAATTTTGACAAAACTGCAGAGACGATGCGGTTGATGAATATCAACAACATCAAGTAAACATGTTTAAATATTTTTACTAAAATTGTATACTTACCGCATTTTAGAATCAATTTATGAAAAGACGGTAAACCGCAAACGCGTAGCGGCAGCAAAGAATATGCGGAATAAACGGTTAAACAGCCACAAAAACATTATTACGCACATCCCACAATAATGTTATAAAAGATTGTTTAAACACGACTCTCGCAGTTTTCCGTTAACTCTTAACATAAATTTTTCATAAGTTCTATGTTTACACGTTTCATTTTTTATAATATTTAACCATTACTCGGTGCTCAGAGTTCAAAGGAAATTAATGGCAAAACGTCGCGGTCGTAATGTTTGAATCTATTGCCTCCCAGAAATTGAAGAATCGTGTTCAGCACATGCCACTCGATTCTACTACTCTCAGTAAGTAGGTCTAGGTAAGTAGGTACATATTTCTTCATGTACCGAATATAGTTCTGCACACCCAATATAGTGAATGAAGGATCTCGTAGTAGTAGTAAGTAAAAGATTACTATTTAAGAATTTGCGAGTTTTAAATGAAATAATCAGTAGTTTTGGACCAACTAGGGGCCAACCCACCAATATGAGCCCCCGTACTTATAATTTATTTTGGTATGTTAATATGTAGGTATGTATGTTGAATTTGAAGTTCAAGTCATGTTTTGTAGAAAATACTTTTAAAAAGTCGTAGAATAAAACGGTGATAAGGGCTTATTAATTAAGCAAAGTCAAGGTTGCAGACATTTCGTAATCGTCACCACTTACAGATTATGGTGGTCTGGAGCTAAGCCAAAGAGACGCTTCCTTAAAGACTGGCTTTACCTATAGTAGGCATCTGTGGAAGGAATGATGTTAAATACACCCCAAAAGCAATCTCGAATCTTAGCGGTTGTTTCCGGTTTCATAAAAAGTTGCCTATGGTCATTTGTCTTTTATTTGTTTCACCATCTTTTATAAAATGTGCAGTTGCTGATTAGTGTCCGTCAACGAGCAGGCACTAGACAAATGAACACCCGTTGGAGACGCGCTCTGCCATCAAAACTACAAAGAAAGTAGGTGGCGCACTCATTTCACCAACTGACATTAAACATATACTTGGTTGGCTAGAGTACTATTTACGGAACTATATTACATGATATTTTTATTTACATAACGTCATGAGTATAGAGAAAAGTGGCCAACAGCCGTTCAGTAGCCATTTCAACAACGAAATCTTATCAAAACAACGTTGTGGGTATTTGCGATTTTCTGATTCACAGTACTTATTCAACTTGGCTTCAACTTGGTCGGCTATAGCTCGTGATTTAGTAGACCTAACCTAACCTAACAGTTATAGTAGACTGTTGTCATATTTTTAAAGTAATTTCGGACTATCTGCTAGGTATATCCTATTTTTTTACAGGTCTTTCTGCTATAGTTCAGGAGTTAGAGGAAGATCTTGACAACCTATACGTGAGATAAGGGCCACTTTTAGAGTTTAACATTTACGTAAACTGAGCCTAATTTTGAAAAACTGTCTAAGAATCCCTATTTCATTTTAAAAAACCTACCTATTCAACAACACCACATTAGGTGCCTTAAATAAAAAAAATCAAACTCTTTGCATGGAGTGGGTAGGCATAGGTTTGCACACCATATTTTATAATAAGAAGAAAAAGAAAGAAAGAAAAAGAAAAGGTAAGCTAAAGATAGGGATAAGGGGATAAGGTATCCTACGTTATTTTGCTTCTCTATAAAGGTATTTTTGATACTTAATTAATTTAAAATTACATGCATTCATTATCACTTAAAAAGAAAAATGCTTTTTGTTGCGGTTGCTGTTCGTGTTCACACATTTAACACAATACATCATTACATTCTAGCTTTGCCCAAAACTTCTCGAGAAATGTACGAGAGCACGTACTGCTGACTTCGCCTAACCTAGACCTAGGTAGGTAGGTATATGGTCATGGCATGTACTACATACCTATATTAATTAACGACAAAAAACTTGAAAAAAAGATTCGTTTTTATTGGTAAAAACCTACCTTCTTCTTAGGTTTTTAATATTCTTTTATCTCTATAATGTTCCAAACAAGCGAAATGAGTAAGTTTTTAACGGGTCCAACAGGGGCGACTGTGTTTCGAACATTTAAATTAATTTGCAACTTCCAGGAATCCCCAACAACAATGGACCCACCATTAGAGCCAGCCGCTCGCCCAATAACGAAATTAGCCGAGCCTTGGAGAACTTTTCGATTATGGTAATTCGGAACATCTTTAAACTAGGTTAGGTACCTATACAATGTTACCTACTTATATTCCTAAAGAAGGATCCGGACAGAACCATACATTGTGCGAGGCCCGCACGACGCATAGGGTAGGTACGCCAGTTTGGCGACCACGTCCAGTTTCCGACCTTTTAGATGGGTCTTTATATTCAAAGGCAAATAATAGAAAACTTGACACTCAACCATTCATAAAAATATGTTTTAGTAGTACCCAAACGTCTTGACTATACACATGCATGGATATATCCTCTCTTGCGAAAGCGATTGATTGGCAAAAAAATAGTTAATTCGTGGTACGCAACGAACGGATCCGAACCCGTCAATTCGTGCAAAAAAAATAGTGGCGCGCCGCAACTTTCACAGCAAGTTTTACTTAGTTTATTATTGTTTTTAGCTTTATTTCTTCTTTGTAATCCTTATTTATGATCTTTAAACGATGGCTACACATGTTTTTACTTTGATTTCATTATTATAATAGTAATATTAGGTGGTCGAGAACAAGAAAAGCATTTTGTTAGAAAATCCAGTTTCCGACCGGGCGGTCGGAAATGAGCTTATCGTGGCTAAGTAGATTGATTCTCGTATTCAATTATGTATGAAAAGTAACGAAAACCATTTTATGACTTTGAACCTTATGGCTTCGTACATTTTAATAGCCAGTTTCCGTCCAAGTAAATCTGATTCTATTAAAAATTACAGATGTCTAAAATCGCTCGTGGTCGAAAATAAAACTAGCTGTGGAGCGTAGCCCTGTTCTCGACCATTTTTATTTCTTAGCTAAAGAATTGTAGCGAAAATTGTAAAAATAATTTACAACGTTAATCCCATTATATCCTCCAGATTACAATATTATATACAAATACATTTTATCCAAAATTAATTAAAATAAGTGGTCGGAAACTGGGTGTCTATAAAAAGCTCCGATTAGTTTTCGACCATTTGAAAAGCTATGTTTTGATGGCTATTTTTTAATATTATTATATGCTATTGCTGTGATTATTGATTTACATTATGTTGAGAAATTAAATTAAAATACACTGGCCTTCAAAACTTAGTACAACACTTTTAAAATTGCAATTTAATCTAACCTATAGAAGTTAGAGTTTTGAAATAAAAAACATTTTATAGCAAATTTCAGGTACTTTCTTTGGAGTTATACATTATTAACTCTAAAAAGATAAAAACCAAAACATTGCCATTTTTAACTTACTGGCCAAATACTCAACATTTATAAGTATAATTGATGGAATCAGGCGTAACTTTGGCGACTGAGCCCAACCATCAGCTGTGCTCAGTCGCAGCCCAACCATCCTGAGGATGGTTGGAGGAAACTGGAGGAAACACGTGTCGAATTCATTTTAGATTCGATTTTTCTGCTGAGAATTGCTAATTGTTAGGGTCCATGACTCAGGACCGACATACTCTCGAATGATAGGGAGTTCGGTCTTCTTGGCCTCTTGTATTATCGATCAATTCATTTGGTTTATAATTTTGGAGGTTGACAATTCCGAAGGTGAGTGGTGGGTCCCTCTCTAAAAATTGTTTATTTATAAGTATGTTTTAAGTACGTTTTATTTACATTATAATAACTGGTATTGCCCCCTTGGGCTCTGATTACAGCTTCGAGCTGATTTGGCCTACTGAAGATAAGGTTTCGGAGGCGATGTTGGGGAATATTCTCCCATTCTTCCATTAAGGCCGGTTTGAGCGCCCTGAGGGTGGTAGGAGGTAATCTCCGGCTTCCGACCAACCTCCAGAGCTCATCCCAGGCGTGCTCGATTGGGTTGGGATCGGACTTCTTGATGGCCAAGCCATTAAGCTGATACCAAGCTCCTGAATGTACTCTTGTATGACTCGAATGGTGTGTGGCCGGGTGTTATCCTACATCAGTATCCATCCATCACCCATATTTACTAAATATGGCTCTGCATACTCATTAATGATCTCTAGCATTCCCCAGTCAGGGTGCCATTTTCTATGGCCACTAGCTCTATGCGACTTGCTGTACAGCCCATACGTGTAAAGAGCCTCCACCGTATTAGACTTTTTCTGTGAAGCAGGCTTGAATGTTTCGCTCACCAGGTCGCCTCTAGACTCTTTGCCTTACATCAGAAGTGAATCGAGAGAATTGAGACTCATCAGTGAACAAAACTCTTGCCCATTCTTCTTCACCCCACTGTATGTGTTCATGGGCATGGCGCAGTCTCGCTTCTTGATGCTCTCTTTCGAGTTTAGGACCACTTGCTGGCCTTTGAGGCTTCAGGTTTGCATTAGCAAGTCTTATTCTCACTGTACTGTCACTAATGTACTTCGGGTCTGAAGAAGCTGTTGCTGGACTTTAACAGAAGTGAGGATGCGATTTCTCAACACAGTGGAAACAATATAGCGGTCTTCTCGGGCACTAGTGCACCTGGGTCTGCCATTGCAGGGTCTCCTCAGTTGGTTTCCAGTTCCTTCGTGCCTTCGCTTCGCCTGCCGGACCGTTCTTGGCGTTGCATTCACCATTCTTCGTCGTGGTGGGTGTAACATTGGGCACAGCCCGGCGGGTGAAGCGAGGGTGCAAGGAGGCTGGAAACCGTCTGAGGAGACCTTGTAATGGCGAAACCAGGGCAGATAAACATTTATAATAGCCTCTACCATATGTTTCCTATTGAATCTCTCATTTTAGGAAGTGGTCGAAAACTGGTAAATAAACGGTCGTAAACTAGATTTTGCGGTCGAAAACTGGGCAAATCGCCATTTTCAGCTTTTTATCTGAATATAAAACAAACTGTAGGCATTAATATAAACATCTTTACTTCTTATGAAAATAGAGTATATCAGAAGTAGACTGAAATAGATTATTTACCAAAAATGTTACTTGAACATTTTTGTTTCGCTTCCCGAACTTGACAACTCCACTAACTGGTCGAAAACTGGCGTAGTTACCCTACCTACCTACCCACTTAGCCGTTTTTTTAGAATTAACTAGATCACGAGCTACAGCCGACCAAGTTAATGCAAAGTTGATTTCCCATCATTTCTCACAAATCAACCGCAAAAACAACTTTATTGCCTGTATTTCAGGAGTTTAGATAGGTACCTATGAAACGATGTGTTTTGATTAGCGAAATGGCATCGGAACCCATATTGTGCATGACCCGATAGGTAGGTAGGTAGGTAGGTAGGTAGGTAGGTAGGTAGGTAGGTAGGTAGGTAGGTATACGCACTTGGCCGGGTTTTTTATAGTGATTACTCGCATAGGTAGGTACAACTCACAAATTTCAGAGTTTATTCGGTTTTGGCTTATGAATTCGCATCTTTTGGCACAGAATAAAATTATTGACCTAGCATAGCAGGTCTAAATACCTCTTTCTATGGCATTGCGTGCGATTGCTTGCTACCTGCTTGTTAGAATTATGCACAAATGTTGATACAAAAGAGCAGCTGCGAATGCTGCGATACAGTACCGACCCATGTATGGGTTTGGTTCCTGCTACCTGCGTAGTTATTTTAGTTTGCGTTGCTACAACCCTCGGCAGGTAGCGAGCGACCCAAGTCAAGAACTTATACACCCATGAACTGGGAAAAGTGAACAAAGGGTCGGTATGCGAATAATTTGTACTTATTACCATCTCTGGTTCGTGTTTCGTGTTCACCTTGAGCCGTGAACGGGTTCCCGGAGCTCCCCCTGCGACGCTGTCGTCGGGTCGTTCCAAATATTCCAAAGGAAGGGCCAAGATGTTGCCTTTATTAAACTTTTAAGACAGCAGGTAAACAAAGGTCGGCATGAATACCTAGTATTCTCGTAGAAGGTATAATAAATAAAGTAGGTAGGTAGTCGATCGTATGTACATACGGCAGGAGCCAATAGCCTAATAAAAATTAACGCAGCCCTAGTTCCACTTTGTTAATGTTTTAGGCACTTTGATTTGTTCCTATATTGATGATAATCTTTGTTATGTTACCCATAGAGATGTTACCCATCCACTTTCGTGTTTACGGTATGACATAGGTAGGTATTTAGAATTTTATAGATTTGTAAAGGCTACTATAACGTGGATTTATATGGGCTAAATAGGAATGTATCTGTGGCTCAAGGAAATAATCACTATTTTGGCTACAAGCCTTGGCTATTAGCCTAGTATTCTTTAGTTTTGTTTGTGGTAACCCTAAGATGTTATCTCTTTTCAACATGTGTAATTTTCAATGTTGTAGAATAGGACAAAATAACAATGAAATGCAATGAATTCATTCAACTTCGCAATGTCATAACAATGGATTGACATTCAATGATCAATTTTTTAATTCATTATGAGATTTGGAGATTGTTTCTATATTTTATTTATAATAATAATACTCAATCTAATCTAAGATTGTAGGTACATACTCATTGGTATTGATTGCTATAAATACCAAATCCTTGGACATTCTGTCGGAATTCAGTCTGGGTATTTGAAGTCATAGATGCCTGCCTATATGACTGTTGTCTACCTATTAAACGACTCATCTTAATTTTGCGATGTAAAACTGTCATTTTAGCGGTAATGGAGTCATTGTTATGATCTCCAATGGTAGGTGTAGCGTTAGATAAGTACCTAACGCCATAAACCATGCGCCATAACATTGTGCTCCGTTTCGAATGACACAGCTTAGGTATCTTTCTGTTCGCGGCTTCGAAATGAAATTATTGCGTTATTTAGTTAAAGGTATGACATGTGTATACTCACAGGATAGTACATCCCCTGCGGCGGCAAAAAAAAGGCCCCTGATCCCCACAGCTTGCCGTTTGTATTTACTTTGTGTTGCACAAAAGTAGGTACACTCCACGTATGCCCTTTGGCCGGGCGTTAACTTTCACAGCACTAACTTATAAATTCGAGGTAATCATGAGTATTTAATGGTATAACAATGAATAGTACTAAAATAATCAGGGTTGTTAAACTTTTAGGTTATGTGAGTATAGCGCGGAGGAACGCGCTGTAACACTGAAAGCGGTTAATGTCGATGTGCAACAACGGACAGACTCGGGAACGCGTGGCCACTCAGCGACTCGACTCACAGTGCGCGAGACAGAGACAGAAAAATATAGCCGGGTGAACTCGGCACTAAGGTTGCGATAGAGCTATATTCACCATATATTCACTCGTCTTTCTTGTTCATTACGACTATTTTACACGAATTTCAACTTTAGATTTTTTTCTCTACAGTCTACACAATAATTAAAGTAATTTTACAGACATTTCTAATCAATCAATAGGTGCATAATCCGTAGTTAACTGGATAATTAAACTATAGGTTGGTAGTTAACTGTAATTAAATTAAGTACTTATTGGTAGGTAGGTATAAGTAGGTAAAATTATTATCTTTTATGGTTTTTGTTTGTTTTTAACAACGTTCTTTGTGATTAAATAATAAAATCAAATACCTAGGTACAGTGCCTAGGTATTAACGAGTGCAGTTATCTTTAAACTCACGCACCCTATATTCAATCAAGGGAATTTTCAACGTTGAATGGAGTGAGCGAGAAAGTGCACGATAGCTTAGTCCTCCCTTTGTTGTCCCTGTCGCAGTGCCGAGAGCAGTTCGGATCAATGAATCGTTCCCAGGCCCCCCGCCCGGACCCGGCGTCATCCCAATCCCAACCTCGCCGCTCCGCGCTCCCTCTCATCTCATTTGCCGCCTCCCATATCCCCATTTACTTACCTACACTTTTCCACAGTTATGATACAATCATAGAATAAATATCATTATTTACGGGATAAAATAGTGTAATAATTTTATCGAACGAAAAAAAAACAACTTAGTACTTTTCCCACACTTACGACAATAGGACTGCATTTTTTGTTCATTAAGGACGTTAAGGCGGTACTTACCTATTTTTATTTATTTATGTAGGTACGTGTTTTAAGGACAGCTAACTTAGCTGTACACTGTAAACACTAACTTTCAATATATAGGTACTTATCTTAATTCAAAAATAATTGATAACTATTGATAAGTACAAGTGTCATACTACTGATCTTTTATTGAGTCTACAAGAGACTAATAACACGCTCTAAGTTCAGATAGATAAATGAAAATCACGATTGTAAGGATTAATTAAGGTGCTCTAGAAATGTTAGGTATTGTATCAGGAACCAGAAACAAAGTTTGAATAAATAAATAGCAGTGCATATTTCTTCATGGGATCCAAAGAGAATAATTCATGACCGCTTAGCCAGCGGAAACGAGAAATAAGTTGCACTCATCTGTCTGTGTTACAAATGGGTATTTTTTTATCACGCAGCTGCGCTGGCGGACCCCCGATGTTCGCACTATTGTGAGAACTAAAAAGGATGTTTTCTACACAAGTTGCGCCTTCAGACTTGATGGAACACCATGTGTGCAGAGAGGTGCGGAGGCAACACAATTATGTTATGTCAATCAACGGCAATGAACCAAACTTATAATAAACGTGCTAATTTAAACTACGAAACCTAATTTAGTTCCTATTTTCTCCGGTTAATTTTTTACGAAGGTACCTATTTATATCCTATGCCTATATTCGTTCAAAACCGGATTACTATCTAGGTACCTAGTTCAGTTCTTCAAAGACGTAAATTATCTAATTATTTCTCAATTATCTTCTGAGTAAGTACTAAGTATAAATAAATAGACACATATTTATTTGCACTGTATACCATCGATTTCGTTGATATCTTTTGAATATCAAAACACAACATTGTAATAGCGATTTCAAAAATGGAACAGCCACCGCCATCTGTTAGTAGCATGAGGAATGCTAGTAGCAAGCTGCACGTCGGAGAACGGGAAGGTTGTTCTAGCATTCCATGGAAAAGTGCGCCTAGTTTTGACCATTGTTGGTCTGAAAAACTCACTAGATGGCCTTTGAATAATTAAAACTATTAAGGGGAGACCCACCGCGGTGCACGGAGAGAGGCCACGCACACGCTACGCACCGCGCACGTGGGTCAAGCTTCGCTTTGCACGAAAATGTATGTCACAGTGTCCACCGCGGCGCACGCACGAAATGACGTCATCCATACATTTTTTGCAAAACGCAGCCGTGTGCGTGGCCTCTCCGTGCACCGCGGTGGGTTTCCGTCCTTATTTAATGTTTTGTAGGCAGTTTAAATGGTAAATTATAATATATTATTATCAATTATATAGTTCGCTACCTATGGATTTTCCACATTCATCTCTATTATGTAGGTAGGTACATTTTCACGGATATGTGAAGAAAACTATAATTTTCATGAGTGACTAACTTATGAAAAGGGGGCTCTGCGAAAATTAGGAGAAAAACTGGGTACCTAGTTAAGTACAATAATAGGTCGGTAACAATTTTAAAACTTGCAGATCAACTCAACCCGAAATAGGTAGCAGGCATCCACAGATTTCATCATCTATTACTCTTGTAACGGTGAATAGTGGGTGATAAAAACAATAAGGTACCTAACTATTTCACCACGTCGTATTTTATTTCATTCAATATAAAACAGCAAGTAGGTATACAAGTTGTAAACTTGTAGGTACCTATTGTAAAAATAACGGATCGTAATTTAAACGTACCTATTCATAAAAGCTGGAGTGTTTTCTAACAAACATCATTACGGCTAACTCCATTAGAGCCGACATTCGACGACGTTCTTGTGTCTTATATCGCAATTACAGAATAATTAATTTATGTTATTTACAATGTAAATGTCATAATTAATTTACTGGTAGTTTGTACATACCCAAATACATTTGTTAATGTATTCCCATTCTTGATACCATTCTAGTAGTAGAAGATGCTTCGCATTCATGCTGACTTGTACTATTTACATTTATAGTGTGCACACAGTGCATTAAACAAAATAATTGAATTGGGGAATTACAAATTTTTACAGCTGTTCGATTTTCAAAAATATTTAAAACACTTCACACGAACTCAAAGTTAAGATCGATCTTAAGATATAGTTTTGACGTTTAATGTATGTAACATCTGTCAAAAACGGCATCTTAAGTTCGATCTCAGTCTTGAGATCGATTTATTAATACGGGCCTAACAGTCTTCCTTCAGACAACAGACAACTTCACAGTAAGTATGGAGATTTTCACATACATCCTGTTGTTTAATAAAAACTCAGTAAGTAGGTACCTCAAGCATTACATTTCAATACAAATGAAGAAATAGCTTTCTTTTTCATTCTTTAAATGTACCTACTTTCCCAAGTGTCATGTACCACACCATGTACCACAAACAAAAGTTAAGTTGCAGATATCCTGGGCAGCGACTTCAACTTACCATCAGGTGGACCGTCGGCCAGTGTGCCATCCTTGGCTAAAAAAAATATAACGACGCCTAAAAAAAAAATATATAAAGCATCATGCAGTGATTAAAATGCTCTTTCACTTCACTTAGTGATGAAAAAAAACTATCCAAACATTAACAAAGCGAATACGTATTTCACCAAAGGAAATTAAGGAAAGTTTTATTTCCGTTGTGGCATTTAGTTGAGAACTTGTTAATCAGAGCAAATTAAGTTACGCGCGTGTACTAAGGTACTGTGGCGAATACGCGTTTAATAACTTACTATCAAGACGGGTTAAAACACCTTTGGATACAAAAAAACAAACCGACTTCAAAAAAACCTGGTGCACTAAAAAGCCTGAAATAATATTTCTATTACCACCTCTGCCTACCCCTTCGGGAAAACCAGACGTGATGGTGTGTTATCGAGTATTTGGGGTCGGTGCCAATCTATCTTCTTACTTTTATAGTAGGTAGATTTGGCATACCAAGATTGGCACCGACTCCAAATCCTCGATAACACACCATCACGTCTGGTTTTCCCGAAGGGGTAGGCAGAGGTGGTAATAGAAAAAATATTTCAGGCTTTTTAGTGCATCAGGTTTTTTTGAAGTCGGTTTGTTTTTTTTTATAAAAATAATTTTATTTCACGATTTTTAGTGGCGCCATACCAATGAACATTTTGGCATACTGAACCGTATGAAGTAAGCCCAACAAAAGGTAACTGCTGTAAATCGTTGAAGAATTCCCTCGACTGTCTATGGTCTCCATCATCAGACCTGTAATGGCACTTATAAACCATATGGGTGCAAAGCTCTCATCAATAGAAATGAATTAAGTCCAAACACAAGGTAGCTACTGTAAAACGTTGAGGAGTTCCCTTGACTGTCCTTCGTCTTCATCATCAGACCCCTAATGACAGTCACAACCCATCTAGGTGTAAAGTTCTCATCAATACAAATTAATCAAGCCCAAACACCAGGTAATTGCTGTAAATCGTTGAGGAGTTCCCTCGACTGTCTTTCGGCTCCATCATCAGATCGACTCCAGACCTTCATAAAATAGTAGTGCTTTAAAATACTTAATGAAAAAAGTTACAAACGCACTAGTCGCCCCTACGATTTTCGAAGGTTCCCCTCGATTTCTCTGGGATGCCATCATCAGATCCTGGTTTCCTTATCATGGTACCACCCCTGGAATATCTCCTTTCCAACAAAAAAATAATCATCAAAATCGGTTCATAAACGATGAAGTTATCCGCGAACACACATAAAAAAAATATATATATATATATATACGGTCGAATTGAGAAACCTCCTCCTTTTTTGAAGTCGGTTAAAAAACAGATAACAGCAGAGCAGTCGTGGTCATTTTCAGAGTTGGTGAATTGCAGTACATACTTATACCCTTGAGGTACCTACTATCGTCCCCACTTGGCGCTACCGAATAGGTAGGTTCCCTAATAATGTTATTAATAATCATACTAAAATAATAAAAATAAGCAAGTACTGTGTAGCTAACAGCGCCACATAGCAATTCTGCAAAAGCAAATCATGTTTCAGATTTTCTAGCAGAATACTTAGCAATCATTTTACACAATTCGTGACTATTTTACGGAAATTTAGCGGAATTGCTAAGGATTCTGCTAGAAAATCAGAAAAATGAAGTTCTCTTGCAAAATTGCCTTGTAGCGCTATTATCCCCCCAAATATGTTAAGAAAACCCTGTCCCAATCACATGACCAAATAAAATAATAAAAAATAATAATATTCATGATAGTAAACATATTAATGAAAATTTAAAATAGCATTTTTTTTTGTCCTTTTCCCCCAAAATGTAACAAATTTTTAAATATGACATCACCGTCACCGGCAGTAATTATGTTAGATCGAGTGGCGGCACCTCTGAGCACAAAGTACGTAATGACGTCATTTTATGAACGAAAAAAATATTTAAACGGGGTAATTGTTTTCCAAAAGAAAAGGGGAGGCCTTTGCCTAGCAGTGGGACACTTAATATGCTAAAAAAAATAATAAAAAAAATCATAATGAAAAAAAAAATTTTTTTTTACATAAATATAATCTAATCTCGATACCCAACAATACCTTTTCGGGTCGGACAGGGTTTTCTTAACACACTGTATGTACCACCGTACCCGCGGGCCTGTTTCAGAATCGTCAGATAACTTTTATTCACCAAATAAATATGGCGTATTGACAGATTTATCTGTCGATTCTGCAACAGGCCCTGAGATAATTTAATTTTAATTAAGTAAACTAACATAAAATCATTTTAATTAATTTTTTTTTTTTTTTTCTTTTTTTTTACATCGCGTGCTTCCTGAATCATTTCTACTATCGCATCGTATTCATTACGCGGCGCGCCTCATTTGACACTGCAACGTCCGCCCGCAGCCTCATCAAGGATTCCTCTTGAGCCTGCCTGCCTATCCTCTGTCACTACCTCTAACGTTATGCGTGCTCGATCACTAGAGTCAGGTTATATAAATTATTTCCATAGGAAACTTTTTCCCACGCCATCTCATCAGAGTTGGGTATCAAAGAAAAAACTGTTTTTCATCCCGCGCTGTTTGAACAGTTTTATTTGAAATTCTATAAACAAATTGCGTGCGTGCGTTGTCGTGTAGACCGAAGCGTACCTACTCTGTGAAATTGCTGCAGCATTGGTTATATTAAGAGCATTTTATTTTATTGGACTGGATAGGCCAAACAAAGCACGTAAATATTGTTAAATAAAAGCAACATACCTACTTACCTTCTCATGGTTGTTTTCTACACTTAAATATAGTTTTCTACATAATTTGCGGATACCATCACCATTCAATTTCACCTCTTGTTTGAAGGCATAACATCTATTTAATCGAAAACAAACAGTAGTGGTATTGTATCCTGAATTGTGGGAAGGATACCCTCCTATAATCCCTTAGGATTGCAAAGCTACCGGATTTGATTGATTAAGGTACCTATCCCTATTATTCCATGCTGAACTGAGCCTATACTTAAGTTTCGAAAAATCTCAGCTATAAGTACCTACCTAGAAGTCGGTTCCTGTTCTTTATATTTTAAATTTTAGAATTGTTACTATGCGTAATCCTCGAGCATTGGAGACAAGCTATGAATTACCAAGGCAAGTCACCAGCGAGATGGGAATTCAACTATAAGAGAGTGTTTTTATTGCCCGGAATGCACGTATAAATTATTATTGTCCCAAACGTTTCCGCCCATCATAAATTGGTATTTTAACTATATTCAAAGATCCTATTACCTATTTCCTGTCTGCGAAAAGTTAAAGCATGCCCGGCAAAATATCAATTCAATGCCAACTTTTACAGGAAAACCCTTTTCCAAATAACATTTAGGGAGATGTTGTAATTACAAACCTAAAAAGTAATTAAAACAGAAAGCCGTTTACAATTCGGAACTCACTAAGGTAAGCACCTTAATTAAATTAAAAAGTGATGCTTCATTACGCAAAGTTATTTAAGTAGACAGACTTCCGACTACTACCTATAATGTTTTTAAACGTTGCTCTAAAAAAAAAAAAAAATTCCTACGACTGTAACCTGGGGGCGAACATGTTGGGCTAGCAATCAGAAGGTGCCAGGTTCGATCCCCGGTGGGGCATGCAATTCTTGGCTCCGAATATTGTTTTTTCAAAAATCCAATGATTTTTCAGTTTTAGTTTTCATCAAAATCCGCCCCGAGACTCCTTTGAGTACTTTTCGCTATTCCTCATAGATTCGGATTTGGCCATCCACGCACACTTGAAAAATTCACCCTGTATACCTTAGTCCATTCCATAAAATATTGGATTCGCCAAAAGTCCATTTAATTAATTTGCGAAATTGAAACCAATCTCTTGATCCCTTTTCCGAATATACCTGGTTATAAAGAAATACAGAATAACGTGTTGCACAATAATTATACTTTTGGGAGCAGACGGGGCTGCGGTTGAGTTTAAATTAATAACTATAGTAGATAACTGTATCTTACCTACGGATAATTTGCTCACAGTGTACTAAACTCTCCAATAAGTAGCTACATGACAACTAAAATACTTCTGCGAATTAGTGCGAATACAGCGTAAGGTAACTTAGGTAATTTGGAAACATCATTAAAAGATAGAACTACCTAACTTTGTTTTTATTACTCGTACCTACATTAAATTACGGATAACTTTTAGGTATCGCTATTACAACCCAAATGGAAAAATTGGCACGTTTATCGCATCAGCGGGCCGATTCGATATCGAAGCCAAAGCCACCGGAAATTGAAACCATGACATTGCACCGCCACGCCGCCACCGCCCGCCCACCGGCAACCCTGCCCATTGCCCTTTAGGTACCTACTAGTACTACTTACCTAGATTCGTGTTATGTACAGACAAGATACTTAGGTACCTAAGGACACGCAAATAATAAACATTCTGCTCATTTACGAACGGAAGGCATACTAGTGCTGCGTTCCAGACGACGTATTTTTTATTATTGTCGTTCCACTTGAACCAACTTGTACTGAAAGTGATCATTATTATCGTTTTTAACAGTTTTTGTGAACGAAATTAACAAAAATTACGGCGAATGGAATGCAGCACAGGTATCATACCAAAGCAATTATTTCAATATCTACTTGCTTAAAGCACACGCTCGACTAATAATAGGTATCTATGGTTTAAAGCTTTTTACTTTAAGTATAGTTTATAACGTTAATTTTAGTACTGTAAAGTAGTAGTAGTTAAGAGTACACACACTTTACAGACTTCATTAATTAGTTTGGTACTTAGTTTTGAATTACCTATCTAATTAGGTACTAGCGTAGGTATTATTTTCTAGTGATAATGGTTGCCTGGCACACTGCGTTGCTGTTTCTGAGAAAAGAGTAAGCTCGAAACCATGGAGTTTCTTGTCGGTTCTGCAGCATTTCGAACTGGTGGTCAATTTAGTCTAGGTAATTAGGTATTCTTTTTAAAAAAAATATAAATGCTTTTTTCGCCTATTTTACAATTTTTGGTTGATGCCGCCGAAACAGATATTATGAAGGGCGAAAATATATCTAGTACCTACTTATCTTGTTACCTATAGCATCTACTTCAAAAGTAGATTGGTTTCGGACTGTTAAGAACACAGCACCATGATTTATTAACGAACGACTAAAACAAACGCTTTCTCAATTAGGATTCGATGTTTCCATGAGTTTGTATTTCGATGCTGAAACGGCAGCATCGAAGAAGATCCAATTAGTGAATGTAGTGATTAATGAACAAACAGATATTAGGGACATTCAATTAAAGTTATATTTTCGTTTATTTGTATTCTCGTATTCTTTGCTATTCGATAGATCCTTGTTTTCCACTGAATCCAATTTCCAATTAGTGGAAGAGTACCTAACACTCACAGCACTGCACCGGGTGGTTGTGTGTTCGATTCCCGTCGAGGAAATTTACGTTAATTACCTACTTTTGCGTAATTTGCCCTGATCTAGGTACGTGTAACTGGTCCCATGCATACCTATATTGTGCCTATGCTATGCTGCTCTATAACGTTTACAGGTAGTTATAATAAAATATGTTAGTACCTACCTATACTAGGTATACCTATCAGTTAGATAAGTTATCTTAGTATCTAAACATACATTAGACCTATACATATAAAGCCATGTTAAGATAAGTAAGTATTTTTTAATATAAATCTCCTATACAACCTTAATCTTACAAAAAAAAGTAACAGCTGAATTCTCTTTTGTTTTTTTTGTTTAGCGAATTTTTCCAAGCCGGTCAAGGGCCACTAATGTGATGCGGAACGCAGAGGGTGAATCGTGCAGATGAACGATAAGAAAATGACGTCATTATGCTATCGGATCAACGCTATTTTCCCCCTTCAATTATTTGGATACCTATCTTTTCTTTTGATTAATATTGTAATTATATGAAAATAGGACATTGGATCATGGCATGTTATACCAATTGTGGTACCTACTTAGAAAAAAATAATATAATATACCTACTAAGTATGTACCTATATTTTCTTGTCTTCAAAGACTTAACTTCTACAAGACTATTTGGGTCAAAGGAATATAAGAACCCGATTTCTAACGTTAAATTTTATTATGATAGGTATGTGCTCTCATTACAGATACAGGCGATAACTACGCTTGACTGGTAAATTTTACCACAGTTTTACTACGATCTACGACGTTTTTTCTTTGTAGTGATAGGTACCTATCTATGCTACATCATTATTACTTTTTCCTTTGTTAGGTGGTAGTAAGTAGGTATACCTATTACCCATTAGGTACGTCGCGTCCCTACAATAGGTTTACCTACCTAAGCCTAATATAAAATACTAGCTTTTGCCCGCGACTTCGTCCGCGCAGAATTTAAATTAAAAAAATCGGATCCTGGATCCCATTTCCCGGATTTCGTATCCCGGATCTTGTTTCCCGGGTCCCGTATCCTGGATCTCGTTGCCCGGATCCTGGGTCCCGTTTTCCGGATCCCGTATCCCGGATCCTGGATCCCATATCCTGGATTTCGTATCCCGGATCTCGTTACCCGGGTCCCGTATCCTGGATCTCGTTGCCTGGATCCTGGATCTCGTTGCCCGAATCCTGGTTCCCGTTTTCCGGATCCCGTTTTCCGGATCCCGGATCCCGTATCCCGGATCCCGTTCCCAGATTCTGTTTGCTAAATCCCGGACCCCGCATCCCGTTTCTCAGATTCTGTTTGCTAAATCCCGGATTCCGTATCCCGGATATCGTGAATCCCGTATCAAATATCCTTAATTTCATATCCCGGATCTTGTTTCCGGGTCCCGTATCCCGGATCTTGTTCCCCGGATCTCAGATTCCGTGTTCCGGATCCCGGATCCCGTATCCCGGATATCACGGGTCCCGTATTCCATATCCCTGATTTCATACGCCGGATCCCGTTTTCCGGATCCCGGATCCCGTATCCCGGACCCCGTATCCCGGATCCCGTTTCCAGATTCTGTTTGCTAAATCCCGGATCCCGTATCCCGGATATCACGGATCCCGTATCTCGTAACCCATATCCCGAATCTCGTTTCCCGGGTCCCGTTGCCCGGATCCCGTTTTCCGGATCCCGTATATCCCGGACCCCGCATCCCGTTTCTCAGATTCTGTTTGCTAAATCCCGGATTCCGTATCCCGGATATCGTGAATCCCGTATCAAATATCCTTAATTTCATATCCCGGATCTTGTTTCCGGGTCCCGTATCCCGGATCTTGTTCCCCGGATCTCAGATTCCGTGTTCCGGATCCCGGATCCCGTATCCCGGATATCACGGGTCCCGTATTCCATATCCCTGATTTCATACGCCGGATCTCGTTTCCCGGGTCCCGTATCCCGGATCTCATTTTTTTAATCCTGGATCCTGTTTCCCAGATCCCAGCTTCCGTTTGCCGGAGCCTTATCCCGTTTCCTGATCCCAGATCCCGTATCCCGGATATCGGATCCCGTATCTGGGATATCCCGGATCCCGTATCGTATTAGCCCGTAAAAGTCCCGTCAAAATCGATCCAGCCGTTTCAGAGATTAGCCCGAATCGGTACTGCCATACAAACTTTCATTCCCTATTTTACACCCTCAGGGGATGAATTTTCCAAAACGCTAAAATCAATCTTTTTTATTTGTAAAAAGAAACCTAAACAACAATTTTTATCATTATAACTTCAAAAATGACGAATTTCAATACAAACTTTCATCCCTATTTCACCCCCTTAGGGGTTGAATTTTCAAAGACCATAAAATTAATCTTTTTCATTATTAAAACACAGTCAGCAATTTTCATAATTCTAACTTCAAAAATGACGAACTTCCATACAAACTTTCATTCCCCTATTTTACCCCCCTTAGGGATTGAATTTTCAATAACCCTGAAATTACTCTTTTTTATTTTTGAAAAGACACCTAATCACCAATTTAAATAATTCTAACTTCAAAAATGACGGAACTTCCATACAAACATTTATCCCCTATTTTACCCCCTTAGGGGTTGAATTTTCAAAAACCCTGAAACCTATATTTTTTATTTTTCAAAAGACACTTAATCAGCAATTTCCATAATTCTAACTTCAAAAATGACGAACTTCCATACAAACTTTCATCCCCTATTTTACCCCCTTAGGGGTTGAATTTCAAAAAACCCTTTCTTAGTACACCTCTACACATCAAGACAAACCCACCCTCCAAATTTCAAGTCTCTACGATCAGCGGTTTAGGCTGTGCGTTGTCTGTCAGTCAGTCAGTCAGTCAGTCAGTCAGTCAATCAGGACTTTGATTCTTATATATTTAGAAGATATGAACAAATAAAACATGTCAAACTGGTTTTGTGTTGACATTTCAATATTACCTACCTATCGTTCTTTGTAAGTGCTACATGCTAATGTGATATTATTGCAACGTCTCATTTATTAAAAAAGTTTTCCTTTCATAGGTAGGTACAAAGGTAAGTAAGTAGGTACTTCCTTTGAACACGTTTTTGGCGAATATTCTGTCTAAAAGTTGAGTATAGGGATAATGTAGATACCTACTTAAGTAGGCATCGTACTTATTTACATACCTACTTACTAGCTTTTGTAAGATTATTCAGTCACTCATACGTAGATACCTTATAGGTATACTCCGGTCAGTACCCAATAATAATATCATAGGTATTATGGATGCAAAAACTACCAATTTTTTCACATTTAAATTGTTATGTAAGTACCTTCTTCCCTTATATCCAGTTACCCACGTGTATGATCTAATATCACGATTAAGTCCTACTACTACCTATTAGATGAACTTATCAAGATAGGTAACAAAGACGTGTAATAGCGTGATGGGCAAAAAATGGCTTGCAAAAAGCTGCTTCAGGTCGCGTTCCGGCCAACAGATTGGCTTTTGCTTTTTAAAATTGGATCCAGTTAAATTGAGCTGTAATTAGTACATGTAACGTCACGACTTTTATCCCCATTCGGGGGTAGTCAGAGGCTTGAGTGGCCATACACCACCACATCGTGGAGGTACTAACCAACTCAAAGCCCACGTTTCACCAGATAGTCAGAACCCAACGTGACAGGTGGTGAACCTTGTCGCCGTGTATACAGGAACTGACTATTACCTAATCCCGAGGGATAGGTAGGTTTCCTCACGATGTTTTCCCTCACCGTAGCTGTAATTAGGTCTTGATAAATTGTTATAAAATTGGTAGTAGTTAAGTTAGGTAGGTATATGGTACCTATTTGATGTTTACTTATTTATTCATCAGTGTTTAAGTATAAATGCATGACTTTTTCAAGTTTCTACTGATATAACACATACATCATATCTGCTGCTTCTATGCAACTATTAAAAATGCTCAGACCAATAAAAAAGGAGTTTTTTTATATTTTCTGTGGGAGATATAAAATAATATTATCTGACTTTCGATCCTGGATATCTAGTAGATAGTAGTTATAATAATAATTGCAATGTAGAAGCAGTTACAGCGCCTACGGACGTAGCATGCGCGCTGCGCCGCACGCGCGCCGTAGTAAAGTAAATAGCGCTTGCGTGATGTCCACTATTATAGGTACCTGTATGGACTTCGGCTAATGATCCTATAATATCACATAAATGCCACCCTTGACCCGGTAGTGCATTGAAAAACCAATTAAATGAATGCTCGCAATTTGTTCTGTATCGATGGTTAATAAATCCTATCACAGTTTTAGAATCACAGTGGTAGGTACGTAGGTCTGTCGGGTATGTTCCTGGAAAGAAAATGATCTTGATGTTGTTGGAGCTCGCTTGGCTACGTATCATGTTCAGTTTGCAACAGCTTATTGTTTAGTAAACAACAAATATGACGTTATGTCTTCGTAGTCAGACGTAAGGTTGCTCGGGAGTGCCGCTCGGCTCATGTCGACGCACCAAATTAGTTTAGGTACAAACAGTCAAAAGCCAAACAGTAAATGAAAACATTATGTAAGTACTTACCTACCTATTATGTAACAAAACAAACACCTAAAGTGGAAGGCAATAAATCTCAGTCCTCAGGCAACTTCAGCTGCACAAAGCGATACACGTCGCAAGCGACAGAAGCCGGTGGAGAAAAACGACCCTTCAGAATGGACATTAACCTCAGAACTGAAGGAACGACTGGATGAATGGACTCTATTACTAACTGACATTAAATTGAAAATTACGAGACGCTTTACTCATGTATGAAGATTAGATGAAACGCGAACAAAGAACATGGCAGCTGGTACTTTTGATACAAATTATGTGAAAGTTTCGGGTCATACTACGTCCCCTGAGGCGAGGGTCCAGTCTGCCACATCTACAGGATTATGATTACTTTGCAAGTTTAAGACCAAACCGACGTAAGTTAGTTAGTAAAGAACGATCGCAGATTTATTTAATAAGGGAGAATGGGAAACTAGGTATTTTTAAAATAACTGAAAAGCATTTACCTACCTTTAGGGCCTGATTTAGAATACTAGGATGGCTTTTATTCACCAAATAAATTTGACACTGGCATATAGGTAGGTAATCTATGGGAGAACCACGGGGGAATTATCAAAACGTCAAATTTATTTGGTGAATAAAAGTTATCTGACGATTCTGAAACAGACCCTCGGCTATATTATATTGTTTCCAGACTTTTATAGGCACCTAATATGAATAATTACAGTGTAAAGCAAGCGCCAATCGATTCCGGTATCAATTACGTCGATGTTAAATGTGTAAAGTGTTCAATATAAAGTGGGGCGCAAGTCAGCAACACAATAGTGTCGGCGTGATTAATGGCGTGACCAGCCAGTCAATTGAGCGGAGCTATATAAAACGAACGTTGCGAGCTCACCTCCCGCCAAACAAACACCCCTTATAAACTTCGTTGTATTCTAAAATATGGCGATACTTGTACTTGTAGGTTTATTTAGCTAACCCACGTCACTTGAGGAAAGTGCATAAGTTCCTAGGTACTTACGCTTTAATAAAAAAAGATAGTCGTCAATTAAATGATAACTTCCCACGGTTTCCCCCGTTTCGCCTATAACTTATTTTTTACGGATTTTCGTCAGTAACCTCACCTAACCTCAGATTTTCAGATCGAGATATTGAGCTTCTACATTTTTTAGTGGTACTTCATTTCTACCGCCGATAGTAACGTACTTAAGTCATCTAAGATTTTGCTGGATAATATCTTTGAATTCCATTTCCATAACAAGAATAAGGGCTCACAATTTGAACAATGAATCATACATTACATTATTACATACTTATTATGTTATATTATATGTGTATGTGTCTCATAGTCTCATCTCAGTCAGTCTCAATTAAAAATAATGTAGATTTCTCTCGCACTAAACGAATTCTCCCTAACTAATGGTTAGAGTAACAACCTGGTGTCAGAGTTGTTCAAGCCGACCAAAGTAGGCCTCTGACATATACCTAGCTGTTGTCTAGAAAATAACAACCGGAGCCGACTTTTTAAATGCCCTCCGAAGTACAGGCCTTTAGAAATGATACTTTTCTAACATTTCTTTAAGTTCTAAGTGATCTGTTATCTAAGGGTTTCAAATTGATAATTGAAGAACAGCCAACAATAACTGGAACAGTTCACATATCGCTTTTTCATCCTAAGCAAGGTCACGCTCAATGTAAGGTGGGGTAGCAACCGGTGGGACCCACCAACGAATCGTTTACCCTGTATACTCTAACAATGACCGACGACAAAGCAATTCTTATAATTAAAGCGGGCCGACAGTTAAATTCGCCTCACCATACCGATTCATGGGGGGATTCCTCGACAATGAATGCCCAGCTTTTAAATAAACGAGGTCGTCCTTACTGTACCGCGCTATTATAACTTTAAAATGTAAGCAAACAACCCATTTACCTGGAAAGAAGCTATTTTCTGGTTGCCCCTATAGCGAAGTACCTATTTCATAGGGTTTTATTTGAAACTATCCACTTTGTGATATAAAATTATTTGTAAAATATTCCACTAAAACACCATTAATAGGTAGATATCTACTTATTATTATTAGGTAGTCAGTCATGTAGCTACATAATATACACTGGACCGCAAGGAACCACGACCAACGGGATCCTATTACTAAGCCTACGCTGTCCGTCTGTCCATTCGTCCGTCCGTCTGTCAGCGGGCTGTATCACACGACCCGTAATAAGTAGAGAGTTAAAATTTTCACAGAATGTGTATTTCTGTTGCCGCTACAACAACAAATAGTAAAAATAAAATAAAATTTAAAAATAAAGATTTTATATTTTGACGTTTTTATTCTACGGTGGTACGGAATCCTTTATGTTGCGGTACAGTGTATTTAGTCCCATCACCGTAATATTATAAGTACTGTTCATATAAGTATACAAATATACCTAACATAGATATCTACGTAGGTAATCCTACGTTGTAATACGAATCAAAGATATGTCACAATAGGATGGGTAGCTTTGTATCAGTGAACGAACTTTCAGAATCGGATCAGTGGTTCCAGAGATTACCCCCTATATACAAACTTACAAACTTTAACTCTCTATAGGTAATGTTAGTTGGTTTAGTTCAAAGGTCTCTATTGTTACAATAGCGAGTCGCCGCGAGGCTTAGGGCCATAACACACCTAGTAGCCATGGCGATGTCCACCAACCTAGAAGCCAAGTGAAAATATGTCAAAATATGACAGGCAACATAGGTACCTGGCGACCGACTGGCGACTGTCGCCAGTCCATCGCAAGTTGCCAGTAGTCGGTCGCCAGGTATGTTACCTGTCATATTTTGACATATTTTCACTTGGCTACGGGGTTGGCGACGTCGCCATGGCTACTAGGTGTGTTATGGCCCTTAATATTGTTGATAGGCATTTGCTCATTAATGGACGCATGCCAAAATTATTCAAAACTAAAATTGAAAACGGTTGGAAGTAGTCCAGTTTAAACCATATCCACAAAAGCAGGTGTAAACTTCACTGCGATCCCTTTCAAGACTTGCCCCTAGCGGCTCTTGAGCTGAAGGCAGTTCAAGGGAGGCTATTGAATGGATCGCTGCTCGAGCTCGCTAAACGCTACCTGTTATCAGAAATGACGAAAGTTTTGGTCTTGTTGTGGTTATACTGAAACTTGCCAACCGAACCAATAATCCTCCCGAATACTCCCGATATTATTTGTGGGTTAGTCGTAGGCGTGTAGAAATAGGTAGGGTATATTAGATTAATATTGTTTTATCTCTTAGAATAGAGAAAAACAATTTAAACTACATATAGGTACGGTATATGTAGATGCCTCGTAAGGACGACTATACGTAACTACAATAGTTTCTGAGTTACAGGCCTTGGATTATAATACACCAAAAAGCGTAGCGTAGGGCGTAGGAGCCAGTGTAAAACAGAATTGAGATACTTTTAAGACACCTGTATATTTTAGAGTTTTAAGATGTGATAAGTTGCCGACCGACGTACTAAGTTTTATCCTAGGCACCTACCTACTTATTTTAACGAAACGTTAATATTGACATCTACGAATAAAAAGGAATATTTCATGAACCTACCTACGTTTGTTTGAAAATTAAAAGTAAAAAAATACTGTAATAACTAGAAGGTCTACTTACTCTATTAGCAAATAATGAACTTTTGGCAATGAATGAGTGGATTCACATCTCCCATCATATTCCCCTTCTTGCTGTATTTATTTAGGCGTAAGTACCTAGAAACTAACATACCTATTCATATATGAATTAGATAAAACATACCTACACTAATTCCGTTCGTTTAGTGGGCCCTATTTTACCCTATTATTAATTTACCTCGCAAGTCCCTCAGCTGGATGTGCAGATTAGATGTAATATTCTACGAAGGGTTTATAAAATTAAACACTTTAATATCACAGGATAACGTCTAAAGCTGTGTAAAGCGTTCAAAGCCCTTAGAAAGTACCTGCTGGATGTGCGCCGCCTAATATTCTCGGTCCGCCTAGTAGTTATTGTATTTCTACGATTTTAAATATTAGTTAGGTATATCCAGATTAGTTATATACAGAATGTTTCAAAATTATGGTATACTTACGTAGAATTGTATCACATTTTAGCTATCATAAGACTTTGATAGCTAAAATATTATAAATTCAAAGTAGGAAATAGGTAAATAAAATGTAAGTACTTAGGAACTTCATGGAAAAAATAAAGAATCACATAAGGAACTTATCTTTTAAATTAAATATTATTACAGCATTTGTAGGTACTAATGTATTTAATAATTTTACTAAGTTACTTACAAACTTATCAAAAATAATTACTGAAGGTACATACTAAATTGTATTTCTTCATTAATTATGATTTTTACCGCTCAAGCTCCAGGGCATAAAAAATAAAAATAGTTAGATTTTTATGTACCTATCTAATTAGTCAGACGTACCTAGAACACCGTCCAAAAACATCTTTTCCGATGAAATTAACTGTTATACCTAGGTGCAGTGCATGGAAGTCAAATGGGTGGAGCTAGGGGGCTGCGCGCCGACAGAGATAAGCCAGCCGTCCGACCCGAACTTGTCCCGGTATCCTCAACTATTTCCGCACTACCTCTGTTTTGTGGCTACCAGCACTCCAACTTGTTCTTGTACATCTTGTTGGTGTTCTTGATGGAGTTAGTATCTAATGAATACCTTTACATGATGACTAGTGGCCTAGTAAAGGTCGCGGGAAACCGCTGGATGCGAATAGCGCAGAACCAGTCGTCGTGGAAAACCTTGGGGGAGGTCTATGTCCAACGGTGGACGTTTTTTGGCTGACTTGATGATGATGGCTTTAGTACCTATACTTACTGAAGCGATTTCTTTTGAAGATTAACTTGTAATGTTTATAAAGAAAATGCCGGAGTATTTTCTTTATGAACATTACTCGAAGTAGGTACTGGCAACTTTGTGGATTGTTAGAATTCTGTTGTTCAGTGAACATTGTGAAATTAACTAATAAAAATCGTAACTGGCCTACTGACCTAATTGAACATTTTCCAAATTATTATATGACTTTAAATTTATCCTTACCTCTAATTCGCGGGCGGTGGTGGGTGGTATTCTGTTGATAAGTGCTTTAAATAAGTATCAAACATTAGTGCCACAAAGTGCTCGGGAATTTGGTCCATGGGTTGGACACATAATTTGGTTGAGTGCTGAATAAATGATCACATTACCTACTCCTAGGGCAGCGCTTTTGTATCTTTATAACTAGCAAACTTGGCAGAGGTATACCTACTGTTGTAAACACATGTTACATGCTTAGCTGAATTGTTTGTAACGTACCTGTCATGTACTAACTGTACCTATGCTTTGTATTAATATAATGATAGCCTAAAGCACGTGGTATAAGTAAATGATAAATAATAATAATAATTTAGCCCTTTTAACGTCCCACTCCTCCTCAATGCGAGGGGGATTCAGGCCATAATCCACCACGCTGGCCCAGTAAAGTAAATGATAGGTCCTTTAAAATAAAATATTGCTTACTAATTAGATTTTAATTATTTATATGTAACTTAAGCAAGCAACATTTATAAATATAAGAACAGGAGTCACCCCTATTTCAAACAATAATTAAAAGTAATCGTAGGTAAATATCACCGATCGCCGTGTACCTGTGAAATAAGTGGGCTATTTAATAAGATCAACAATGAGTGGTAGACGGTTCTAAATTGTCGACAAAAATAGCTAATATTAAAGCTGAGCGAAGACAGATGCCGCCTTGTGGTTTAGATAAAATATACGAGCATTCATCCGCTATGACAATGACTTATCTGTCTGAATTCTTCGTTCTATGGGCAACTTTCTCCATTAGCCCGATGCGTTGATGTCGTTAATTAACATTAACAGAGATTGTAGAAAGAATGTTATATCAATTAGATTCATTAGTGTAAATATCTCCACGATTGCTGACTAGTAGCCGTCCAATATTCGTAATAAAGTGGGTTCTATCTTTATTAATTCGATCAGCTTCAATGTCATTATTAGGGACGTGATAAGTTGTTTGATTGGGATCCAGATTAGGGAGTTTAGGAATAATTTATTAGGTTGAGTAGTACCTATTTTAATTTTAATCATAAACAGAATTTCAGGGGACCGAGTAAATATTTTCTTTTATCATTTCAGAGACAGAAGCCACCAATGAAGCTCAATGTATGTTACGTTATTGGAACGGTTTTCTGATAAAAAGTTTTACCCTGCAGGAAAAAACCTTTTAGGCAAGCTAATAAAAACGTTCATCAATGAATTCCAACAGCTCTACGTCACTGATAAGGCAGTTGAGTCGAGAGAAGGCTTTCCGTCGACCTTCTGGCATTTAAAACACTCGCGCTCCAACGGAACACCTCGCTCGCCGTCGCATACTTTTTGCGAAAACGATTTATATCTTCCGTTACTACATGCCCGTTGTTCTTTTTCAACGAGAGTACCTTTACCGCTGCAAAATTATTTGAAACATGAAAAGAAAATGCACTAACTCCGACGCTGAACTAAAACGAACAATCGCTCTGCCAGCTCCACCACCAGATGTAAACGGAATAAATATTTCATCACTATTATATCTTGATGTTTACGTTACGTTTATACATACATTTTGATTCATATATTGATGACGTCTTTAGAATACACAGGTTGTACCATGTTATTCAGTACCTTCTGGTAAATATTTTAGAGAGATATCGGAAACTATAAATACCTACCTGCTGCTGACAAACTGCTAACTATCTGAATTAAATCAGAATGCTTATTGGATTTTCTCATATTGCAATTATTTTTCGATTCCAGCGTAGGCAGTATCGTATCTGCTCGTGTAAACCAGATAATAGAATATTTATCCATTAGTTAAACACTTGACAAATGTTTGCCGATGACTAACGTTGAAATTTATCAAGAAAGTAAATATAATTTAAATGTGTACACTACTTACTATCTACAATAATAACTTTATCAAATCGAAACTAAAATAGGTCTGTAACTACTATTTTAAAATAAAATGTCCTAGTTTCATTGTCATTTGTGAAATGGGCGGGCGCGGGTGCGTTATCGGCCGGAGTCCCAGCCGAGTAGGCTCGCTAAAAGCGCACCACAAATCCTACAATGCACTCCTGAGTCGTCTCAGCTTCCCCCATTCACAATGAGTGAACTCGAACCGAACGTTACGATACAGACACAAAAAGTCGATACACAAGTTGTATGAGGAACTAAAAACAATAGATCCCCTATAGCGCGCTATGGCGATGTTTCAGGAATGTTTGCAATATTTTATGAATATTCAATATACCTCCAATTATGTTTTAGTAAAAAATACCTAAGTAACCTTCCAAACAATGTTTTTCCATGAGCACGAAAAACACGCCGGATGAACTGCTGAAAAGTTATTAAGAACAAATAAAATACTTTGGTTGGGTCAGTAGGTACTATTTATTTAACCTAGGTATGTACCTAGTTATTGATTTATATATCATTACTAGGGAGATATATGCAGATTTTATGACTCTAATAAACTTAATGTCTCTTAGGAGACATAGTTAAAACGTCTATAAATTCAGTTTCATTATGAAAAACAGTTATAAAAAGAAACTGCATTAATATATTTAGCCTAATTACGCAATTACATAAATTAACACTGGCATGCTCGTGGTGGGTCGGTATGGAGTCGCTCTACCACGGACGCCTACCACTCTCTTGGCAACGTTTGAGGAAAATTATTTCGTATATACAATTAATGTAGGTACCTACCTATGTAAGTAATTGTTTATTGTTTGTTTGTCTTCCTTAACTGGAAATAAACAGCAATCCCGATAAACCGTTTATGATTTATATAGGTTGTAGCTGTTGTAGTGCGTAATTTTGACGTTGACGAATTGAAAGATAAGTAAACTACACTACGGTGCGGCGGCGGCGGCGCCCGCGCCGGGGCGTGCTCCGTCATAACACCTAAATAGCATAGAAACGTTAACATGCATTCCCGAGAATATCATTACAAGGCCAAGGATAATAAAATTAACCACCTCCTATTTTATGACGGGATACATTATTTATTATCCATCTGAGTAACTTAGGTAGTAGGGTAATCTAATACAATAAGAATTTCATCAATATTGGAGTAAGAGCTATTTACTTAATGGTTTTCTTCTGTCTACCGTGTAGGTATATCGTGCATTTTAATAGCTTAGGTATATCTATGCCGGTATGCACAATCTAAAATATTTTCTAACTCCAGTTTACACGTGTTATAATTATTTCCGTTACAGGTGAAAACGCGTACTATGGTAGAGTCTGTGGGCGGGCTCGATGCACCGGACTGTGGGTGCACGAGCGGCCGAGCACGTCGTTATGCATCGCCGCCGCGCCGGGCCAGCACAATCCCGGACGACGACGACGTCATTACATCAACAATGCTCTATGTGCACAGATAGGTACTACATGTGTCTGGCTGGTCGCACGCATTCCGCAGCCCTGGATATGAAATAAACTACTTAATACCTAAGCTGAACAGGCGATATATTGTTGTTTTGGCAGACTCCGCTCGCATATTTCAGCAAATACAACCTGTAGATAAGCATTTTGGTAGACAGTGAATAAAATAATTATTTTACAAGCTTTCTTAAAATTAGAATTACACGGCATGAAAGCTGACGGTTTAATCTAATTTTAAATTAACAAAAGCAACGCAGTCAGAGGCTTTTGTTTTGTTGACGGGCTTATATAATAATAATGCCATCCAGATGGTATCAGTCTTCGTTAAAAACCCATTTTATTTCAGAACTAAGCAAGAATAGTAGGCGACAGGTCGAGATGACATTCGGGTTATGAGCTTTTTGCAGAATAAAATCCGAATCAAAATTAGCAGGACCCGATAAACAATTAAAATCGCCCACAAAATTATTAAATTAAATTATTTTGTTGCGTTGCGGGTCTGATAATTTTGATTCGGATTTTATTCTCCAAAAAGCTCATACCCCGAATGTCATCTCGACCTGTCGCGAACTGTAGGTAGGTTCTTGTTTTTATGTCATGTTCATTATATTTAACGTATCATTGAACGCAATAATAAGAACACTAGAAATGCATTGGTTATAAGTATATTCATTGATAAACAAATCAAGTAAAAGGTGTTATGGAAAGTTACCATGCAAATGGTAGTTACCAAATAAGTCTTCACTACGAACACTACGAAGTTTCTTCACAAATTGAATCGCACAACACAACGTCCCGCAAATAAACCGAGTTCAACAGGTCGGGTCGGGTTGGTGCGGTGGTCTAATAAAGCGGAAAACTTAAAATTTTGTTTTGTTCATTCGTCGCTTTAAAATTAAACTCCCACAAAAGTTTATTTTAAACTTTCTTAAGTTCTTATTTGGCGCGTATAGTTTTAAAGAAGTCATCCAAGTATGAACTCACCTGGATCTATAAGTGTGAGTGTAGCGGAGTAGGTGTCGGCGTGTCGGTCGGGTGTCGGCGCTCGGGACTCGTGTGTCGGGTATCGGTTGTCGGCGCGGTGACACGTGTCGCGTGGAGGCCGAGGTGGCGGCGGGTGGAGGGCGTACGGCGCGGCGCGGCTCCGCGGCGGCACTACCGCGGCCGCCGCGCCGCCCAACGCCGCCGCCCGCCCCGGCCGCCCCACAGGCACACCATTCCATGCCGTGATTAATCGTCGAGCCACCTGCGGAACCTTTTGTATATCGTTAATGTGTTCGGTCTGGTTTCTATAAACAATTTTGAATAACAATGACCTATAAAGGATATTTTCCATCAAATTCACATTAGCAACTAGCCGAAGCCGAAAACATACGTGGTTTGTGGAACCCATAATGATTAAATAGGAATTAGGTACTTACCAAGCCGTATAAAATAATGAAACAAATTGCCTAGTTGGGACAGTGATGGGATTGGAGATAACTGAAACATGTAGGAGACAGTACCTATACAGGTATAAGTATTAATTCCTGCGGCCGCGGGAGCCATGCAATGAATGGGCCCAGCACGAGACACAACAACTTCACAGGAAGTTTACCGGCTGCTAATCTGTGATGCAAACAGATTTGGATTACGTTATACCTCAACATGACAAAGCCTTATTAAAAAAGGTATACGATTTAATAATTCATTTTGTTTGTGGACATTTTTGCTGGATCATACCGTTATAAAAAAATCCAATTATATTACCTACGTAGATAGAGTGTACACAGCATATTATTATTTCGGCAACCAGCGTGAAAAAAATAAAGAACCTAATTCCGATGTCGCCGATCGCGGTTCACCTACATATGACACCGTGGATCGGTAAACAATCCCTCTTATGAGCTGTCGAACTGATAACGTACACATTTACGAACGCGAGGAAATTGAATTTCTAACGATTTTTTGGAAGTCGCACCATTATATGGGAATGGAAATCTGTGATAAATTCTCGACATAATATGATACATCGTAAATATATGCTTTGAGCCCTTGAAAATGATGCTTCTGCCAGTAAAATCTTCGTCAACTTGAACAGCTTCTTTTAGCGCGGATAATGTAAATTCGTGTATCCTGTATTCGTGTATCCTATCATTGTATAATAATGCAAAACATACCTAGTACGTAATATGTAAGGTTGTTCATTAATTACGAAACGTCCCTAGTAACATATTGCTCACTTTCATGTTCAACCTACACAGTTTTCCAATAAGAAGTCACTTAATCTTACCTCGTCTTTGAAAATGTAAGATGTTTAGGTAAATCCTTATATGTAAGGTAAGGTTTATTCATTTATTTACAGAATAAGCTACAAAGCTTATTCATAATTCTTATCCACAAGGATAATGTGTATAAAAATGTAATATCTTTATACGTACTCAAAATGAAAATCTTGTCTTTCTAATACCTAATGCCTTTTTTAGATTTCATATCAAATATTTGATTGTACTTATGTACCTACCTATATAAATGATCAAACAAATCCTAAGATACGTAACGTACTCAGAAGAATAGACATAATGCTGGTTACATAAATACATGAGGACAAGTTAAATCAAAAGGAATACGTCAAATAAAAATAAAAGATTGTATTAATATTTATTAGCTTCTATTAAAATCCACGACTACTTACAATTAATTCCAATAGGTTTGTACATAAAAACAAAACTATGTACCTACCTACAAATCGAAAGATAACTTTAATGCCTTGATTTAAGACACAAATCTCTATGAATTTAGTTAACATATTTACAAATATTTACCTATAATATTTTATGGAGACGCTTATACGTTGATAACAAAATAGATATTTATATAGCCGTGAGTCACGGGCCGTCAACATACATACTTATACGTCCATTTACAAGATTCTAAGGAAACGTTAGTAATATTAACGTTATCATTGCTTTCACGGCGAAAAGGATAATGGCAGGGGCCATTAAGTTATGACAGACAAGAGTAGAATATATTATTGAATGAAAATGTACTTCTATTACAACATATTTTGGATATGAACTTACAAAATTATTTTACGATTTTTATAACGCCTGTGGGCATTCCCGTTGCTTCTGTGCCCTAATCACGAGCCGCTGGTTCTCGTTGTACGAGTACACGTACACTAACAAACAGTCCTCGTCGTCGTAAAAACTGCACAAATGTTCGTTTCGAGATTCGTTGGCTGCAACAAATTATACCAAGCTTTACCTTACCCCACTGGCAGTTTGGGAGCGGCTCGCGAACGGGTTTCCCGACCAACGCGCTGGGTGCGATTGCGCGGCAAGTGTGTATCGTCTCAAACGCACTCATACTGTCCCTCGCCAATCGCCAGAGGGTAAGGGTTGTAAGTGGTTGTAAACTGGGCTGCTATTGCAAACCCGGTAGGTATGAGCGCAATAATCCGTTTCGTGTGGGCTTCGAATTTTGAATTTAGAGTTAGACACATTTCCGTAGTAAATTAATATCAAAATCACGAACGAATGAAACAGAATGTCCGGGTATGTGTAGATGTTTATGGTACGCTGCCTCGTGGAGATCTGCGTTCCGGCATAGCGAGGGTTAATGTGCATGAACTGACCGGGCGTGCGGCAAGGCGCCTGGTCGCGCAGGCACTGGCAGGCGGGCCCCGTGCAGCTGCACTTGCCGCACACGCGGCATAATACATACAGCCATAATACAGCATGTGAACTTTGAAACTTTGGAATAACCTATTAACAAAAATTATCATTAGTGTTAAAGACCCACGATATAGGTATGGCATTGCAATGCCCTGTGCATAATATCACATACGTCATTACTGTTATCACAGCATAAATGTAATGTCATTGTTATTGGGAATACAAGATAACCTTGTTTGCAAGTATAAAGTGAAAATGGTCCCCCGTCTGTTTTTTCACAGATATCGTAAATGGCAACTAAGGAGTATACGCCTATAACTGTACCTACAGGAAAAACTATTCAAGCAAACCCTAGCCGGTATGGCCGGCGTAAGGGGCACCAGATATGTTAATAGCTAGCCAGGCGATGAAATTTTTACCGAATTTATGAAAATATACCTATATCTTGAAAAGGCCTTAAACTTTATTTTGGTATAGGTTTCACATATTATCTGTGATCTCCCATGGAGAGAATTTATTACCTATGTAGGTGTTTAGGATTAAAACAACAGACAACATTTTTAAGTTGCTATTTATAAAGTGTGGTAACATTAAAAAAAACATACGATTTAAAGTTTAAATGTGGTAAGTATATTTTAAATGGCAAATGGGCCAACGGATTCATCAACAATTTTATTTGTTAAGCCATTAAGCGGAATGTACTCAAGGGGCGGGCTGTTCGCACGGGCAGTCGCAGATCATCTCCAGCTCGACGGCCAGCCTGTCCGAGATGCCGACGGGCGAGATATCGAAGGTCTGCTTCCACTTGCTGCGGTCCTTGGGGCACTCCTTCAGCGTGATTTCGGCTGTGAACTCTACCACGTCTCCCACCTACGAATTTGAGACAAAACTAACATTATCCTGTGTATGCTTATCCTGTGAAGAACTTCAGGCTAAACCTGAACTTAAACCCGTATTTTATGACCTGAGACTTTTTCTTAAATATAAATATTATTATTATATAAATATTATTATATGTTATTTTCGGAGAATAAGTTCACTATTTTATTATTACCCAAATATGTCATATTACAAGTTGAATTTAACTAAGGTCAGATGTTAATATTACCTTAAGATTCTCGCATTTATTTGTTTGCATGAGCTCCTTCCCGCCGAGACATGATGAGTAATATACTATTTGGACGGCGTCGCTCGATGAATCCTTCATTTCTACGGATGACGTAATTTTCTACAAAGAATAAGTTAACTTTTATTACTGTATTAAGTAGGTTTTTAAATATTTTCCCTCGCTTGACATGCAAACAAGACCCTTCTTCATATGGGCTACCGTGATGGAATTAGCGAGCAGCCATTCAACCTCAAATTTAGTGGATTGAAAGTGGCCGCTATTAATGACCTTGTAAATAAGGTCTTACAATGGGAGAACTGTTGACACGAAAAGAAGAAGAACGTGTTGTGGTCAAGGAAATGACCTTTAGGACTTAGTTGTCCGATGAACATTTGACCGGGCACTGTACTCATCGCTTCTGGTCGCGGCAGATGTATGTTCCAGCTTGAGGACAAGCGCACTAACATTGTACTGTTCCCTGACGAGGTCGACGATGTTGTCGGAGTCGTTGCTGAGCACGCCGGTGCTGGATCCCTCGATGTGCCTGCTGAGCTGCTCGTACACGCTGATCTGCTCCGCCGTCACCGCGAATATCACGTTGATAGCGTGCTTCTTCACCTGCACATGTGACATACCATGCTCAGATTAATTTAGGGAAAAGCTCCGTTTGACCCCAGTACCTATACCTACATTACTACTACGATACAGAAAAATAAGTCTTAAAAATAAACGAATGTCGCCACGCTGCACTAAGGTGCAACTGGACCTCGAGGGGGCACGCAGCCGCAATTGTTTTGATCACATGAGCATGGCCTAGCCTAGCCTAGCGTGGTAAATTATGGCCTGTTTGGCTTAGGTTCGATGACTAGTTCCCGAATCATTAAAGTGAAAAACCCTGGAGAAGTGCGCGTAGAACTCTCACCCCGAGGGTTTCTTAAAAAATAAAGGCATTGAATGTTCAAAAATGCTGAAAATGTTATTTTTGATTTGTAACGAGTAGCCTCAATACTAATTTTCATAATATACCTATTTCTATATTTAGAAAATAAATAGTGACCTACAATGTTTCACACTGTAGGCTACCTTCCTACCTAACTACTTATATATGATACTTATATATGATATGTATATAGTTAGTAATGTGTAAATAAATGTGATTACTATATAATAGAATTGTATAATAGTTTTGTTTGTGTGCGTAAATGTAAATCTAAATAAAAGCTATGACTTAAAGTAGGAAGTAGGAAGGTAGCCTACAACACCTTATTTAACCGCCTTAGGGGTGGGATTTTCCAAAAAGTATATACCTACTGTTGAACTTTCATGGTTCTATTCCAACACCAGCGATTGGGATGTGCACATCTTGACAGACAGATAGACAGACGGAGACGGATAGATAGACAGATAGGCGGACAACAAAGTGAGGGTAATAAGGGTTCAGTTTTTTCCTTTTGAGGTACGGAACCCAAAAACATTTTCTTTCAATAAGTTATTATTGTTCTGATAGGAGTTTACCTTATGGTTGATCTGTGAAATGCTGGGATAATCCTGCAGAGTCGAGTGTGTGAACGAGTTGTTTTCCATGTGGCACTCTCCGTCATTGGGTTGAACGATACCTGCGCGCTGCGATCGAGATAGAAATTTTAATGGTACACGCCAATATCTGATAGTCATCATGGCTGTGTGAACCAAACAAAGACCACGACGAGTATAAAAAGTAGTAGGTATGTTGCCCACCTTGTCATCTCCTGCGTAGTGGAAGCCCGCATCAGTGGCGAACACAAGTAGTTTTCTAGCCTGGTCACGCCAGCCGATCTGTTGCTTGCACACTACGGCCTGCATGATGGCGTCTATACCTACAGGGGCGTCAGGACCGTCCAGATTACTACCGGACACGTCCGCGTTGGCTACAGCTTTCTATTGCACAAAAATAACCTTAAGTTCTGTGGAACAAGTTCATTAGCTTCACTTTCTGTATATTTCTTACTTACCTCAAAATGGTCGGTATCCACACTCAATGACATTTGATTTTGATACCCATATGCAGCACAGCCGTCGCAGGGGGAAATCAAACTAAAAAGAAATAATTACTCGTGATAATTATCTCGGGCACAATGCGTTGTAGAGCACATTTTTTTCCAAGCGATAATGTGTGCTACTAAGTCCCAGTTACACGATCAAAGTATTCTATGGTGGTTTCTCATGCGAACCGTTTACGCAGATAAGTGCGTGCGTTTCGATAGTAAGTTTTACCGTACTTTTGAACGTGTAGCAAGAATCATAGAGCGTCTATCTAACGCACTTACTTCTCCAGTTTGTCGACGAACGATCCAAACCCGATCCTAAACTTAGAAGTCATATTCCTCATGGTCGCTGATAGTAAGCTGCCAAGTGTACGGAGCTTCTCTTTATGGTTCTGCATGGATCTGCTGAGGTTCATAAGATAGTACAAGTCCACCGGGTAGTCTTGTGCCCGGGAGTACGCGAACGTGAACCTTAGCTTTTCATCTGTAATGCAACACGAACATAATATACGACATTCTATGACTTAAGTAGCATTTCGTGAGTAATGCATTACTTACAAGTACGATGGATATAATAGTAGTAGTAGTATAGTAGAAACTGCGTTGACTAAGTTAATAGTAAATAAGTAGTCAATAAAAGAGAATTGTAAACAAAACTTGATAAGAATATACAATACTGATGGAATCAGGGCGTGTTCAATACAATAACTTCTACAGAATATTAGGGTACTTACTCATCCTTAGACTAAGCTTGGCCCTCTGCGGCTTAATCTGCACGAGGCTCTCTCCGGCGCCGGCGCCCGCGGCCATCCCGCCGCCCGCGCCCGAAGCCCCGAAGCTACCCTTCGCACTCATGGACTCCTCGTACGATGAAGAACCAGAGACCATGCCCATTCTTGACTTCACTAAAATTTTCAAACATGAGCATTATACAGGTTTCGCTAACCCTTAGTTTGCACTCATCAAAACATTACACTGTCTATTTTATGACCACAAAAAAGAGACAACATGTTTCAGTGTTATGTTTTGCACATACAAATAAATGGTGATGGGCTTTGTACATAAATACCTACAATATTTTAGACTTAACTTAACTTTATCGAGTAATGAAACTGAAAAGAGTATTGTGTTCAAATTAATCTGTCGCAAAACTGAAAGTAGCAAGCTAGCCTATGATTAGTATTTGTTTTCGTTTGTGGGTACCGACGACCTACTTTGAACTAATTCTAGATGTTATTTTACCGCTACTCAGCTCCATATTATACATGTAGTCGATAAACCGCTGATTATCTGGGTAGAAAATGGACGCCTCATTGCAGCCGGCGGTGCCGTCTCTCTCCATGGCCGGGTTGAAGCAGCGCGGGCCGTTGAATTCCGCCTCGAAGCACCAGGCGCAGCTGGCGGTGCGGATGCAGTCGCTGCAGGTCGTCTTGCTGGAGCACGGGTTTTGAGCGAGCAGCTGCTCGGCGCGCTGGCCACAGCACGACACTAACAGACTCGCCCACATGCATAGTCGTAGTAAACTCGATCGTCGTGAATACATTTTGTGTTTTATTTGGTGTTCAGATCAAACTCTGAAACAACGAAAGCGTTATCAACCCTAGCAATGTGTCACCGCGATGTTTTTTAAAAGATCAAAGGTTCGCGTTAGTTTCCGCGATTAACACTACGGATATCTGAGCCCATAGCAATCAATGGTCACTGTGGCTCTCGCTCGGCAGACATACGACCACATTAAGTTTTAGGACACCCTAAGGTCTTAGTCGAGCAGTCATGAATATTAAATATAAATTGCAACAACTCAATGACGAGGTGGCCCAATCGCATCGCATTATTAGCCGTAATGTGAGCGGACTCATCGCCGAGTTGAGTAGTGTTTTTTTTTTTTTTATGACTACGTTGTTGGCCAGAGCGGCCTTAACTTCACCGGTCAGAGGGCGAGCGCACAAAGTGCGGCTACAGCCGTAAGAGTAGTGAATAGCATTGAGTAAACGCTTTACAGCACACGGACATATGGCCTGGCCTGGCCTGGCCTGACATATGGCCTGTGGGCGGGCGCGGTGGCGACTGAGAAAGGGCGCCATTGGTATCCGATCCTGTCCATCTTGGTTCATAGTGGAAATACTATTTACGATATGATGCTTGACAAGTTAGCCGAATAATGAACTAATAGTTACATATTACCCCCTTGGCGCAGTTAGAATAAACTTTCTATAGGGCCATTTTATTGTTTATAATGACGAATGCCCACCTATTATTCCTTTAAAAGGAAACGTTTTGCAAAAGAAAAAAAATCACAATAAATGGCTTGAACTTACTGAAAACATAGCAACCGGTCCCGGTTCTGTTCTGTATGCCCGCTATAACACCAATGACAACTTGAACCAAAATAATGCAATTTATAAACAACAGACACTTCATGATTAAAACAAGCACACAGATCAAAGGTGAAGGTGGTTAGTTTGGTAGATAATACAGCATAAACTGATTTAACGCTCAGGTAATAAACAAGATGATCCAACAGGTTCGTACCTAATCTGTGCACCTACCTATTGGTACTTTTGAGGTTCGGACTTTCTTCAGAAAGTACCAGAAGCAGGATCAGGTAATGGTTTAATACTCCACACTCAACAAGTTTGTTCGGAATATAAATCTGCGATAAAAATCTCTGCATAATATATGTACAACATCCAATGACATTTACATTAATGATAACATCATACATTGTAAATGTATGTATTTAGCCCTTGAAAATCATGCCTTTGCCGGCAAAATCATCGTCATTATGATATAAATTCGTGTATCATGTAATTATGCTATATATCATAAAATTAGTCCCTTATTGTTACGGTGTTCATTTTTTTTATGGGACAGGTGGCATACAAGCATACGTCCCGCCTGATGTTAAGCACTTACCGTAGCCTATAGATGCTTGCAATCTCAAAGGCATTGCTCGCCCGTTGCCGACCTGAAGGGGAGTGGAATGAAGGGCGGGGAAGGGAGAGTTGGACTTTCGGCTCTCTCGCTAATCGTACGTAACGCAGCTGTAATAGCTCTTTACGCCGATCTTCTGTAAGAGGGTGGTACTACCCCGCCTTTCTAAACCTACCTCCTAACTCCTTATCTTACCTCGCCTTTAAAAATGTAATGTTTGTATGCCAATATTCATTTATTTACACCCCGAACGCAGATATAGGAGACCCGCAAAGCGGGGCTCCGTCGACTTTTGTCATAGACGTCATGGTCACCCTCACAATATTCACAAATGTCATTCACCCAAGCGGCTAAGCAACGTTCAGCCCCTTCATTAAACGTTGCATTCAACAATTTGCCTAGGCGTCCTTTAGCCATTCTAATGAGTGCCGGCGTTTAATGAACGGCCTAGGCGCCCAATTGCATGGCGTATTAAACCAGTTGGCGGCGACATATACATATCTTTCGTAAAATGAAAGTCTTTAGTCCTTCTAATTAGCCTGTTTTAGATATCATCATTTCGTTGTACTTATGTGCTTATACAAATGATAAAGTAAATCTTGACATTAAAGACCTGGATTTAAATTAAAGGTAAGAGCTTGTATACCTACTCACAGTAAAGAAATACAGACGTATGCTGCTTACATATTTTAGGGATAAGTGAGATCAAAAGGAAACGTTAAATAAAAATAAATGTTTGCGTTAATATTTATTAGCTACTATTAAAAGCCACGACTGCTTACAATTAATTCCAATAGGTAGGTATATAAAAACTAAAATATGTACAAATCGAAAGGTGACTTTAATGTCGTGATTGAGGACTGCATATCTCTATGAATTTAGTTAACATGTTTACAAATATGTATAATTTATTGATACGGGTATAACTTTCACAACAACAGATATTGATATCCCCGTGGGTCGCGGGTCGTCAATATACCTACATACCTACACATACGTCCAGTTATAAGATCCTAAGGAAACGTAAGTAGTATTAACGTTATAATTGCTTTCACGGTGAAAAGGATAGACAGAGTACAATATATTGTATACAATAAATGTATTTCTATTGCAACATATTTTGGATATGTTCTTACAAAATTATTTTACGAAATGCTGTAAGTAAATTCTGTGTATTAAAGACATCTTACAAACTATGAATATAATTACTAGGTACTCTAATACTAGACATTAATATTTAAAATAAATAATAATATTCTCTCACTTACATAGATATTAGTAATGGCACTAGTTGTTGTAACAAGGGATAACACCGAGATGGGACGCAGATTACTGTGATTAGGCCCCAAACGATATATCGTAATGATATAGAATATTATATTATGGATACAGTACTCCTTACAAGCGTCACTCAAACAGGCGATCATGGGGCGCGATGATTGATTACTATATTTATTATATCGCTTATTCTATGCATTGTATTATTATCTTACGGCTTTAACCAACGGACAATTCGCGCGAAATAACCAGTGGTCCCTTTGCCAAAGTAAAAACTTTATATAATTTGCAATGGGCACATTTCCTAAAAAAAAAGTATGTCCAAGGCACTGCCGTTGAAATATCGCAGTATTTTTTTTATAGATAAACTGAATCTTTATTTATATTATAGCACAGAGTACATTTTCATTATACGTGTTGTGAGTGCGGATAATTCGCGCGAATTTTCCGCGGCCGTCGGTTGGAGCTTTTATTCAACTGTCCACTCCAGCACCGCGCCCGCCTGTTTGTTCCCGTTTAGTGGATTCGAGCCGCATTGAGTGCCATCCAAATCCTTAATACTAGCAACTAGCAAAGTTCACATAATGCACTGAATCACTCGCTGCCTAACAAAGTAGGAAGGTTATATACAATCAGCCGCTAACATATACAATTTATGGCAGTGACTGTGTTATTCGTTAGATATTTTTATCTTCTATAACATGTTTATTCGCTTATCTCACACATTTGATTATTACATCCATACACACAACACACCCAAGATGATTCACCATTTAATAATCATGAATTTAAATGTGAATATTTAACTAATTTGCTCTTTTGATTTATTATTAACGTTTATATTGTGTAATTGACAGAATTATACAATGATAAACATTGTATGCTATATATTTCAGTATGTTTATTTGTTTCAGTTAAAAATAATTTATCTATTTTCAAAATATTACAATAAAAAGCACAATACAACCTATCAAACGTGACGCGGCTGTGGTAATAGAGATGAGATTATTTTTACCACGATACGCCCGATTTTGGAAAGCTAACACACACATAAGTACCTACTACATACATAAGTACAAAAAGCGTACTACCATAACAATACAATATCCTGAGATTTAAACAGACCTTTAGTATGATGTAATAAATACACAGAGAATAACGATATAAAAAATACAAAATTGTAAAGTAAAAAGTAGCTATGATTTAGGCTGCTCAAAACATGATCAAGTAAACAAAAATATATGACTTTAGAAGATGAGTAATCGCGTGAAAAAATATCGTATAAAGGCACATTTTAAGGCAACATTGTAAACTTTCTAAATATTAAGCCCCAAATTTATAGAAAGTTATGATAGAGTTTCAATGGCATTACAGATCCTTTTATTCTTAGAAATACTTGGTAAAATCAATTGTAAAAATCTCTATAAATTTGGCGGTTAGTATGTATATTTTGAAGATATTTTTATAAAACAATAAAAAATCGTTCAATACTGATATCTTGATCATTGTTTCTTTATATGCGGCGTTATATTTTACGTGTTGTAAATACACCCATATGTGGCCGTCTGACCTTATTTAGCGTCTGTTACTTATTTACCAGCGTATGTAGGATTTTTGAAGGTCGACGTCGCTTGCTTGTAAATAGGGTTCTCGCCCTATTGGAATAAGAAAAGAAACAAATTAGTTAATTAAGGTAGAAGTCGATTATAATTCACATTTTTACTTTACTTAAATTAAAAAAGGCTGAATAATGCAAGGTGTCTCAAAAGTCCGAAATAATACTTGGGCAATAATATCGGGCATATAATTAAATTAGTTTTTTTTGCAATGCTAGAAAAATATACAAATGCCCAACTAAAAAAACATAACACTAACGTAATCTGTTTTCACGAGGCATCTACATAGCAGCTACCATATTAAAGACTCTCGAGACACCCTGTTTGAAAATGAAACCCACAAACTGACAGAACTCATCACGAAATCTCCGGAATCATGCACGAGACCTATGAACTTGAAATTCAGCATGCGTGTTTCTCTCGGCTCGACTAGCTAGTAAAATGACGCGTCCACGAGTCCCGAATGGCGCGCCCGTGCGTTCAGTTTTAGTGTGTCTGAATTCACGTACACATAAAATGTCATAACTGATTCCTCAAGCATAGGTGCTCGGGGCATATGGACGCGCCTATAAAATTAATCAAAACATAACATTGCAAGCTCACCGTGTCCCACTTAGCCATCATGCGCTCCTTCTCGAAGCGTGCAAACTCGCGGCGGTCGTGGATGGTGGTGGCCATCTTCCACAGCATCAGCAGCGCCAGCCCCACCAGCACGATGGCCGCGATCACGCCGAGCACGATGCCAAGGATTGGTATCTACAAAAATCAATTCCTTACTAAAATTATTAATGCAAAAGCGTTTATTGGTAACGCTAAAACGATATCCTGTCAGTATATTTTATTTGTTATTAAGTCATAAGAACAAAATCTTTTTTGATATATCGTAAATAGCTTTTCTTTATTCAATAATTACACAGATATTCGCTATTAAAATTTTCTAAAAGTAACAGATTAAACGACAAACGGAATTAATTATATCATAGCAGGATAATGCATAATTATTTTGTTCTATATAATATGTAATCCATTGCTTATTTAATTTAAAACTATAATATTGAAGAGTTCATTTCAACGATAGTTGTTATAGGTACCTAAACAACATGCGGAAAATTAGATCACATATTATTTAATAACTATTTTTGTGAATATATCATTTAAATTGGTAAATGATTTGAAATAGTTATAGGTACTAGACATAATAATATTGAATCATGGTGCATACCATAGACATACGATTTTTTAAAACTCTCTAGTTCGTACCTTCTTTGGGCATTCCCGTTCCTTTTGTGCCCTAATCACGAGCTGCTGGTTCTCGTTGTACGAGTACACGTACACGTACAAACAGTCCTCGTCGTCGTAAAAACTGCACAAATGTTCGTTTCGAGATTCGTTCGCTGCAACAAATTATACCAAGCTTTGTAAGGACCTATCCCACTAGTAGTTCGCGAGCGGCTCGCGAACGGGTTGCCGATCAACGCCCTGGGTGCGATTGCGCGGCAACATTGTATCGTCTCACTCGCATTTATACTTTCAATAGATTACTCTTCAATGCACATCAATTTTAAAATAACAAAAGCAACAACATAAGTTTAAAACAACAGACACAAGAAAGTGCCGTGTCCAAATAATCATGGACTACTTGGTGACTTCGTCTTTGTGACTTCATTTCTTGGTGACTTCATTACCAATTTTTATTCCTATCGTTTATACCTAAACCTCCATCTTGGCGCTCATTTGTAGATAATGTAATCTGAGCTATAGAGACAGTAACTTATTATAGGTACTATTTTCACATCATTTACCTTCGATTTTGCCCTCCTCAACAATGGGGAAGAGCGTGCAGTTGCCGCAGGTGTCGGTGTCGACGTTGTAGTACGAGCCGCGCTTGTGCACTTCACACAGCACGCAGTCCTTGTACTCGCCGCAGCGGCCAGGACACGTCTAACAACAATGAGACAATAATGCATTGTGCTTAGGAAGCCACACTTTCAGCGGACGGCCATTTCAACTATGGTATTCTCTACGGACGTAGTGTTAAGAGGGATCAAAAACTGGATTCCTCAGGTCATGCAGTGTAATGAGGTATTGTAGTCGCAAAGATTATAAAGCTAAGTTTAGACTAGCAACAAAACTTGCAGAAGTTGACTACAGCCTTCGATATCTATGACTTGCACAAGCAATTCCTCAGGAGGAAGGAGCTCACTTTAGTAGACTACTAAGGTGAGCTTGCAGGTTGTTTACTCGGAATTGCTTGCGGAAGTCAACTTCTGAAAGTTTTGTTGCTAGTCTAAACTTAGCTTAAGAGTAGGTTTCCAGATCTTCAGTAAACTCACCGGGCATTTTTCGCAATATTTGCCGGAGTAATGTCTGTCGTCATCAACGTTGCACACGCACTGGCCGCATACGCATTTACCGTTTCCACTGCATATTTCATTGCTTTCTGTAACAAAATAAAGTACAAAATTAATTTTACAATAAACAAGGAACTTATCAGAAAGGTTAAACCCTTATTTATAGTTATAAGTACCTATTGTAGCATGGTAAACATGCATTACTCATTGAATTATATATTTTCAACATTGATATAAATAATTTCTGGTACATATACAGTAATGAAAATAAATAACCAATATAATACTTGGTGGACGAAAGTTATCTGACGATTCTGAAACAGGCGCCAAGGATAAAATTAACAGATGAAGCGAGTATCTGTAAAGCACTGGTATGCGTAAGAAATTACGGATTTGTGTCTGGAAAGACACAATAGAAAATGAATGATGTCTGGTGTAGTTTTGCGTTCCGACATAGAGAGGGTTATGGCCGGCGCACAGTGAGGGCGGCAGGGCATGGCATATTAATTTTTATCAATCGAATTTAATCCTCATCCAATCGAAATAAGGTGTTCCAGCGGGTGCACCGAGAAAATGCTCCGCGATGCTCCGAGGTCGATCACTGAGCATTGAAATATATACCTTATTTCGATTGGATAAGTATTAAATTCGATTGATAAAAATTAAAATGCCATGCCCTGCCGTCCTCACTGTGCGCCGGCCATTAGTGTGCATGTACTGACCGGGCGAGCGGCACGGCGCCTGGTCGCGCAGGCACTGGCAGGCGGGCCCGGTGTAGTCAGCCGTGCAGCTGCACTTGCCGCACACGCACTCGCCGTGCTCGGGGCCCGAGCACAGCAGCCCCTTGTTCATGTCGCACGTGAAGTTGTCGCACTCGCAGAACGGACCCGATATCACCTGCGCACATACACACATTATGCTCACTATCGAGCCAAAAATACTGGGTGAAATCGAAATCGTGGGCAATATTTTAAACGGTGATTCTACACATGATTCAAAATATTTAGGGAATATTAATCAGCAAATCAATTGATAAAAAAATATTACCCAGGTAAGGTATAACAGTTAAATGGATTGCTTATTTGCTTACCCGAGCAATATTTATTTATCAATAGATTATTTTATTTGTTTTCTCAAAATATTCTGAATCATGTGTTGAGTCATATTTTAAAATATTGCCCACGATTTCGATTTCATCCTGTATATCATAGATTTCGCTCGATTGGACTGGCCCATGCAAGTAACATGACATGGACACCCAATCTTGCGTTCACCCATAGGGGCAGCAGCAGAACACAAAATACTAATTAAAGGTAATCTAAACATTTTTAAAGTGTTTCACGGCACAAAATCAAATATCGAGATAAAACACACCTCATTCTGGTTATTGTTATGCAAAAAAATAAACCATAACCTCCGAGACTAATTTTGTGTGGCACCAAAAAATTGGTGCCGGTAGAACTAAATACTAATACGATACGCTGGGCTAGACAAACGATACTATAGACAATATATAATGTTATTCCCGGCTTACCTTGAGCGGGTCGTCCATCTTGTTGCACTCGCAGACGCCGCAGATGCAGGTGCCGCGGTTGGAGCAGAGCGGGCCGGAGGTGGCGTTGGTGGGGCGGCAACCGCGCTCCTGCTCGATGGTGACGCCGCCGTGCGCCGAGCACTCGCAGCTCTTGCCGAAGCGGCCCGGCTGGCACACGCACACGCCGCACGCCGACACGCCCTCGCCGCTGCACACCAGCGAGCTGTCGCTGTACGCCTGCACCACACATGCTATTACTAACGTCTGCCCATCATAACTCCATTTTGACGTTTAATAATGTCAACGAAAAACAAATCTCATTGCTTTACCTAATGGCTGATCTATATTTTCACCTTATTATAACGCAATAATATTTTTTTCCTTGACATTCTTATACATCAAAAGGGTCTTCTTATAATGGGCAGGATGTAGCTAATGCCCGCAACCTCATCCGAGTGGACTTTGGCACTTTCATTCCCTATTTTACCCCCTTAGTATATGCTCACACTATAATAGATCCTTACGGTCAAAATTTCATGTTTCTAATTCAAGCAGTTAAGACTATGCGTTGATTATGATTTTTACTGCGTATACAACTTCCTTCTTCGGACACTATCGGTGTTCGTGGTCATGGCTACCGTTTTTGCAATTTCGAAATGTGATGTCGGAGGACAACGGTAGTCGCGAGAGGATAATAAATATACCCCTATACAAAAGAGATAAGGGAAGATTTCAACCCATCTCATGCTACATAACACCGTAGGCATAGAAAGTGTGGAAGAGGAAGGCTAAGAATAAACATGAGTCAGATAAAAGAAAAGGTCTGTGTTATCGTATAAGTAGGCGAAAGAGGTAGCGGAATATACCAAATGACGAATAAAGCCTATGAACTTTTGAAACTTTGGAATAACCCAATACAAATTATCATCAGTATTGAAATCCCAGGCACATACTTGCAGTGCCTTGAGAATATCACCTACATCATTTTCGTTATCAGAACATAAATTAAATGTCATTGTTAATACTGGGAATATAAGATAATCTTGTTTACAAGTAGAAACCGAAAATAGGTACGTGTTTTTTCGCAGATATCGTCAATGGCAGGAGTAAACACTTTTATAAGAACTTCATATTCGTGGCGATAAGCTTACCACCCTATGTATGTATTCTGTCCTGTCTATGTATTTCTAATGTTTTGAACTATGTATGTTCTTGAACTATGCATGTTCCAAATCAGGTCGGTTCAATATCTCTAATCATTGCATGGAGTTACAGTTAAGTATGAATGTGAAGGGGTCATACACGATAGGGTTTGCCTGCACATTTTGAGAACTGTACAGACGAACAATAATGTAAGTAATGTAATGAAACATAATGAGTTTGGTCTGCTGAGTTCAACTGCATACGCAAAACTGTTCACGCAAACCCTAGCGTGTCTGTCAGCCGTGGTAAAAAAAATACAATTTAGGTTTAACACAACCGATTTTGGAGTTATGTTTTATAAAATTTGGTAACAACATTTGATTCCTGACGATCTCAAGCTTAATGTGGTATATTTTAAATAGCACTAAAGGCCAACCGATTCAACAAAAAATTGCGTAAATCGAACGTTTAGACCCTTGTTAAGCCCAAGCCCTTAAGCGGAATGTACTCACGGGATGTCCGGGCTGTTCGCACGGGCAGTCGCAGATCATCTCCAGCTCGACGGCCAGGCTGTCCGAGATGCCGACGGGCGAGATGTCGAAGGTCTGCCTCCACTTGCTGCGGTCCTTGGGGCACTCCTTCAGCGTGATTTCGGCTGTGAACTCTACCACGTCTCCCACCTACGAATTTGACACAAAACTAACATTATCCTGGGAAGAATTTCAGGCTAAATCAACTTAACCCTGTATTTTATGACCTGATACTGTGTCTAAAATATGTGTTCTTTTCAGAGAATAAGTTCGCTTATTACCCAAATATGTTGACAAGGTGAATTTAACTACAGTCAGATGTTAATATTACCTTAAGATTCTCGCATTTATTTGTTTGCATGAGCTCCTTCCCGCCGAGACATGATGAGTAATACACTATTTGCACGGCGTCGCTCGATGAATCCTTCATTTCTACGGATGACGTAATTTTCTACAAAGAATAAGATAACTATTATTTCTGTATCACAAGGTTTTTAAATATTTTGTGTTATATTATTACAATATTTTTCCTAATTAAAAATTTAAACATTACACTTATGCCTTACGGGCTACCGTGAAGCAAGTAACTTAGGTATTAGCGAGTAGCTACTCGACCCCAAATTTAATTATTTTGATAGTCTGAATCCGGTTCACACGGCGATTCATCACCAGAGGAGTAGACGTCATGGAAATGACCTAGGGCTTGGTTGTCGGATGACCATCCGACTGGGCACTGAATACTAGACACAACTGGTCGCGGCTGATGTATGTTCCAGCTTGAGGACAAGCGCACTAACATTGTACTGTTCCCTGACGAGGTCGACGATGTTGTCGGAGTCGTTGCTGAGCACGCCGGTGCTGGATCCCTCGATGTGCCTGCTGAGCTGCTCGTACACGCTGATCTGCTCCGCCGTCACCGCGAATATCACGTTGATAGCGTGCTTCTTCACCTGCACATACCATGCAAATTTTAATTCTGGGCAAAACTCCGCTGGGCAAAACAACATACATTACTACTACGATACAGAAAAATTACTCTGCCTAATAAAACTACTATCGCCATGCGGCACTAAGGTGCAAACTCGACTGATTCGATTGCCCTCGAGGGGGCACGCCGCCGCAGATGTTTTGACCAAGTGAACCCGGCCTAGCAAGGCGACCTGTTTGCCTAAGATTTGACGACTAATTCCAGTAAAAAAAAAATGTTTAGTAATTTACGCTTGTTCTTTGCGGGAGTTTACCTTATGATTGATCTGTGAAATGCTGGGATAATCCTGCAGAGTCGAGTGTGTGTACGAGTTCTGTTCCATGTGGCACTCTCCGTCATTGGGTTGAACGATACCTCCGAGCTGCGAGCAAAACAATATATTTTAATGGTACCAGCAATTTGATAGTCAGCATGGCTGTGAACATAGTACCAACAAAATGCAATGAGTATAATAATTGGTATGCTACCGACCTTGCCATCTCCTGCGTAGTGGAAGCCCGCATCAGTGGAAAACACGAGCAGTCTTCTAGCCTGGTCACGCCAGCCGATCTGTTGCTTGCACACCACGGCCTGCATGATGGCGTCAAAACCGCCCTCAGGGGCGTCCAGATTACCGGACACATCTGCGTTGGCTACAGCTTTCTATTGCACAAAAATAAACATTAAGTTCTGTGGAACTTGATATCAATTAAAAGTTCATTAGCTTCACATTCTGTACATTTCTTACCTCGAAATGGTCAGTATCCACACTCAAAGACATTTGATTCTGATACCCATATGGCGCAGCACAACCGTCGCAGGGGGAAATCAAACTAAAAAGAAAGAAACGCGTCATATAGATATCACGGGTCATGATGCGTTGTAAATGCCGTTTTTTTTTGTTCAAGCAATGTGTGCTACTAAGTCCCGGTTACACGATCACGACTGTATTCCATATGGTGGTTTCTTATGCGAACCAGTTTGCGCAGTTAAGTGCGTGCCAGTGGACAGTACATATTACCGTACTTTTGAACGTATAGGAAGGGTCTTAGAGCGTGTAACGTACTTACTTCTTCGGTACAGTAGATACATAAGGCATCACCAGTTTGTCGACGAACGATCCAAACCCGATCCTAAAGTTGGAAGTCATATTCCTCATGGTCGCTGATAATAAGCTGCCAAGTGTACTGAGCTTCTCTTTATCGTTCTTCATGGATCTGCTGAGGTCCATAAGATAGTACAAGTCCACCGGGTAGTCTTGTGCCCGGGAGTACGCGAATGTCAACTTTTGCATTTGATCTGTAAGGCAACACGAACATAAAAACTACATTCTATGACTTAGGTAGCATGTCGTGATTAGTAATGCATTACTCATACGATGGATATAATAGGAGGAAACTGCGTTGTATAAGTTCAATAGAAGGGAATTATAAACAAAACTTGATAAGAATATACAATACTGATGGAATCAGGGCGTGTTCAATACAATAACTTGTACAGAATATTAGGGTACTTACTCATCCTTAGACTAAGCTTGGCCCTCTGCGGCTTAATCTGCACGAGGCTCTCTCCGGCGCCGGCGCCCGCGGCCATCCCGCCGCCCGCGCCCGAAGCCCCGAAGCTACCCTTCGCACTCATGGACTCCTCGTACGATGACGAACCAGAGACCATGCCCATTCTTGACATCGCTAAAATTTTTAAAAAGTTTCTCTTACCCTTGGTTTGCACTGACCAAAACATCACACTCACAATTTTATGACAGCAAAAAATAGAGACAACATTGCTCAGTGCAAACAAAGTGTTTGAGTTGTTTTGTTACTTATGTGGACAGTGTAACGGGGTGTGGGTGGTTACGACCCAATCGCATGTAATAAGGAAACTGTCGAACTACTAGGAACACCAGTTACCTATAACTTATTATTTGATTATTGTGCAATCAGACTTCTTTATTTGGCGACGCGCTTTGTTACACATACAAACGGAAATGGGCTTTGCACATCAAAACAATATTATAGACATACCTATCGAGTTATAAAACTGAAAAGAGTATCGTGTCGCAAAATGAAAGTAGCAAGCTAGCCGATAATTAGTATTTGTTTGCGTTTGTGGCTACCGATGACCTACTTTAAACTAATTCTAGATGTTATTTTTACCTCTACTCAGCTCCATATTATACATGGGGTCGATAAACCGCTGATTGTCTGGGTTGAACATGAACGCCTCGTTACAGCCGGCGGTGCCGCCTTTCTCCATGGCCGGGTTGAAGCAGCGCGGGCCGTTGAATTCCGCCTCGAAGCACCAGGCGCAGCTGGCGGTGCGGATGCAGTCGCTGCAGGTCGTCTTGCTGGAGCACGGGTTCTGAGCGAGCAGCTGCTCGGCGCGCTGGCCGCAGCACGCCACTAACAGGCTCGCCCACATGTATAGTCGTAGTAAACTCGATCGTCGTGAATACATTTTGAGTTTTATTTGGTTTTCAGATCAAATTCTGAAACAACGAAAGCGTTGATCAACTAAAGCAATTTGTGACACCGCGATATTTTTTAATGATCGAAGATTAGCGTTAGCTCCCCGACTAACACAATATCAAAAAAATTGGTCAGTGTGGGTCTCGCTCGGCAGACAGACGACCATATTGAGTTGTATGACGTGCCCACTTAGGTCTCAATTAAGCAGTATATTTAATGGAAATTGCAACAATTCAATGACGAGGTGGCTCAACCGCATCGCATTATTAGCCGTAATGTATGAATGATTGTGTGAGCGGCGTCATCGCCGCGTTGAGTAGTAAATATCGTTGAGTAAACGCTTTACAACACACGGACATATGGCTACCTGTGGGCGGGCGCGGTGGCGACTGAGAAAGGGCGCCGCCCACGCATTTGTATCCGATCCAGTCCGCCTTGGCTCACAGTGGCCACACTACGATATGATGCTTGACAAGTTCGCCCAATAATTAACGAATAGTTACAAATACCCCCTCGGCGTAGTTAGGTAGAACCTTTCTGTAGGACCCAGGAGCTACTAATAAGTTTTAAATAAACCTTTAATTTGGCATTTTATTGTTTATAATGACGAATGCCCACCTATTGTTCCTTTAAAAGGAAAAGTTTTGCAAACAACGCACAATAACAGTATATTGCCTTTTCACTTACGGAAAACATAGCAACCGGCCCCGGCTATGTCCTGTATGCCCGCTGTATCATCAATGATAATTTGAACCAATGAATAATGCAATTTAAAAACAACTGACACTTCTTGATTAAAATAAGCACACAGATCAAAGGTGAGACTGTTTGGTAGATAATACAGCATATCTGATTTAACGCTCCGGTACAAGATGATCCTACAGGATCGTACCTAATCTGCGCACCTACCTATTGGTACTTATGAGGTTCCGACTTTCTTCAGGAAGTATCAGAAGCAGGATCAGGTAATGTTTTGATACTACACACACAACATGCATTACCTATTAATGTTTGTTCACTGGCACTTCAGGTTCGAAAATAACTTATCACACTACAGCACAGTTGGTTGACTCATTCGCGTTATTGTTCTTTTTATTAAACTTAAAATATATTATGTAGCTTAATACGTCCAATGCAGTGTACAAATAGTTATTATTGCGTTTCGTTAGTAATAACTTTCACGTTCCAGTTCTGCGTAAACACTAATTACTGTTAACGAGCACTAAATGAAAGATATCAAGATTATCAAGGCCCCTATAATACCCTAACTCCACAGTTAAACATTTTAGCAAACTCTTCATCTGTCTTTTTTAGTTTGTTATTCCCGGCAATAGTTTACGATATTATTTAATATCGGTGTGAGCAGCGGCAGCGTACACGACGTGCGCCCGCGCCGGATACAAGCGTGACTAATTGTACAGAAAATAACTTCGTCAGCGGGTGATACAGAGAGCCGTCACAGTTTCTTCTTGGAATCAATACTCAATACATTCGCATCATAATAAGTACTGCAATCGTCAGGCAGAGCTATGTCTCGCGAAAACGATGATACCCTTGAAATACCAATATTTAGGTCAGGGGTCCGACCTTTGTGGTATAATTCAGAACAAAATTTTCCTAGTGTCTCTAATATCCAAGAATCGGGTTTATGAGTGCCTATGACTGGGCCATGATGATTTAACTGCTTAGCATAGAATACTAAAGAGTATACCTAGTTACCGCGTCAGTACTTTCTTACTGAAAAACTGCTTACGTATTAATAACAATAACAACATCAATTTCGATTTCCATCGAAGTCAATGAAACTTACACTCCAAAAAAAACTTTTACTTAAAATAAGTATAAATGTGTGACTTTAAGATCAGATGACCTCCATATTCAACACAAAAACCAGTGCTTCTGTAGGTCGAGCATATTACGTCATTAGCAAGTCGGGCCGACAGCGATGATTCAAGTTGTGTTATCGCAAGCATTCCTTCGCCTATACAGGCTCGTTTGATGGCCATACGAATATTAAAATTATTTGAGACGTAGAAATTGCAAGCTTAGAGCTCTAGTATGAAAACTCTGAAAGCGGCAATCTGTGGCATAGCGCAAGGATGTTTATTAGGTCCTTTATTTTAAAGACTAAATATTGAGAAGGTAGATAGGGATGTAATTAGAGAGAGTAGGTATGTAAAATAGCCGTCTATACCTACTGATCTAGTTTATCAGTTAAGATCTTCGAACACGAATAACAGGACCAAGTCCAGTGTTCCGCGAAGCCTTTAGCGAGTTTCCATATATCGACGATAACGGTCGAAGGGTGGCCCGATAAGTCAATGACCTCTCCCGGTTACTTTGGCGGGCGCGGCGGGGCGACGGGGGCGGGCGGGCGCCATGGCCTTCACCGTGCAGTAGGTAGACGGTACATTATCTTCCAGATTTTACCTGCGTCTTCGCCCGCGTGAACTTCCGACATCCGAGGACCATAAACCTATGTTTTATTCCAAAAAATATCCAGCCTCCATATTTATGAGATTTGCATACAGGAATAAGTCATTACAATTATTGATTTGTAGCCAAATAAATATGAACGTCAGCTGTTCACTAAATCTCAAAAAACTTAACCATTTTTCACTTTTGCATTTGCTTTTCACTTTTAACCGACTTCAAAAAAGAGGAGGTTCTCAATTTGACTGTATGTAAATTTTTTCTAATAAAGTTTTATTATTATCATGTCCCACATGCCCAAACCTGCGAACAGGAGGACTTGCTGCAGGGAAACCAAAATGCAATGAGCATAGCTAGGTACATTCTGGTAAAACAAAATACCTACCTATATTTTATTTCACAAAAAGGAGACTGAGTATGGATGTACCTATATGATTGCTCAGGAACTGTATAGACTGACTACCAAAGGCCAAGGAAACAAAAGCATTCAGAATTGAACTTATTTAAACAAAAGATCAATGTTAATCCTATTATCATGCTCTAAGTAGAAAATGAGCACCCAAGACAAAAAAGATTTTAATTTAAAATCAATGTCTGTAACTAGGTACAATTGGGGAAAACTTATGCTTGCCGATCTCTTCAGAAAATATAACTATACATTTATACAGGGTGTCCCACGACTTTGCCACATGGAGGGGAAGTACCTTAAATACTTTAGATAGAAAATTTTACTGAATGAAGACTTCATTTTTATTTTGAAAACAATACGAACTGCATTCAAAGATTTTCGAAAACTCGCTTGCCACACTCGGGAATCGAACCGGCTAAAATCCGAGACAATAACACCCTGTACTTTTATGGCATCAATCGATAGGCTCAATCATAAGGACCAAATCTCTCTAACAAACATGGTAAATTAAATGAAAGGAAAACCATGAAATCTAAACTAATAAATTCAAGAATTCAAAGATAAAAGTTTATCCACCAAAATGGAGCTAATTTCGAACAAAAAATTAGTTAGTTTACCCTTTTTTTTCGCTCAATTAAAATAAGTAAAGGTTTTATGGTTTTCCTTTCATTTCGAAAATTCGCTTGCCACACTCGGGAATCGAACCGGCTAAAATCCGAATAAAAACAACTTGTAATTTAATGGCATCAATCGATAGAGTGAATCATAAGGATAAAATCTCTATAACAAACATGGTAAATTAAATGAAAGGAAACCCATAAAATCATTACTTATTTAAATTTTAACTTATTTTAAATCTTATAAGTTAAGATATCATGGTTTTCCTTTAATTTAATTTACCATGTTTGTTAAAGAAATTTGGTCCTTATGATTGATCCTATCGATTGATGCCATAAAAGTACAGGTGTTATTTTTTCGGATTTTAGCCAGTTCGATTCCCGAGTGTGGCAAGTGAGTTTTCAAAAATCTTTGAATGCAGTTCGTATTGTTTTCAAAATAAAAATAAAGTCTTCATTCAATAAAATTTTCTATTTACAGTATTTAAGGTACTTCCCCTCCATGTGGCAAAGTTGTGGGACATCCTGTATAACACTGTTTTCTTTAAATAGCATATTAAATGTCCCACTGCTGGGCATAGGCCTCCCCTCTGTCTCCACAGGCCCCTATCCTGGGCTTTATTACAAAATAAATAGGTATTGTTATTATAACTTACTATGTTAAGTTTAATCATCTTGTAAACAATGTGAGTACCTACCTCTACCTACTTAGTGGTAGATTACACGACTTTGTGTGTTTATGTAAAAAAGAACATCTTGCATATTCTTAAACATGATGAGCACCAAGCATGTGCCTTTCCTTCGCTTCCAGGCAGCATTACGATCTCAAGAAAGTTATATCAATGATTTATGTAAAGTAGAGGGTCCAATATATCCATAATCCACAAATAAGTAGATAAGATATACTAAACTACTGAAAAATAATTACTATCACTATTAATTGTAGGGCTACCCTTACTATTCAATTGTTGCGTCCAGATGCCTCGCATGCCTCGCGCGAGCACTCAGTTTTAACGTCGGGACGAATAGATATAATGTCATAAGATGAGTGCTTGGGCGAGGCATGCGCCTGATGTTGACGCAGCTATTTATTCCAGCCAGAAACGTTCGTAAGACGTTTTCGTCAGTGCGTACACAAATCACAAGGTACCTATCTTAGTTAGTACCTTTTACTTATTAGGTTTTGGACACAATTTTGTAGGACAATAGTCTACAAGCAAGCAAGCAAGGTAAACTTATATAGAATCAGGTCGCCCGTGGGCTGAATTGCACTATGCTGAAATCAACTTATAAATAATATAATAAAAGTATTGTGAGGGTATTGTATACAATTAGTTGTAAGAATATTAAGACTTACCAGTCTTTTCAGAAACAATTTTATTATATAAACAGCAAATAGCAAATATTCATTTTTAACATAATATAAAACTACAAAATTAGGAATGACAAACACTGACCGATGACCATAGTTTTTTTTTTTTTTTTTTAAGATTAGTTTTACGGCCCCTGGGAACTAGCCCTTTGGAGCCTAACATCAGTATACTTTTATTACATTTTTTTTCTTAATTCTACCTTATAACTACCTTAAATCTACCTTATAACTACCTTATTTCTACCCCCCCAAACCCTATCAGTAAAGTGGCGGATACTTTACTGACAAATTACTAGACTTCTTGTGAGAAGCCGAAAATCATGTTTCATCACTTTTGTTCCAATTGCCCACACTCACGCACATTTATGACCATATAATGGTTAATATCCCACCAATATTACACACTATAATACACGAAAACACAAGTTCTAGAAATTAAAACAAAAATGACAACATGACTTTTCCACTTCCCGCCAAAAAGCCCGATGACCATAGAGACAGCCAGTGTTGCCAGCACATAATTCAAAAAAGGGCCGAAAGCTTTGTCGAATAAGGCCGTCTTTTGGCAGGAAAGGCCGAAATTGAAATAAAAAACGCTATTTTACTAAAACTTATGTGTCATAAAAGTACGGACTTGGATGGGATGAGTACCGAAACACAAAAGTTATCACAAATATTCAAAGGCCCAAATAAGGTCTTCACTAATCATCTACATATCAGCAACCGTATACGTAGTTTAATTATTATTATTTACGTTTGAGACCCTTAATTGGTTAAAATAAGTTTCGGAGAAATGAAAAACAGGGACATTAGTATCCATAAAAGACAAAAGAAAAGCTAAACTGTCCTTAAAAATATCTCCACGCGGACGAAGTTGCGGCAAAGGCTAGTCTTCACTTATATGTAAATATAATATTTTTTTGATGGCGGGGTAAGGCCCAAAAAGGCCGATGGCTGCCAAGGGCCGACATAAAATCTCAAGGGCCGATCTGGCAACCCTGGAGACAGTAGAGCGACACTGACTGAATTAGGGATGCATAGGTCCAAATTTAATAAGCTGCTAAATTTATATAGTGTCAACTCTGTTAAATAAATTCTAAGATATAAAATGGCCGTTTTTCGATTACACGGCACGGCACCGGCGACGGCATGGCGGCAGCTTTTTCATTGGTCAGTGACCCGTTGTCATTGGTTACTGACCAATGAAAACCCCGCAAATAGCTGTCACTGTGCCGTCGCCGGTGCCGTGCCGTGTAATCGAAAAAAGGCCAATAAATGTTAAATATAGCAGTCACAAGTAGTGATGGGATGTTCTCGAGAACATCTCACTCTTGGAAACTTACTCGTGAGAATTTTTGAGAATCTTATATTTTGGGTGACGTTATCCTAACTTTCAATCTTAAAAACAATTAAAACCACCATACTTGCATGTTTAATGAGGTTTATGCCAAGTTTAACATGCTTCAGAAGATAAATTCTCGAAAATTCTCACGAGTAAGTTTCCGAGGGTGAGAATGTTCTCGAGAATATTCCATCACTAGTCACAAGTACCTATATTTACGTGTTACGTTATTTAGGTAATGAGTGCTGTGGGTGAAATTTCAATTGTTTGTGTAGTGTATTACAAAAAGTACCCATAATGGATATTCAACGTCAAACAAAAGTGAAATATGGAACTTTTTTTACCGTTAGCGATACCGTAAAAAATGGAATGAATTAATAATGTAAACAATCTGTATGTGTTTTAATTTAGCAGTCGCTAAAAATAGCTGTTTTTAATTATTATTAGCATTAGCATTTAGCAGTGTTATTTTTTTTACGTTTATGCCCATCCGTAGACTGAATGACTAATTGAACTCAGAACTAAAAGAACGATCAAATGAATGAATGTCTGCTGTCTTGTCACCATTAGAAGTGGGTGCTTAAACGAAAAGCCGTTTGGAAAGTTCGTTTTTTTACGTAAGCACACAAGCGCTTACAAACACAAGCGTGTAGCTTTTAAGCAACGACGGCCAGAAAGAGAAAGAAATTCCAAAAAATTACAAAAAGTAACCTTATTGTTATGAAAATACAGCTAAAATCAATATTTAATTAAATTGAACCTTATTTATTTACCCATAAAAAGCAATACATTGATACTAAATTATATTAGATTGACAACCATATTTGTATGCGCATAAGGCTCACTATCAATTTTTCAGCGCATAAGTTTTTGCTATCTAACAGTTCAATGCACAAAAGCACTAAAAAAAGTAGAAAGCAGAAAGCTAAGTAAAAAAGTAAAAAGCAGAAAAGCACTTCCGCGCTTTTTATAGCTACTTTTAAAAACAAGCACAAGCGTTACATCGTGCTTTTAATATAAAGCCGTTTATCACATCTTTAGTCACCATACTTGTCACTTATATCAGAGGCCTTACCTACTCTTTTACAAACGAAAACGAAATTTCGGACGAAATTCGCGTATTTCCTAATACGTTTCTCATTCATTCCGACATTTCTTACGAACGAAAATTATTTCACGTTTAGATTGGACGACGAAAGAAGACGCCAAACTATTTTCCTTCGAAAATAATGTCGGAATCAATGAGAAACGTAGTAGGAAATACGCGAATTTCGTCCGAAATTTCGTTTTCGTTTGTAAAAGAGTAGGCCCTCTGAATCTGCTATGCTATGCTATATTTGTCTCCATAAGGTCGCACACACACACACTTTATGAAACTTAAACTTTGAACGTTCTCATACCATAAACTTCACACCAATCATGAAATAATAAAAGGTAAAAAACAGATAAATCTGGGACCACGCTCAAACGTACTGTATCGCCCACCTCGAGCCGTGCCGATCCTTCGGCTTTAAAAAAAAACGTGTTTAAGCAGTGTCAAAGAAGCGGGTTATTGTTGCTATGAAACACTACACCATAAAAATTTTGGGAGAATACTATTTTCAGAACGCATCCAGGTTACAAATCGATTTTTTTTGTTATGTTGGTTACATGTCGATTAATCGACCAATGAGAGGCATTTTGAGCCTTTCTTCTTCTGTGAAGAAAGAACATGGCCGACATTTTGATATTGCTGTCATGAAGATTTTTCAGTGACAAAATTTTAACTTTGTAGTTCTTCATGCACGGTTTTATGTTCCCAAAACATTTTATTTTTTAATTGCTTAGACGGTGTTTAGTGTAAGCTATTTTATTTGTTAAAAATGGCAGCTGATCGTGAGATTGCTGCCGAAGACAGTATCAGAGTGGTTTGCCGATTTCGGCCACTGAATGACTCTGAAGAAAAAGCTGGATCAAAATTTATAGTGAAATTCCCTTCGGGACCCGATGATAACTGCATTTCTATAGGGGTGAGTGAGAATAAAATTAACCACAAAACATTGCTTTCCCCTATCATCACCCTAAATTAGATCATGATGACTAATACATTGCGAGTTGTTCACCTGGTATGAAATGGCCTTTCTTTTTCATTCCGCTTGGATGGTTATGATTGTGATCGCATAAATTCAAAGAATCTGGCCGAATATTATACAAGTTACGTAGCACGAACGTCTTTGTTTTGCCGAAAATCAATACAAATACCTTCTCGACCTTGACCTAAGTTCCACATCTTTTTTTATAATATATTTATATTTGAAAATTATTATTAATTATAAAGTATAATTTTTTTTGTTATTCACTTATTGCGGCACCTGTGTGTTATAGGCAATTTTCATTTTTTTACTACCTATCTACAATCATTTTAGTGGCAAATAACAGCTGTCTGTAATGCTTTTTCTAAATTATTATTATCTAGAATCTAGATCATATAAATTATACTGTAATTTAGTAATACACTTGACCTGACCAACATAATAATGCAGGTATAATAAAAATACAATTGGTATAAAATGTTAAAGATTTGGATTCTGAGAAAATCACAAAAAAGGGCTCTCTCATGGAATTATGACTGCACCAGTGAATGCTTGTGAATGGGCAATATGGGACTAATGAAAAAAAAGTAGATACATTTACTACAAATAAAATAATCAGTAGGTATACATGTTACCTATATTGTTGTTATCAGCTGTGTAACTATGCTATACTAACTGAACATAAGACTAAGTGAAAAGGTTATGCTTTATCATAAAAACTATTTTTATTTTAAAAAGAGGTGTGATAATAGGTACTATTAGAAGTATTTTTAGCTTATTTTAATAACCTACATTTACCTAAAATTTCTTATACTTAAAGTGCTGAAACTGAATAGATTCACTAGTTTATTGTGCCATAAGTAACAACGAAATAATCATCAAAAAGGTAATTTCAATCAGAATAAAATATATTGGTAGTATACTATAAGTTTACTTTCATATTTCACCTGAATTTATGTTTTGTAATTTGTAACATACAGCAGTAGGCAAAATTGTTATGTAAACATGCAACAATAAGGAAACAATGTATAAAATTCTGACTTAAAAATGCAACCTACAAACAACGGTTTAATAGCTGTCTAGGTGATGATGTCAGATACTTAGGCTGGCCTGATTCATTCTCAGTCGTACATATTACTATGCTGAGTGGGTTTTTGCTTTAAATTAAATGCAAGATATAATGAGAATTTACTTGTTAACTATTTGCTAAAGTTCATCCACCCATAAACTAAATAACTATATATGTATATCATTATTGTTAAAATTTATGAAAATTACAAATTTTCAAGTGCTAGACCATTTTAATGAATGTAAGTAGGTATTCTGTAGACAGATAAAAGCTGGTATTACTTTGTTTTTTGTCATAATCATAAATCTTGTAGCCCAGCTGTAGCAATTAATTAAAGTATTAAATGCCACAAGTACAGAAAAAATCAATAGATAGATGCAACCATAACTAAAAGTGGAGTCATAACTCTTGAAAGGGTTAGGTTATGTTATTTAGCTTTTGAGGGGAAGCAACCAATTAACACTTTATTAAGTAAAACATGTGGGTTGAAGAAACTACAGTCTGATAATTCCTCGTATGTTCCCTGGATGATTTAACTTTGGGCTATGCTAATGCAGCTGCATTAAAATAATTTGTTTTATCAACACTTATTTGGATTTACAAATACATACTTCAAGTCTGCAGGGTGCCAATATCACTGTCTCTCTTACTTAAGGTTTTTTTGGCACAGCTGGCTATGCTAGGCCAACTGTTTATCAATGTGAACTACAAAATAGCTGAATGAGTGGTCACAACTACAACCTGCCAGTCATTAGAATTTACTCGAAATGGAGCGTTATCTCATTAGCTGGTTCCAAGAATTTGTCTATAAATCTCTTAAAACTCGTGAAAATAATATAAGTTAAAAGATCAATAGATCACAGATAACATTGTCATAGAACTATGGTTCTTTGTACTGTTAACAATATAAGTTTAGTTATAGGTAATAACATTAAATAAATTGTGTGTTTTATTACTTCTTCATTGCTAACAAAGAAATAAACAACATTTACAACCTGTATGTTTACAAAATTGATGTTTTAGGGTAAAGTATACCTGTTTGACAAAGTATTCAAGCCAAATGCAACTCAAGAAAAGGTGTACAATGAAGCCGCCAAGAGCATTGTGTCTGACGTGCTGGCGGGATACAACGGCACTATTTTTGCATATGGACAGACCAGTTCTGGAAAAACACATACCATGGAAGGTGTCATAGGTCTGTATACAAGTATACATAAGCAGGTCACGTAAATTATGTTAACATTTGTTATAATTTATTAACATGGGTTTTTTTTGGTGAACAGGTGATTCAGGCAAACAGGGTATTATTCCACGAATAGTCAATGATATTTTCAATCATATTTATGCAATGGAAGAAAATCTGGAATTTCACATAAAGGTGTCGTACTTTGAAATTTACATGGATAAAATCAGGGACTTATTAGACGGTTAGTACCATCAACATCAAATGTGACACATAACATATCTATTGGTGGTAAAAGAGTGATACTAGATACTATAAATATTTTTAATTGCAGTGTCAAAAGTGAACCTCAGTGTTCATGAAGACAAAAACAGAGTCCCATTCGTCAAAGGCGCTACGGAGAGATTTGTTTCAAGTCCTGAAGAAGTGTTTGAAGTCATAGAGGAGGGCAAGTCAAATCGGCATATTGCAGTCACAAGTGTGTATCCATAAATTAAAGATAATATTTAATTCAGTTTGTTTCTTTTCTAATTGGACTTATAATACAATTTCGTGTCAAATTTCAGACATGAATGAACACTCATCAAGATCTCATTCAGTTTTCCTCATAAATGTAAAACAGGAGAACCTCGAAAACCAAAAGAAATTATCTGGGAAACTGTATCTTGTGGACTTGGCTGGTTCTGAGAAGGTACTTTTTTGTTCTCGCATAAAATATTGACACCTTCAGTACAATGATCGGCACGTAACTTGGGCGCTTACCTGCGCAGAAGGGAGGTCTGTTTGGCGGGCGTGTCTCCGCTGATGTGCCACCCTTCCGCCGCCCGCCCAAGTTATCTGCCAGCCACTGTGTTTGACATAAATGATGACATCAATTGCTTGTAACAGGTATCAAAAACTGGTGCTGAAGGCACTGTCCTCGATGAAGCTAAAAATATCAACAAATCGCTATCGGCCTTGGGTAATGTAATTTCGGCACTCGCCGACGGAAACAAATCGCATATCCCGTACAGAGACTCCAAACTAACTCGTATCCTGCAAGAGTCGCTCGGTGGTAACGCCAGGACCACCATCGTCATCTGCTGCTCTCCTGCATCGTTCAACGAGAGCGAAACTAAGAGCACACTCGACTTCGGCAAGAGGTATAGCTTCAATACAACCATTTAAAATACTATAATAGGGCATAGTTTTATCATTGATATTTGTGAATTGTAGAGCCAAGACTGTGAAGAATGTTGTCTGCGTCAACGAGGAGCTGACTGCCGAGGAATGGAAGCGTCGTTACGAGAGAGAAAAGGAGAAGGTGGCTAGGCTCAAGGGCAAGGTAAATGACTCGTTATACAGAGAATGCGATTCTTTCCTTCAGTTTGCCGTATGAAATTACATCCTGGAATTTGATCCTTCTAAGCGACACTTTTGGTTGGTCCATTAAGTGGTGTTTTTTTTCAATATCTACCGGATCGAAACCAGGCTAAGACTTTTTTAAATGTAATGACACAGTTAAGATTTTTTTCAAAAGCGGTCCCGAGTCTCCTTTGAGCATTTTTCGCTATTCTCTATAGTTTCGGATTTGGCCATCCTCTCCTACATAGAAAAATCGCCCTGCACAAGTTACAGTATCAGGAGAAAATCAGATCAATATTATCTAATCAGAATCAATACTCATGTTCAGGTTGAGAAGTTGGAGACGGAGTTGAGCCGCTGGCGCTCCGGAGAGACTGTCCGGCCCGAGGAACAAGTCAACTTGCAAGAGATCGAAGCGGTCACGCCTGTTACATCATTCATCGAGGAGAAACCACCAGTACAGGTTTGTGTTATACGAGAATATCGAATATCTGAAATAATGTGAGCAGCTTTCGAGGCTCGAGAAATGCGTTAATCGTACCACTGTCGTTTGAATCCCTCCCGTATTTAAGACGAAATATGCTCCAAATTTGACGTGTCGTCTTCACGAATATTTAAAACTAAACCTTTGAAAACGGTTAATTGGCTTTATTTTTTTATGTGTTATAAATGTTCACAAAATACTTTATCCAAATGTTGAACACATTACATACACGATTAAATGAATTTGGCTCTATTGAAAAAAATCGTAAAGTTTCCTAAAAAAATACCCGTTTTTACGTTCCCATCGATGAAATTAATCAACTTTTACAAAACAAATTTTACAAAAAAAAAAGTATGTTATCCCAACAAACATACAAATACTTCTGCGAACTCAGTTTTTTGAAAAAGCTTAAGATTATTAATAGAAAAAAAGTTAAATTAATATTGGACATAATTGAAAGCGCGCACGCTGAATAATATGCAGTACACTACCGCTTTTCGCTACCATGTCGCCTTAAAGGAGTACATTTTAATGCAATGTTTTTCTTGTAGCCTGTACCCGTGGCCGTATCCAGTGTGGTTGACGACGCGGCCATGCCAGGCAAGTTGGAGGCGCTGTACCAGCAACTGGACGACAAGGACGAGGAGATCAACCAGCACTCGCAGCTCGTCGAGAAACTCAAGGAACAGATGATGGAGCAAGAGGAACTCATCGCTTGCACAAGGTAACTGTCTACAATACACTAGCTAGGACCTTGACAAAACCAGTCGATTACTCAAATTAATTTTTCATTTACTGCAGCATGTGCTAACGTTTTAGAGGCCGACTGTCGAGTTAGGAAGCAATTAGTGCATTGTATAAGAAGTTTATGAATTTGTAAAATGGAAGGAGTTAAAATCATTATTTATTTAAATGTATTCATAATAACAGTTTCAATTACATTATCTTTTATTTACTTATTTAAGGCTGGAACCATTGCAACTGACAGCTCGAGGTTGACCGCTTTTTGCTCAAACAATGTCGTAGGACCGCGAGTTGAATTTTTTGAATTTAGAATTTTCGATACGCCACGATACATCAAAAAGACGACATGATAAATCAAAAACAGAAGTGACTCATATACTAAATTCGTATCTTGCCTACTTTTATTTAGTCGTATAAGGGTAACTTCGTAAAGGAAAAATTCACTAAATCTTAAGTACAATTTAAGTACTACATCTTTATTAATAGGTAGGTTATTTTTTCTTTGTTCTTTTTTATTGTTATTTTGTTGATATTGTAAATAAAAGCTCACTAACTGTTAATTTTTAATTGTTCTGAAATTTAATTTTGCCCAGCACTGGGTAATAGGTAGTACTACTTAAAAAAAGACTAGTACATAATTTAAATGTTTAATATTATAGCACAAAATAAGTAAAATTAAAACAACTTAAAATTCTAAATAACTGAAAACAAGAAAAATTGTTGACAACATCGGGTAATAACTGAAATAAAAGTAGTACTAATCCTTATTAGTTACTAGCTGTGCCTGCGACCTAGTACGCGCACATTTTTGGAAAAGGTTACCCCTTATTTGACTGATGGATTGATGGAGGATGACGGACGGATGGAGTGGCAATGCAACGCATGCCGGGCATGCATGCAACCCTCATAGAATCACTGTTTTGCCCGTCAGTCTATCTGTCCGCCTGTCAAAACGTGCACAGCCTAAACCGCTTGGGTTAGAAACATGAAATTTTAACTTTTTATAGCGTAGAAGAAGACCACAGGAAGGATTTTTGAGAATTCAACAATTAAGGGGAGAAAGTATCTATGGATAGTCCCAGTTTTTCTGAAGCTAGAGACATGAATATTTGTATTTGTAGGCTGAGTAGCCGAAATAGGTACTAATTTTCATGTAAGGTCAAGATTTTCAAGCCAGAGCCATGGGTCTGGAGCAGCTCCATGATAATAATAATATATGGTATAATTAAAAATAAAATACTTGCACCACAAAACGCCTCGTTTTGTGAGTTTTTAGGGTTCCGTACCTCAGAAGGAAAAAACGGAACCCTTATAGAATCACTTTTTTGTCCGTCTGTCTATCTGTCCGTCCGTCAAAACGTGCACAGCCCAAACCGCTGGTGATACAAACATGAAATTTGGACAATAGGTACCTTTCATAGCGTAAAAGACGAGCAAAGGAAGGATTTTGGAAAATTCTTACCCTAAGGGGGTAAAATAAGGGGTGGAAGTTTGTATGGAATTCCCTCATTTCTGAAGTTAGAAACATGAAAATTTATATTTAGGCTACTAATACAAATACAAAATAGTAATTTCAGCGCTTTTGAAAATTCTACCCCCAAGAGGGTAAAATAAGGGGTGGAAGTTTATATGGGGGTTCCAATTTGTCTAAAGCTAGGCACAAGAAAATTTGTATTTAGGCTTCTTATTAACAAAGAATAGTAATTTCAGCGTTTTTGATCATTTCACCTCTAACGGTGTAAAATAGGGGGTGCAAGTTTGTATAGGCGTCCCAATTTTTCTGAAGCTAGAGACATGAAAATTAGTATTTGGGCTACTCATTACAAATTAAAACCGGACAAGTGCAAGTAGGACTCGTGCTCTGAGGGTTCCGTACAAATTTTATTATGTTTGTGTGTGCATCATATCTTTGGCATGCAAATACAGGGCAATGAAGCAAGATGTGCTCCACTGTCTCGCTGGGGTTCTTCGAGTTTCCACTTTGCCAGTTTTCGGAACAATACATAATAATTACAACACCTAAGTGGGTATTGTTCCGAAAACAGGGAAAATCATGGAGACTCGAATCTCGGGATAACAACTGCACTGCAAGCGACTGTGGTGAACAGGTTGGGCTAACAATCAAAAGGTCCCAGGCTCGATCCCCGTTGGGGCATGCACCAATGGATGAATTTTCATCTTTGTGCATAATTTACAGTTCGCTGACGGCGAGAGAAAACATCGTGAGGAAACCTACCTATCCCTCGGGATTAGGTAATAGTCAGTTCCTGTATACACGGCGACAAGATTCACCACCTGTCACGTTGGGTTCTGACTATACAGGCTGAATTTTTCAAGTGTGCGTGGATGGCCAAATCTGAAACTATGAGTGATATCGAAAAGTACTCAAAAGAATCTCGGGGCTGATTTTGATGAAAATTGTAATTACTTCTCAAAATTCGTTTCTTATCAGCGACACTATCGCATGCTGTAATAATACAGTATTTGGTTTTTTATTCTAAATCAACTAGTTTGATTCCTGGCTACGAATATTGTTTTTACGGTAAACTTAAGGAAAGAGCTAATTTTAAACAAAATACTATTTTATTTCTCTTAAGTTACCTAACTATTAAACCTAAACTGATTAATTGTTCAAAAATGATTGAACATTTGTAATTAGAACATAATGTTGTGAAGATGACTGCGCTGCGGAGGTAAATAAATAAAAATATTGAGCATAATTTCGAACAAGGTAAAGGTAATGTACGTATGACTTATTACAGTCAACTTGAAAATATGCAGCAGTTTATTAAAAAACACAGTTTTTATTAAGTTTGCCGTATGTCATTACCTCCCAGAATTCGTTCCTTATCAGCGACACTATCGAATGGTGTAATAATACAGTAAGTGGTTTTTTTCAACTAGTTCGAAATCAACTAGTTCGATTCCTGGCTACGAATTTAGTTTTTTTCAAAAATCCAATGATGCAGTTTTAGTTTTCACCAAAATCGGCCCCGAGACTTCTTTGAGTACCTTTCGATATTCCTTATAGTTTCGGATTTGGCCATCCACGCACACTTGAAAAATTCACCCTGTATAAACGTGGGCTTTGAGTTGGTTAATACCTCTACAATGGGGTGGTGTATATCCACTCAAGCCTCTGACTACCCCCGAATGGGGATAAAAAGTGTGACGTTACATTTCTAAAAAAATATTTAACAGGTGATGACACTAAATAAATTTAGCACTGCAAATTTAGCTGGTTATTAAATTTGGACCCATCCCTAAGAAGCTGTGATGTTTATTTGATGTATGGTTTAGTAATGTCGAGCATTGAACTCCGGTCTCCCAACTTAATCCTGATGCTCAATAAAACTAAACATATAGTAAACATTGCCGACCTGAAGGGAAGGGGTAGGGGAGAAGGGGGGGGGGGGGTTTGGGCTTACGGATCTCTCACTCATCGTACGAAACGCAGCTGTAATAGCTGCTTTACGCCGATCTTCTATGAGAGGGTGGTACTACCCCACCAAACGGTGGTTAGTCCAGCTTAAAAATAAGCAAACAAAAATAATTTCGTATCACTAATATTAAGTAGTATGAATAACATCAACTGAAACACGCTTAACATCAGGCGGGCATACGTATGTTTTTTTGTCTTGGCTTTTCTTGTCGCATATAGCCAGTGTCAAGTACCTACCTATAATAATATAGATTTTCAATGTTACACTTCGCCACTTCCCGCCAAAAAAAAACAAGTTTGTGTAGCAACTCAGTGGTATAAAAAGATATCATAGGCAAGACAAAAACTATGAAAAAATTTAATGTAACGTCACGACTTTTATCCCCATTCGGGGGTAGTCAGAGGCGTGAGTGGCCATACACCACCACATTGTGGAGGGATTAACCAACTCAAAGCCCACGTTTCACCAGATAGTCAGAACCCAACGTGACAGGTGGTGAACCTTGTCGCCGTGTATACAGGAACTGACTATTACCTAATCCCTAGGGATAGGTAGGTTTCCTCACGATGTTTTCCCACACCGTCAGCGAACTGTAAATTATGCACATAGATGAAAATTCATCCATTGGTGCATGCCCCACCGGTGATCGAACCTGGGACCTTCTGATTGTTAGCCCAACCTGTTGTTGTTGTTAGGCAAGACAATAAGATTAGAAAGTAGGTAAGCGGTTTTTAGAGGACGATTTTGCTTTTTAATCATATACCTATTCATCATTCTATATTATTCATAATCTATGATGACAACAAAACGCGTCACTGACATAAATATTAATTTAAAAATATTTGTAAGCATATAATATTCTAAAAGATATGTTCAATATTATATTTAAACTATTTAAAACGTGATTTAATTCATAAAAAGCTAAGAAGACGTAAAATTTTTACGAATTTCACGCAAAAATTTGCGCGCACGTCCAGCTTTCAACGGCGCCATTGCGCTACTGCCAGGAACATTTTGCCGGCCAAGTCATGATGACCCATGACGTTTGTCGCATATTTAAGGTTATTATTGATTATTTTTTAAATAAAATGACTAATATTAAATCTTGGATCCACGGATTCTTAGACAAGTCTTGACAATTTTTCTGGTATAGGTTTCACGTAAATCTGTTCAGTTGCTATGGAGAACATTTACGATTAAGGTTGACAATTTCATATTTTGAAATCGATTTCTACAAAATTTGGTAACATTTAAAGTAAATCGGTTAAGCCATTTTATTCCCGACCATATGAGGTTTAATGTTGTATACTTTATATTGCACATAAGCCAGCTGCTTCATCAAACCATTTACTTAGACCCACCCAGTTGAACATTTGTATCACCTTAAAGAGATAATACCTAATGTATACTAGAAAGTTCGCTATTTCTGTCTCCACATCAAAAGGTACTAAACTGATCGTCAAACGATTTTGAATCGCGTGCTTGAACGCTCGGAATCAGGTCGTAAGTATGTATGTATGTATTTATTTATTACTTATAGACATTGCGTGCGGCCCAACATATAATTTTGGAATGAACGGTAATTCATAATTCGATAGCAAATATATTTACGTGTTGGTTTTACAAAACAAAAACAACAGAAATACATGTATATATAATATAATAACTTCCTACGAATCCTACTAATATTATAAATGCGGAAGTAAGTGTGTATGTGAATGTTGGCTACGATATCTCCACAGCTACCGATTTTAATGAAATTTGAAACTTAGGTAGTGTGAGCTCTGGAATAAGACATAGGTTAATCTTAAACATCAATTTCCACGCGGCAAAGCCGCGGGGCACAGCCTAGAATCTCATAAACCAATGTTTTCCTTAATTTCCAACAGGCGCGACTACGAGTCTCTGCAAGGTGACATGAACCGCATCCAGCAGGAGAACGAGGCCGCTAAGGAGGAGGTCAAGGAGGTCCTCCAGGCCCTCGAGGAGCTCGCCGTCAACTACGACCAGAAGTCGCAGGAGGTCGACAGCAAGAGCCGCGAGTGCGACCAAATGGCCGAGGAGTTGCAGACTAAGCAGGTTCATATTACTTTAGCATGTATAATAGTTTCAGGTGTCTTTAAGTTCTTCTCGATGCGTAACTTATAAAATAAAAGTTGCATAACATAATACATAAGCCCACCTGTCTGGTGTGCGAGTTTTTTTACAACGGCAATATTTTGTTTGTATAGAGCGCCCTGGCTAGTGCTACATCCGAACTGCAACAACTTCGCGACTTATCAGCACATCAACGCAAACGTATCGCGGAACTGCTTACCAACTTACTGAGAGACCTCGCTGAGATCGGCGCGGCTGTCGGTGGCTCGGAGCTCGACTTCAAACTGAACGTGGACACTGTCGGGAAGCTGGAAGAAGAGTTTACCGTGGCTCGTCTACACATCAGCAAGATGAAGAGCGAAGTGAAAAACATCGTGCAACGGTGCCACTCTTTGGAATCCGCTAATATCGATGCCAACCAAAAGGTCAGTTTACACAGTAACAATTCTTTAACTATTTGATCTATGATTTTAGTTGTAAGATATCGTTTTGTCCATCTTTCTGCATTTTCAGCGCCATCGCTGTTGCGTGATGACTGCTCTATGTTAGTTTAAACCTAACAAACTTCTCAAGTGTTACACTTGCACGGTGTAAGGATATGCTCGTATGTTCCTCGCAGATCGAAGAGTACGAGCGGTCGCTGGGCGAGTGTCGGCTGCTGATCTCGCAGCACGAGGCGCGCTGCGCGTCGCTCGCAGAGTCGATGCGCGAGGCCGAGAACAAGAAGCGGCAGCTCGAGGAGGCGGCCGACGCGCTGCGCGAGGAGTGCGCCCGACTGCAGGTACGTTACCCGACATATAGTACGTTTTTTTATACTTGTCCTATTTGGTAAGCAGAGATGGCGTCTAGCGGGGCGATTGCTTAACTTTTTTGTCAATGTTTCAATTGGTTTCGTTCATCCTGTGTCAATTATATACGAAACCAATTGAAACATTGACAAAAAGTTACGCAATCGCCCCGCTGGAGGTCATCTTTGCTTGCCAAATGGAACAAGTATAAAAAAACGTACTATACGCATTCGATTGATTTACTCGTGTGCTTTCAAAGGCTTCGGTCATTTCACTAGGAGCTCCGTCCGACGGAACGGATCGTGCATAAAGTATCCTTTCTATCCGTAACGAACCGACTTTAAACCCCTACGGTGCCTTGAAATTGATGATAGTTAGCTATCGAGTAGAATATGAGAGTGCGAGTGTAGGGGCGCGGCATTGTGAGTGTGAATGTGGTCCCGGCAGGCGGCGGAGCGCGTGCAGCTGGCGGCGGCGGAGCAGCGCGCAGACTCGCAGGTGCGCAGCGCGCTGGAGACGCAGCTGGAGCAGCTGCGCGGCGCGCACGCCACGCAGCTCGCCGCGCTGCGCGACGAGCTGGCCGCGCTGCAGCGGCACCAGCAGGAGCTCAAGGAGTTAGTTGCCCACACTGTTTATCCTCGCCTGCGCTACGAACGAGCGTATCGGTCTACCACGAGACCATTATGATTTCGGAGTAGCGCATCACCGAAACGCACGATACGGCCAATCGATCGATCGGTGTACCGATTACAGACTGACGAAAATAAAATATTTTTTGCTAAACAGAAACATTGATGCTTCTGCATTTCGTGCATTGTAGTGCTAATGTTTATGAACTAAACCTGTATTTTTCTTCGTAGCTCGTACCAGGAACTGACGCTGGCGCGCCAGCAGCTGCAGGATGACTACGAGAAGCTGAAGCGCGAGGAAGCCGACAAGTCGGCTAAACTCAAGGAGCTCATGTTAGTGTCCCGTTCGCCCCGGCGTACCCTCGATAAGGCCGAGAAGGAGGTGGTCAATCAGCAAATGCTGCTCAAAGAGGAGAGCGACCACTTCAAAGATTACATCATATCCCCCAAAAAGGAGAGGCTAGGCTTCGGCTACGGGATTGGCCTTAATATTGAGAAAGCTTCCGCCAAAGAGGAAAAGTCGCTCTCGGCAATCCCCAAGTCCCCCTCCCCCCGCCACTCCTGCAACATCCATCCTCTACAGCTGCATTTACTTATATCGGTCACCATGATCCTTCTCACCCATCGTTACCCACAAATCGTTGTTTTGGTTTAAGCTTCATTATCTACTTATTTTTCGTGGTATCGAAGTGGATCCCTGACTCAGGATAATATGATTTGCAGTGCCTTTTTACATTAATTACTATGTGTCGACCAATATTGCGTTCAGTCCTCTATGCGCCAGGGATCCATGTATTAGTAATAAATAGTACAATAATAACTCAACACATGACTGGCTTACGTTGTTCGATAGTAGCAATAATCTAACGTAATCAAATAATAATAATACAAATAATCTTAATTGACGTAAGTCAGTCATGCATTGTTACTATTTATCATTGTTTTGATATTCAAAACGATTTGTTCATATTTTATGCATTTGGTGCTTCGCTTGGAAGACTAATCATGATACTAGTCCGCATTTAAAGCCTAGTCAAAGTAGGTTAATTTGTTTTACATAATTTATTTTGCTCGTAAGGTTCTTATATTGTATGTTGTTAGCTGGATGCTATTATTTATCGTGTAGATTGTCTATATTGTTCGTATTTTCGATGGATATTTAGCATGGGTATCTCATGAGTGAGACGATTAATATTACTGTCGTATTGCGTTACGGTAACGCAAGTATATCGCGTTGTGAATCTATAGTTCAACTATAGCTATCAATTTATTAATGAAATCCACTTTAGTGGTGCATAACGTTAGTTCACCTATTTGGTTATAATCCACACTGCCTTGTTACGTTATCTATTTAAGTAAGGAACAATGTATAATCACGTACATACGATACGCTTTTACTTAAGATTTGTTTACATTGAACAACATAACGTCCAGTATATTGGAACAGCTGGAAATGTTGAAACAACTGTATGTCTACTAGTAAAATTTTACTAAGATCGTACAAAGCCATTAAATGATTCCCGCACAAAATTAAACTCGAATAGTATGCATGCACCAATCAACATAAATCCCTATTTTTCATGTAAATATTGCTGTAAATAAATAACTCTTGTGTGTTTGTATAGAGAACAGCGAGTAAATATTTTTGTCAAAAATATTTTTTTACACAATGTGATGATGACCGTTCTAGCTCATTTCGCGTATTATCTTAGTGTTCATTCTACTGTTTGTCCATATAAAACGTATACTTATTCAAAGTTATCAACTACTAAATAAATAAATAATAGGTGAAAATGATAGAAAAATAGAGAATAGGTTATAAACGATAGGTATGTAGGCAGGCGATATGGAACCATTTAGTAATGATTATTTTATTCGCGGCCTTCAAGACTGATGTCGCATTTAATCTTAGGATACATCTCATGATAACATTCCGTAATAAGCATTTGTCACAATTTAAGCTTGTAATAGTAATTTAACAAAATTTTATTTTATTTTGCATGAAAACATCGTCCATCCTGATCCTGTATTAAATCCACTTCACGTATTGATTGTATTGCAACATCCCGCATATTTATGTACTTTGTTTCCTAGTGTCCATGTCACTTCCCCTAGTCTGTGTGCACTCGAAATGCCGAAGAGTGATTGTCGCCTCGATATGTTCGAGAATGTGCAAGTAGACAAATTGTCGTGAAAATTAATGACAATGAATAGTGTGTGCACATTGCTTGATCATACTTGGTGAACCTTTGGTCTAGCAATTTAATCTGAACATATTTAGAACGGTTGTGATTCACTTTTCTAGATTAAATTGCTTGTGAACGAAGCAACAACGTAAATGTGTTACAAAATCATGGTGTATGTAAGTACAATGTAGACGTAGTGCGAAGTCTTGTGACGCCTTTAGCTTTTTATTTTGAGTTATCATTTTATTCCGCACGTATCCCATTCATATTCATTCTGCCGAGAGTTGGCATATTCTAAAACATTGGCCTAAGAATGCGGAGCGGACATGTTTATGGATGGGTGCGTGCTGGCAGTTAAATAGCTCACGTCTGTTCGCAGGTAATATAAATGAGACTTAGTTTTCATTAACTTTTCGCCAACCGACCGGTTTACTATACCTTTATTTTTATTTCTCGCAGTCAAAGCGTGGAGAGGCGTGAACAAGCTCGTGCAGATCTCAAGGGTCTGGAAGATACCGTGGCCAAGGAGCTACAGACGTTGCACAATCTGCGCAAACTTTTCGTACAAGACTTACAGGCAAGTTTAATTAAATTTCATAATTACGAACTGTTTAATCTTTCGTATCCGTTTGGTATTTGTTTTTCTCATACGAAGGTATTTTCTCTGATAATATTTATATAGGCAAGGATAAAGAAATCCAACAATTCCGAGGAGGGTGCCGAAGAGGAAGGCGGTTCGCTGGCCCAGAAGCAGAAGATTTCGTTCTTGGAGAACAACCTCGACCAGCTGACGAAGGTGCACAAGCAACTCGTACGAGACAACGCCGACTTGCGCTGCGAAGTGCCCAAGCTTGAGAAACGCCTGCGAGCGACCATGGAGCGTGTCAAGGCATTGGAGACTGCTCTCAAGGTAATAGAATTATCCACATAAATATTATAATCTCCGATTGATCTAAAATAAATGCAGTAATTTTGCATGTATTTGATGTAACACATTTAATCATTAACTCCACAGGAAGCGAAAGACGGTGCAATGCGTGATCGTAAGAGATATCAATTCGAAGTTGACAGAATTAAGGAAGCGGTACGCGCTAAAAATCTTGCTCGACGTGGCCCACAAGCGCAAATCGGTGAGCTGAATTTATGCTTACATAGCGACATTGTTTATTATTTCAAAGGACGACTGTTAATTTGTGGTACAATTTCTTACAGCCAAACCCATCCGAGCCGGCGGCGGGCACTTGATGGGCGGCGGCGCGCCGGGCGCGGTGCGGCCCGCGCCGGCGCAAGATATCAAACGAAAATCAATCATCGTCGGTGCTCGAGGTAAGTTTTCACTGTCTCATGTCCCGCAATTTTTCCCTTATTAGCCATTTGTGTTTTCTTCAACTAGTGTATTTTGTTACAGATGAGAGTTGAAGAGACAGTCGATACATCATAGAGAATTTAAATGAAACTTCATAGATGTACCTTACAAGGTCGACGAAATATTTCTTCTAAAATCATAACCATTATATAACTATGTTTATGGAAAGCCTATAATAATATTAATAAGTGCAACAAAAAAAAAAAGAAAAATATCGTAGATTTCTTTAGGCTTAATATTTTGAGCTACCTAATAAATAACGTCTGTAAGTGCACATGAATTAAGAACAGTTAATAGCTTCTAAATAATCAATCAGGTTTCATATAAATTCGATATTGGTACCCGTTCAAAAGTATTACATCTTGAGCAGACTCAAAGCTTCGGTGGTATTTTGATGTTGCTATTTTAAATCAGATATAATATTTTTATGAAATGACAAAAAAGTATTAATTTAGGTTCTTATTATGGATGCTTAAACTCGATTAGAATGTTCTATGAATTTAGATATTATTATCTGTATGAGGGAGAAATGCGGCTACGTGGGGTGTGTGCGATCGGCGATCAATCAGTACAAACATATACCGAGCCAGTTACCAATTTGTATGAAATTAACGGAATATTCACGCGCCTCATTTCTTTCCCGTTGGATTCTAAATACATATTTCCGAGATGCAATATTGTCTTTATCTTTAAGAATACGCTGTGAATTATTTGCAGAATTGCATATGCTGCCGCACAAATAAAGATATAAAAATCCAAAAAAATAATAGATAAAATATAAGTATGTTAATGTCGGCCGTGTTAACAATTACACGTGTGGTGGCAAATGCATAGCAGTGTGCATCTTCAATGTGTAGTTGTAGTTTAAGCTTCTTTAATATATATTTTTATATATTGTGATAAGCGTTGATATGCCGACATGCGAGCATTTATTTAGTTAACGAAACGAAAACCTTTGGTATAATGTTCACAAGGTGTCATGGGTGATAACGAGAAGACTCAAATATTCAGATACATAAAGCTCATTGTTGTGTCCGCTCATAGCCGGTGAGTTTGCATTGGTTCCCAGCGTGTGTGCCTGGACGACTTGCTGCAACAAGCAAGTTCACAGTCATTAGGCACGGTCTGCGCCAGATTGATATGCGATTCGATTTTAGTGGGCGATTTTTGTATTCAACAATGAATATGAAAATCTCTTTCAACTAATAACATTTTTTGCTCCAGTGACTAGACATACTGAAATGTATTACTACATCTGTCCTGCCACTGCCTATAGGACATTTCAGTATTCATAGAGACTTCCAAATGTAGGTTATCATTCATAGCACCTTTCGCTTAGCCCCTCATTACCGCGCCGTCACCTTCACGTTAGCTTGTGAGCTGTGATGTTTTTTTAGCAAATATTTTACTTATGTTGTTGTATTTTCGTCTTTCTCGTAACTGTCTCAGTAGTAAAGTTAGTCACTAAGTTACACAATATTGGCTCTTATAATATAGCTCATAACAATTAAGTATTTTAATGAAATGTATCGTATTCTTTCACTTATCTATTGCTTAATTGTCAGACATAAAATCTGTTATAAATTGAAAACACCACCAATATTGTATCTTTTGAATTGGTTCTATATGCTTTAGGATGCATCAGCTTCGCAGTAGATCTGTAACTTATATAAGTACTTATGAATTAATCACGTCGGCGCGCAGTCTAGTCCATGTTGCTACATATGCATTCGATGTCAGTGTAGTGTCCATGCTCTGGCTGCGTCCTATGAGGAGTTATGGAACTATGGCCGCTAAGTGTCCAGAAGACCAAAGATCAATCACAATTTTAGGTTTATTGTTCAAAATTATACTTACCAGCCGAAATTTAATGTAAGCCCCGAATTACTTGATGGTTCCAAAGCTCCTTAGTGTGTTGCAATACATTTATATCGTTTAGATGTAAAATTGTAGTAAATTATTTCACACTTAATTTAGGTACATGATTATATTTTATTTATTGTATATCATAAAACGTAGTTTTTTTCACTTTTGAAGTGTAATAAATGCGCTTGTTACATACCTCTATATACATCATTTTTAAATCATGATCAAATAAAAAAATCATTTTTCAAAATTAGATGCCTACGAAGATGCATTCCACGAGGAAAGCACACTGTGTCTTTGTTAATCTTTAAGATTATGTAGTTGTTTTGTTGAACTAGTTCCAAGAGGCTATCCTCGTTTCCACTCGCCTGTTGCATAGATAGCTGGTAGCCGGAGGGCGACGCGCGCGACGCGTCTTGCGCTCGGTGTCGGGCGAACCCAAACCGACAGGCTTGCCTTTGCACCAAGTGATTTAGTTTGTATTGACATCTTTTGTATCTTATATTTTAGGTATATAGGAAATTCTCAAAAGAGTGTTTTCTTGATTTTTTTATTTATTATGAAAATAAAATCATGAATTTATTTGCTAAGCCGTAGTTTTATTTCACATTATCAGTCCTACGTACATTATAGGGTGGAAACGTACTAATTTTCTTTATTACTATATAAACGACGACGCGGCGCTAAAGAACTATTTTTGCGTCGGTCGATTTCAATTCAACTTCATGTATAATCGTTTTTTTTCATCCCCGACGCAAACAGAAGGGTGTTATAAGTTTAACGTATGTATCTGTCAGTGGCATCGTAGCTCCCAAACGGATGAACCAATTTAGATTTTTGTTTGTATGGTGACTTGATCGAGTATTCTTGTCTCTGTGTGCTCTTTCTTTTTGGAGGATTTTGTCAGGTTTTATTTTATTTGTATGTCTTTCATACTAAACAATGGAAACTTATTGGTGGATGTTGTTTATTCCGTTATTTAAATAAAAATTTGATCTAGGTAAACAGGTTTGTAATCTTTTATGTATACTTATCTTTTATAATACAAATATGTATAGCATATGATGCATCTGTAAAACAATATACCTACTGCACACAACATAGTAGTCGCTTAGGTTTGTTAGTTAAACCAACGGGTTTACCAAGTTCCAGAGACAGATCATCTTTAAATAAAGACGATAATAACGCTAATCCATCATACTACCACCAAGCCAACTAGGAACTCGGACGGAATGCGGCTTCCCTGCCCGCACACCCGCCAACGCCTGCGGCTTCCCGCCCGCCACACCTCCCGCACACCGCCACTGCCTTTTTGTGCGGGTGATGTCACATTTGACAGGTTCCTAGTTGGCTTGGTGGAGTAGTATGTATATGTATGTCAAAAGACTGTCTCTACAACTTAGCGTATTGAAAAATACAAGGTTTATACAATTCCTAAACAAAACTATATTAACATTAGTAACTGTGTATGCCGTAAAGGCGTAAAATAGAAGATTTTTTTGACTGCATCGTATGTAGTGCCAAAAATAAATAAATTTATTACCTTGGGTTAATATTCTTATTCAAAGTCAGGTTCATATAAAATTATAAATTAGGTACGTTGATTGGTATGTATCTACTTCTACTTATATACATTAGGTATGTAATAAATTACCTATGTTTATACATACTATATCATTATGCACTAATGGAATTCTGATCCACGTTATTAATTTACTAAATTCTAACAATTTATATTGAACTAGCTTCTGCCCGCGACTTCGTCCGCGTTAACTTTAAAATCCCACAGGATCCTGACATTTTTCCGGGATAAAAAGTATCCTATGTATTAATCCAGGTTATAAACTATCTGTGTTCCAAATTTCATCTAAATCCGTTCAGTAGTTTTTGCGTAAAAGAGTAACAAACAGCCATACTCACAAACTTTTGCATTTATAATATTAGTAGGATTAGGTTTTCATACAAACGCATATTCACATCACAGTTCATTGTAAGTCGCGATCGAATCATTGGATTGTTGCCGGTCAAGGACGTTTAAACCATTTTCTTTTGTAGTAGATGAAGTCCTGCAATTAGAACAATTATTACAAATGTATTCGCTCGATACTTATCTACACTGGACCGCAAAGAAAAAGAGTCGGTTAGAATATCTTCAATCGCATTTTTATTTATTAAAACTAAAAAGCTTGATATCATTTTTTTTTATTTTCTTTTAAGTACATTAAAATATCCTTCAATTTAGTCTTTATTTCATAAAGATAGGTCAAGTAATTACCTACTTTTGGAGATATTGAAGATTTTCTAACCGACCCGTTTTCTTTGCGGTCTGGTGTATTTGGTACAGGCATGGTGCACGTAATAATGTATAAATAAACGTTCGGTACATACCCAAAAAATGGTAATAGCGTGATGAGTTGAATGCGACTAGTGCATCCTCGAAGCTCCGGCAGTACCAATAGGATATGACGTAGATAAGCCTGCAACGCGAGGCGCCGCTGTTCCACAAGATGAGCGTCCTGTAACATTACAACCATTTTATTAATGGTAGAGCCAAGCTTAACTGCACTGTAGCTTAATATGGACTAGTTCGACCGAGGTAGTACCACCCTCTCACAGAAGATTGGCGTACAGTAGCCATTACAGCTGCGTTTCGTACAATGAGTGAGAGAGCCGGAAGCCCAAACCTTCCTCTGTCCCATTCCTCTTCGGCAACGAGCGAGCAATGCCTTTGGTATTGCAAACATCTATAGGCTACGGTAACTGCTTAACATCAGGCGGGCCATACGCTTGTTTGCCACCTAAGTAACATAAAAAATAAAGGTTTGTTTTATACTATATGAGATTTTATACTCACTCGCTTTCTCAGGGTTTTCTTTGGTGGAAAGTTATATGTAGCTATGTCGGGATGGCATTTCTTAAGTTGCGTATGCAATTCGTGGAACTTTGCATACCTATGGTACACACTCCATTCTTCCTGACCTATCTTCAAAAAAATCTGAAAAAAGTATTTTATTGATGAAGTCTGTAGTTAGCCAGCCATTTAGTCAGAGTAGATTACACAATCTATCCAAAGAAGTTAAAAAAAAATGTTCACCTGGTAGACGTGATATGAACGAGTTTTCTTTCCAACTAAAAATGCACTGGGTATATGGGCCTTTACATTTGACTCGGGATAATCTAAAACTTCAAGTGCTGATATACTTTCATACTCTTGCAGCCTTTGTTGGAGATGTTGATTAAACTCCATGAGCTCCGCGTGCATTTCAGCCACCTGTAAGTAATTAAGTTAGCCCAATACAGTTCTATCTATGCACTTTGGGGCCATCCATTAATTACGTCACACGTAAAGGGGAGGAGGGGGTCGACGAAATGTGACATTGTGTGACAAGGGGGTGGGAGGGGTCCTAAGTTTTGTGACGTCACATTTCAAAATCGAATATATCCAAGTAGTAAAACCGAAATTTGAATTTTTAACGAAACATTTTGAAAATTTCTGTAAATTATAAAAAATATGTGACGTCACACAGTGAGGGGGGGTCTCGCAAATGTGACCAGCTGTGACAAGGGGGGAGGGGTCTAAAAATCATGAAATTCGTGTGACGTAATTAATGGATGGCCCCTTTACTGCTATTTTTACTGAAGTACGCATACCTGAACCAGTTTCTTTTCATACTGATTAATTTCTTCATTATCACCGTCACCGCCGCTTTTCAAGGCTTTTCCAATTTCTAAGGCCGACATGTAGTGACGCAGTTGATCTTTTAATCTATCATTTTCTCTAAAAAAAATTGTAAAGTATTTAGATCAGCTATCAACACAGATTACAGAAGGGGAGCCCATGATGCTAACTGTGGATTTACTCCGGCGTCGCCCAAACCTATTAGATTCGGTAGATTAGATGACAGGAAGGAATACATTGTTCTAGATGTTTCCACTTTCAGCGGTGGGCGAAGCGTCTACATGATAATTTCAAAATAGTAAAAAAAAGCAATGATATGGAAATACTCAAACATGTCAGATATTGATATTTTTCATGCTCCAACATGATAAATAAAAAAAAATGAAAATTACTCGAGCGTGTCAGATTTTCAGAGGGGGTGTTCAGTGAAACTTACAGATGCTCCCATTTCATAGACAGACGATCAAATTAGCAAAATTGACACTTTACACTTCTTAGCTAGTACTGAATCCCCTTTATCTTAATCTGACGAGTTCGAGTATTTTAAGATGGTCTATATTTCTTTTGGTTCCCCTGATCGTACCCACCAATATTAAGGGCTCATACTGGTTGGAGGTTCTTATCAATATGTAAGGTAGTACAGAGTAAATCCAGAAAACCCTTCTACGGCTCCCCATCTATTAGTAAGTAAATATTTAACTTACATAAAACTTACTTGCTCAGATCTAGTACTACTTTCTCTAACTTCTGTATTTTCTCCTTACTGGCTAGTTCTATTTGACTACATTTTATTTGTAGATTTAAATAATCCTTTTCTTTGTTTTCCTTAACAGAATTTAAAGATTTTTCATCAGGTACACTCTCATCCTCTGTAAAACACAGTTCTAAACATGAAGCGCTTCCATCAATACTTCCAGCTACTTCTTCACTGTCACTTTCCGAGATTTTAAAATTATTTACACTTAATTCAGACAAGTCATCTTTGACAATGTTATTTACGTCTATACTGTTGGAAGATGAGAATATTTCCTTAGCACATTCGGAAAGCTTCGATAGAATTTGAGATGGACTGTCTATGACACTGTCTGGGAAGAAATGCCTCAGACCACTCTTGCACTCGGAGCTCGTTGGCTCACTGCATGAAGCTACCTGAGGAATCGCTTTAGGATCTGGGGAATTGAGACAAGTCGCCGGCGCGCTATTCCACGCCGAATCATCAGCATGTTCTGCACTGTCCACTGACTTTCCCTCATGTTTCGCAAGATGAGATCTTTGTTCATTTTTATCAAAAGAAATAACTTGACGCAGTGGCCTTCGCTTTAAATTACTGTTTGATTTTACAGGCAACGGTAAAGGTATGACAAGTTCAGGTTTATTTGATTGACTGTTTTGCTGTGATTCATTCAACTCTGGTCTGTCAATTGATAATGCAAACAATACGGAAGATAAGCCTGAAACAACATACACATTTTTTATTTAGTATCCAATTGTTTTATTGTTGTTATCAGTTGTTATCAGATACAGTGTGGCAGGTAACTTGAATGGCGACAGGGTGGGGATCAATTTGCACAACAGAGTTGGTCAACTGACGTGTGATGATCCAATTGTTTCATCAAAAAGGCATCAAACAGAAAATTTCACATGCATTCAAGTTACATGCCCCTTACCACAATAGAAGTTCAATGAATGTTACCAGCAGCCATTTTGGGGAACAGATGAGAAGTGTCCATGTCTCTGACCAAGGCACCTTCTTCATAATACTCCATAAGCAAGCCATGAGCAACCCAGCTCTGCAAATATCTGATAAAAGAAAGAATATTATATATTTCAGTAAGTAGGCATTTTATAATAATAATCTGTTACCAAAATTAATCCTAAAGTTGTTTAATGGAAGTATTTAGAATAGGTACCTTTCGAGAGATCTTTCATTTAATGCAGCTCTTAAGAAGGCCCTAAAATACCCAAGTGGGGTATTAATGTTAGTGAGAATCTTAAATCTTTCTTTTTCATGTTTAGTCAAATGTAAGCAAGTGTAGCTCCACAAGGAATTCCCTGAAACAAACAATTAATTATAGAAAAATAAAAAAAAAGTAAGACTTGTTTATTTATTATCTATCTCAACACTACCAGGTTAATCGATTAATCATAAATTGTGTTATCTTACCAACATTAATAATATTAAAAGTGAAGTTTAAACCTGCAGTAACCAAATTTTGAATTGCAGAGTTAGATAAATTAGTTCTAATTCCATGACTAAGCAATTTCTCCCATTTTTCACATAGTTGGACTATTCTGAAACAAGTTTCCAAATTTTATGGACCTACTTACTACTTCAAGTACATACACAATGCAACATAAAATACCCTAATAGTCATATAATTACCGAATGTCATCTTCTGTAGCTAATTCGGATTTTCCTCCAAATCGATTTTGACAATTTTGTGTAGAGTTCAGTAACTCATGTAAAATGATTTTCCCATTTTCTATCCTTTTTTTTAGCTCTTCTTTGTTGTCTATAGCATTAGCTATTGTGCTCAATATTTTGCTATTCTAAAATGTAATATTGTTTTATTATCACTTAGTAACTCATGACTATTTATGTAGGCAAACAAAGGCATGCAATGTAAATAGGTATTATGTGCCCTCACGGGCAAATATTTATCTATAACTCACAAACTATAAAAACATGTAAAAAGGAGCATTCATTATAAATAATACAACTTGTGGACTATGATTATTCTTCAGACTAACAATCGATACATACCATTATATCTACTTCAATCAGATAGTTACTCGAAGACTAATTTAATAAGAAGAATAGGATTAGGAACACCACAGAATTATGCATGTGCATATCAATAAATTTATCATATCACAAAAGTTCAAACTTCTATTACATTTCACTGGTTATTTATTTCTGTTTCCAACCACCTGCCTGTGTAATATAGGATTGTCTTCGTAGGTTTAGAGCATATTTGTGCGTTATAGTGAAGAAATAACACTAAAATAAACAAGGGTTTCAGTAAACATTATTCAGTATTATAATAACAATTTTTTTTGCTTGATTGTTTTTTTTTTGTACTTACTTCTCAGCGTTGCCTGTCCGTTACAAAAGTAACGCAATGCGTTACTTTTGGCCCTGTTGCGTTACCCCCGCGTTACATGACTCATTGCGTGACTTTACGCAGCTTAGTAAACAAAACACTGAAACGGAATGCAGCCAAGCTAAGTGGTAGAGCCCGTTTCACAAAAGAACACATGCGACATAATGTTGTTAATCCCTCTATAGTTTAGACTCCCCAAAAAATCACTCTTTATCAATCCGATCTTATTGTTTCAGTGATTTATTTAAATTGTTTTATATTAAAACATAACAAAATATGGAAATGAAAATGGAAGCAACATTACGCACGGGTAGTAACGCTAAAATATTGTATTTCACGATTCACAAATTTAGAGATGTGCCGAGTACAGCCTGACTCGAGTACTTAGTAAGTACTCGGGTACTCGAGTACTCAGATTATAGAACTCGAGTACCCTGTACTCGAATACGGGTTCCGAGTACTTGATGGTTTTCGAATCCTAACTCGGGTACTCAAATAAATAGAGGTGCAATCAATAATTTGTTTATTATCTTACTGTACTGTATTAGTGTTATATATTTAAAAAAAAGAGTGATCAGCCAAATCAGGGTAGACTGAAAGCCGACCCCTCATAATGGGATAAGGCCAGGAAGAAGAAGATATATTTTCTAATTGGAAAAACAGGTAATTATTAATTAATATTTAAGTAGAAATTATACAGGCTTTTTTAATTTGCTGTAACAGTTGTAGTTTTTAGAAAATACGTTATAAATCGAGGCTCTCGCTAAAATTTTCGCCATTTTCGCCAAATTTCATGAGTGCAAGTACAACGCACGAATTAGATGTGAAACTCGGACGTTTGAGTGGTTAAAAATACATAATACAAAAGTACTCGAGTCCTATTAAGTACTCGAGTACTCATTACAAGTATTCGAGTACCTGTCCGAGTCCTCTGACTCGAGTACTTACTCGATTCTTTTTTTAACGAGTACCAGAATACTCGAGTACTAAAAATAGCGTACTCGGCACATCACTACACAAATTATAGGAATAAAAAAAATGACTTTGACTTTAGGTAAAAAAAATATACGTACCAACACAAAATTAAATGCTTATTATAATTTATGTCTTTCTGCGGTACCAATTGATTATTCAGAGCCGTGACCGTGACGCATAATATATTTTTTTGTTTTTTTTTTATGCGTTACTTTTGTGCTCAATGCGTTACTTTTTCAGCAGCCTTGCGTTACTTTTGACTATCGGGCACTGGCAACACTTTCTTTACTTGTCAGTTGTCACTGACATCACAGATAGAAGTGATGGCATAAAAATAATAGGTATACCTACAGACGAAACGGCCGGGGGCAAATAAAGAAATATCGATACTTATATCAAAATACCGATATTTGGTGCACGGTATACATTTTGGACCTACCTAACATACATCCTAATCTTGAACAAAGTAACAAAATGGACTCGCAACACGCATAATTCAACGAACAAAATGTTCTGTCAATTCTTGGGGGAGGGGAGGTAACCACTACATTAAAATTGACGCACACTTACTCAAAACATTTTGTGTCATTATAAACGCACACGTAAAGAAATGTGCAACACTAGTATATTTTACGCACACTAAAAGATTTAATACGTCAACATACAAAATTTTACTACCGTAGGACCATCGGTGTAATAGGGTGAATACCACTATCGATATTTCTAATTAGCTATATCGATAGTTTCATATACTCATTATTACATTTATAGCTGTCATTATAATCTACTGAATTATACTGAATTATCTCTACTGAAACAGCTGAACAAGAAATAATGAGTAACTCACGAGGCGTAAATATTCAACGGAAACAAGATGATTCCGGGTACATCCCAATTCAGTTCCTTGAAAATGAGATTATCTAAAAAATAAGTACCTAATGTTCCCAAATAAGCTGTTTCATCCCCCCCCCACTCCCACTCGACCAGCGCCATCTGCTGCCACTGGCCTGGCTGATATCTTTTGTTAGGTAGGTACGTATAAACGTAATAGGTAATATTATACAAATGTCATCATCATCATCATTTCAGCCAAAAGACGTCCACTGTTGGACATAGGCCTCTCCCAAGGTTTATTATACACTATATATATTATATTTTTATCGATACCGGTCTGCAATCATAAATAAACACTACTACAACACTGTTCAAATCAAAAAGTATATATGTCGAGATTAATTCTTGCAACACTGACTAATACGACTGAATAATTTTGATACTTGATTTATTATTTTCCATATTATTTATTATTCATAATGCAAGCGCAAGCACTTTTAAGTTTTCTTTGATGTTGGTCAATAAGATAATATTTGTTATACATATATTTATGCCATATGTGATTCATCGCCTCAGTAGCAGACGCTGCCTGCTTCTGGGTCATATGGACCCGGAGCAGTGTCAGGTTCGATTCCGTTTATCAAGATCAAGAATTTATCGAGATCGTATTTATCTGAATTGTTTCGATAGTGGGTGTTTTTGTTTCAACATGAGTTAGTTATTTTTTTTGTATTTTAGGAAAATAAAACAAACATATCATAGCTACTGCGTTTTTTAATTATTTTTTTATTTTAATCTTGGTCTAAATATTCCACTCCTGATAAATCCATATATTGGCGTGGGCCTGCCGCTGCCTCATCAACTCATCATCATCAGTCTCCACAGCATTGCTGTCATCTTGAAGATTTATTATTAATCGATTAATGTCATCGTAAAGAGCAATTTTCGACTATTCTTCTAACGGTACCTGAAAAATAAAATAATTCAATAAAAGATAATTTCTTTAATGCTTTAAGATTATTTGTTTATTTAGTAATTAAGTAACGATGTTAACTGACAAGCAAACATAGAAAAATAAAGCAACCTTAGTTTATGTATTGGTCGAGATGAAAGCAACACATAAAAATAATACCAAGTATCAAGTGTGTTCAATCGAATGTACCTCTAAGCGATCAATGTATATTTACTGAAAAACCTGTAAACTGAAGCTTTGAGCCTGCCTTTGTATACAATAAACACATTATTTAACTTAAAAACTGTAAAATAAACTGCTTATATACCTATAATATCAGCGGTTCTTTGGTAAACATGGTCGAGTTCTGACAAAATATTTTGCACCTCAAATTCCGCGAGACACCGCCTGTAAACTTTGTGAATCACCTCTCTTGTTGAATTACTAATGATTTATTCATTGTAAATCGTTTTTAACGTCCTGCGACTGGTTTATCAACGCGTAATTCAGTATTTATCCGTTTGTTTACAAAGTTCAAATACTTGACAATTATTTGACAAATAAAAAATACAGTTGCCAGGGTAGAAATGATTCGTCTATGGTCACAGTAGACTATTCGATTAATTCGTACTCGATTAATTGTATCGATAATGTTTTCGATTCTTATGACATTTAATATTTTAATGAATTTAATAGAAAAATTGCATTAATTACATCAAAAATACTTACATATGAAATGTTACCCCATCTTTTTGTATATTACTATTTTTTGTAATTTCTTTGCACATGTTTAATGGGACAATTCGGCATTTTTCACGGAGCACCTTACACCGCGAAAACGATACTTACTCTGATCAAATCGATTTCGAAAACAGTTTTTATATACGTGTCAGAGATTTTTGGTCTAGTACCTATAAAAAAAAGCTAGAGGGGAAGATCATGCGATGCGCATCCTGAGTTAATACATCCATGATCCTAATGGACATAGTGATAAGACACTGCTACTCGGCCCGGGCCAGCCGCCTGTAATTTTGTGACTTCCCAACCCCTAGGAGGTCACAGCAAATACAACCCGTGTGCTCGAAACATAGATTCTATTCGATTATCTAAGGCTTGAAAAGTATAAAAAAATATCAATGACCCGCGAGCAGGCAGACAGTACATAAGCTGGCGGCGGGTGACCATAAAAATGTTCGTCTTCGAAAAAAAAACGTCTTCCATAGCTCGTTGATGATGGGTCCAAACGAACTGCTAAAGTTTCAACATGTGATTTAAATTCCGATTATCCGATACCTATCGATATTTTGATATTCCGAAAAGTCGACAACATCCAGTACTCTAAGTAGTCAATATGGTCATGAATGTCATGATCGACGGGCCTTGGCGTGGTTGGCGCGGTGGCGCCTTTCACGCTGCAGGTCGTAGGTTCGATTCCTACCCGGGACATGCATTTGTGTGCATGAACATGTCTGTATGTCCGGAGTCTGGGTGTATGGGTGTAAGTATGTATTTGCAAATAAAAAGTAGTATATGTAGTAATATCAGTTATCTGGTTTCCATAGTACAAGCTCTGCTTAGTTTGGGATCAGGTAACTGTGTGTACTAGAGGTGATTCGTATTTACTCGTATTTATTCGTATTTACTTATTTTACGAGACTAGGTGGCACCTATTCCAATTTTGACAGTACTTAGTCCACCTAGTATTAGCGCTCAACACGTCCGCTGGCGCACCAAGTACCAAGTACCGTACCGTATTGCAAGAACGTGACGACGCAATCAATATATTCTGGAATAATTTAAATCTAAACAAGTTTGTTTACATAATTACTATGGAGAATGACATATTGTAAGCAGTAGCGACATCTAAAGTGAGCAAAAGGCAGTTTTTGTCCCCGTTTGATCTCATGTATCGAGTCCTATTATGGATCTAAGGACTAAGTACATGAACCATAGCCGATAAGTACTTGAGACTAGGTGGAATAGGTGGAACAGGTGTTTGGATCACGTATTTTTAAATACTAGGAATAGGTGCACCTGGTCCCTAATATACCTAGTACAACCCATCTCTAGTGTGCTGTTTACAAAAATGTTCCAGGCACGGATGTATAATGAAGGATTTATCACTTGAATTTTTGGTTAAGAAGAAATTCAACTTTATTCTGCTGACTTAAGGTCTATTATACCTTGACAATTCTTAGACAGAAAAACGAGCCGAGCGAGAGGCCCCAGTTGGGACCGTGTCTCTGTCATTAAGAGTTGCCATGCCAAAATAATATTATCGTTGGGTAGTGATTGTTACTTTTTAAATCAAGCAAATAAATTAATTTAGTATTTATCGTGACTATTGTCTAAATGGTAAAACAATAGTCACGATAAATAATAAATTAATTTATTTGCTTGATTTAAAAACTAACAATCACTACCCAACGATAATATTATTTTGGCATGGCAACTCGAAATGAGAGGGACACGGTCCCAACTAGGCCTCTCGCTCGGCTCGTTTTTTGTGCAGTAGTGAACAGTCCAGGTATGTAATTTACGTTCGTGGTCCCAGGATATTATTATTATGACAATGACAATTGATTGACATGGCATGCATGTAACGAACGTAAATACATAGTGGACTGTTGAAGGAAGGCCCGAGTTGGGACCGTGTCACTCTCATTTCGAGTTGCCATGCCAAAATAATATTATCGTTGGGTAGTGATTGTTAGTTTTAAATCAAGCAAATAAATTAATTTAGTATTTATCGTAACTATTGTTAATATGATAAAACAATAGTCACGATAAATAATATAATAGTTAATTTATAACTAATTATAAACTTTAATATAACAATTAAGTTCGAATTTTTATCCGCCATATATCCGTAACCATGTCAACCATAAATGTTGCCGTCTAAAGATTAAAAAAAACCGTTTTTTTTACAAAGTATAAATAATATGCAATAATTCTTACTTCTTAATTCTTCTTATAAAAAAATAAGACTATGTATTAAAAATAATCATTATGAATCCAACATATTTCGATGAAGCCATAGTCATGATAAATAATAAATTAATTTATTTGGATGATTTAAAAACTACCAATCACTACTCAACGATCATATTATTTTGGCATGGCAACTCGGAGTGAGAGGGACACAGTCCCAACTCGGGCCTTTCGCTCGGCTCGTTTTTCGGTCTAAATAATTGTCAAGGTATAATAGACCTTAAGCTAGGAGAATAAAGTTGAATTTATTTTTAACCAAAAACTCAACTTGTCTATCCTATAGTCTTATAAGATCCTTGCATGCATGCATGCATGACATAAAACGACCCATAGAGAAAGAAAACGTTTTTTGGTATTTTTAGGGTTCCGTACCCAAGGGTGCCAACGGGACCCTATTACTAAGCCTACGCTGTCCGTCCGTCAGTCTGTCTGTCAGCGGTCTGTATCTTACGAACCGTAATAGCTAGAGACTTGAAATTTTCACAGAATGTGTATTTATGGTGCCGCTACAACAAGAAATACAAAAAATAACATAAAATTTAAAAATAAAGGGGGTCCCCATACAAAATTTTGATTATTGAATATAGCGCACTCTAGGAGCATATATTTAAAACATAAGAATAGCTAATGATTTGACTATACCTTATGCTTTGCTACTCGATAACAGATGACGTTGTTTGAAAAATATGATAAACCAACAAATCTTATAAATTTCAAATTGTTTGCAGGTACCAACGCACTATCTACTTTTTGGTACGGAACCTTTATGTGCGAGTCCGACACGCACTTGGCCAGTTTTTTTCTTCCTCTATGGTCACGGTAAAATGGAGTTCTGTCATAGACAGGAGTCATTTTTTATTCTCTTTGGTCTGTCTTGTCTCGTTTCGAAAGATAACAAAATGGCGTCCGCGAGTGATTTAGCGTGACATGATTCAGTTTTCTATATTTTCACGTTTTATTGCATAGTTCCATAGTTACAATTTTCAATATTACTTTATAATTTTTCTTATACCTATTTGTCATCAGTAAGTGTATCGAGATAAACGGTAACTAACTTTTAACATGAGTAATTACGAGGACGATCAAAGTGAGGATGGTGAATTAGCGCGTAGCCCTATCCAAGATGAAATGGACTTCAGGTAAGTCATTATTGAAGATTACATTGATTTATATTAGGTAAATTCTGCTTTTTCCTATGTCTGAATTTTTTGCAGGAGGTATTAGAATACGTTTTTGTTTGTTCCCTTCCTTGTCAGCCACACTGTATCATTTTGCGAATACGTAGTATGTTGGGGGTTTTACCCCACATAAATTAATGGAAAATTGATCTAAGTGAAGTCGCAGGTTACCTACTGCACTCAGCTACTACACAAATCTATGTAATTGTTTGTTAGGTACAGATGGTTGTATCTAGAAGGTTCAGAACATACAGAATCTAGAAATTGTTAACATACGCCTTAATCTACGTGCTAACCTTATGAGTATACCTGTAAACCACTCCATAGTGTTTTCGTTAGAAATGTTAATTGTAGCAGGTTTGTTTTAAACATGTGATGTGTTTTCTTATAGTTTATCAGATGAAGATCGAGACAATGCTGATTCTTTGGTAATCAAGCCACCTCAAGCTGTAATTCGCTCATCACACAGAGACAAAAGGGGTCATAAAAGGTCGGTCAAGGATAGGTACAAGGACACCACTAAAAAAGAAAAGAAACATCTTTACAGGTAACTTAATTAGATAGGGCATTTTTAAATTATATTTTAATTAAAATAATGTATGCTAGTATATAATAACACTTACATATATTGGTATATTTAATACTAGAATCTAATACATCTAAGTATACATTATTAACTTATAAGAAGAAGATCATTATTAGATGTAGGTACATTACAAACCTTGATACACCTAATTTATTTTTGTAATAATGATTTAGATTTCATAGATAATTCATGTCATACAACTCAGGAATAAAACTTTAGTTATAGCTAGACTTTATGGTCAGTCTGTCTACTGATTTTAAGAATGGTGAAAAATTAATTAACAAATCTTTTTCAACAGGGAACATGATAAACCTGACAAATCTAAAAGGGAAATCAATAAGAACCCGTCTGACCGTGAGGAAATGGCCAAAGAATACTATAGAGAAAAATCTTACTATAGAGAAAAAGAATTGTATAGGGAAAAAGATATGTATAGAGAAAAGGAGGCATTCAGAGAAAAGGAATTGTACCGGGACAAGGAACCTTACAGAGAAAAAGATGTATACAGGGACGGTAAAGAAGCATACAGAGAGAAAGATGTCAGAGAGAAGGAAATGTACCGTGAGAGAGAAAAAGATATGTACAAGGACAAAGATATGTATAGAGATAAAGATCTCTATAGGGAACGGGAGTACCATAGAGACAGAGAAGTCTACAGAGATCCCAATTCTTTCAGAGAACCTACTAGGTCTAGGGAAGTCTATCGTGACAAAGAAATTTATAAAGAAAAAGAAGTACAAAGAGATGTATATTCGGGACGTGAGCGACAATACAATAAATATACAGAAGCTGAGCGGAAACGCTCTGACCAATCAGATACTGAGAGAATAGAGTCAAGACTTCGGTTATTAGCTGAGGAGGGTCATGCAAATCACGGCAATGAAAAGGAGAACAAAGATAGGATATCAGGAGCCAAGGAATTAGAAGATTTGAGAAATAGATTATTAAATAAAAGGATATCCAAAGAGCTACAAAACCACGAAAATAAAAAAGGTTCAGAATACTTTGAAAAGGATTCAAAGTCAAGTCGACACTCCTCATTAGATAAGCATCAAGAAAATAGAAAAAATAAAATGTTGTTCGCTGGTGAGTCTAATGTTTTTATATTACCTATCATTATCACTTATACATTTTTCCGCATTTAAGGGGCCATCCATATATTACCTCACACGTATTTCATGATTTTTTGACCCCCTCCCCCCTTGTCACAGATGGTCACATTAGTGTGTCTTCACATGTTTTTTTGCAATTTTTTGAAAAAAAAAAAGTTAGCAAATTTCGGTTTTAATTCTTAGATATACTAGATTTTAACGTGACGTCGTCGTAAATGTGACGTCATAAAACTTAGGACCCCTCCCACCCCTTGTCACACAATGTCACATTTCGTCGACCCTTTCCCCCCCTTTACGTGTGACGTAATGTATGTATGGCCCTAAGTTAGCACATTGGGTTTTAGAAAGAGAACGCACTAGCTTGCTTTATGGAGCGTCATCATTGAGTGATAGAGTCGACGCTCTGTGAAACTGATATCCCTTTCTAAAGCCCAATGTGATGTGTAAACTAAACTTTCAGATACTGTATTTACATTTTTGTTGTCATGCAATACAACCACTTTAATTAAATGTTTTTATCATTTTCGGTCAAGATAAAGAGCGAGAAAAAAGGAAGCACGAATCACGTACGGAACTGGAAGCGAGGCGCCAGCAACATCGCCGCCGTGGCAAGAAACGTTCTGTATCACCAGACGAAGCATCGTCAAAGAAGACCAAACCTAACCATTCACCCAAATATGGAGAATCTGTAGTTACACTGTCTGATTCTAGTGATGCGGAAATGAAGAGTGAATCAGCACATTCAGAACCAGAAGATGGTAAGTTATCAATAAAGTAACATTGAAGAATGCTTTTTAATATTATATGATTACTAGCTGTGCCCGCGACTTCGTCGGCGTGTAAAGATTACCCGCGTTTAAACACGCGTGGCATTTCCCGCGTTTTTTTGTGTTTCCTGCGGAACACTAATTATTTTTCAAATTAAAAGTAGCCTAAGTTACTCCTTGTAACATCAACTATCTGCCAGTGACAGTCCCGTCAAAATTCGGTCCAGCCGTTTCGGAGATTACCCGGAACAAACATACACACATAGACAGACAAAAATGTACTTTTTTGTTGTAATTTATGTACTTTCATATGCATTTAGTGAAATGCTGTTACAAACGGACACTTCAGTTTTATTTATTTGTATGGATTTTTTGAATAGTGGTGATAATCATTATGCTCCTATTTAAGGTGAACACACGAATAGTGAAACAGAAGAAGATAGCACAAGTACAGGTTCAGACTCTGCAGCAGATTCCAAATCCGAGGAAGAGGAGGACAACAGGGTTGATGAGAAATCTGACAAGGAAGAAAAGGAAGACATTGAAGATAAAGAAAATGAGGGAATGAACAACGTGTCGAGACCTCAATCAAAGTCTCCGAGCCCCAAGTCGAAGCAGGAGACCCCATCATCACAGGGCTCCAGAAGGTGTGTAACATTTAATAATATGTTTCTGTTAAACCTACTTTCGTCTGGCTTATAATAAGACGAATTCTTGTGCTTGCTATAACTCTTTCTGCTTACCATTATAGAAATGTGTGCCAATCTGACGAAGCTACATAATGAATCGAAATACTGGTAGGAAACCTAATTACAGCTTGTAACCAGTGATCGCGAATCACAACCATGAACCGTAAATTAAAAAACCGTAAACCGTAAATTAAAAGAACACGACATTTGTGTATAACATAATACAAAGTACCCTACGGACAATTTGTCAGTAGGATTTTATATTATGTTATGACAAGCTTCTTTTGAACATTTATTTATAAGTATGAATGGTGTTTAAAGGTCACAATCTAGATCTAAGAGCCGGAGCAGATCGCATTCTTTTTCACCCCCTCCGCTGGGAGAAAATGGAAAGACTGTGGAAGAAAAGCCCAGTGAAGAAGACGATGAGGAAGCTAGACAGCGGGAGGAAGCGATTAACGCTCTCCCACCTTACTTCCCTGCACTTCAGGTAAAATAATTGCCTTTCTAAATAACATAATCAAGGTTTTGTTTTTTTTTTACTTCAGAAAATGTTCGTCATTTGTTGATTTCGTAATTTTTGAAGACTTTTTTGTTTACAAAAAAATATATTTAATTTTCTAAAGATTGACTGAAAAGACGTAAAAGTAATTATGATATGTGTAGATAGATTTTAGTTTTTCACTGTTTATAAAATGTTAATATTGAATTGTGTAATACTTTATAGGGTTGTCGATCAGTTGAGGAGTTTCAATGTTTGAATAGAATAGAGGAAGGCACATATGGAGTTGTTTACAGAGCTCGCGACAAAACAACTGAAGAAATTGTTGCCTTAAAGAGACTGAAAATGGAGAAGGAAAAGGAAGGATTCCCCATCACTTCTCTGAGAGAGATTAATACATTACTGAAGGTAGGATCACAATCTTAATTTTATTAACTGTAAGCTCACTTGAGCCATCACAATGCATCACTGCTCTTGACCGGAGGTATTTGTTTGAAACTTATTGTTACGATTAGATGTTACGCACGCGTCGATTGAGCCGCGAGCTGTGAAGCACTCGATGGCTCCTGTGTTCAATTCATATGATTAATGCCATGTATTTTATTCCTACAGGCCCGGCACCTCTTACCTGCAAGAGGGTTGTGCTAGAGGTGTGACCCAATTGCAAGGGTAACAACTTCGATACACGGGCGGGCCTAAGTATCTTATAAGGAATTTATTCCAGGGGGGACGAATCCTTCAATGCTTTCTCCTTATTGCGTGCATCTGCAAATTTGGTGTCCTTAAAAAGTAATTTTCCAAAGTTTAATTCTTAGAATACGAACATCGAAGGTTAAATTAAATAACGATGCAATTTTATTATCATACAAGTACCTATGTGCCATGACGCCGAACAGCAATCATCTTGACATCATCAGTAACAGAGGTAATATATCATAAGTATATTTTAGTAAATTTCGTGAGGAAAATTCACGCCGACTATTCAAACAAACTACTGTATTGCGATCACTTCTAAAATATTGAAAAAGCAGTATTTTGTTAGAATTCAATTTATTTATACCTAAAGAGCTAACAGTACAGACCTAGATCTGGAAAATTGTTAAATTAATGATTCATAGTAAAATTGTTGGGTGTGAATAAATACGTGCGTGTGGGCCACAATCACGCGTTTACATTATGTTTATATTTTCACTTTCGCTAGCTCATTTGGGATAATTCATTTCATACCACTTATAGAAGTAAAACTTAGTTCTGATTACAAAATTGTTGAGATTTATAGAAGTTATGATGAAATATCAGAAATAGTCTTATGATAGAGGGACTATTCATGAAGCTATGCCTATACCAAATTGGATAGATTAAAAAAATCTCACACCAAAAAACCATAAAATTGTAGTGGTCACAACATTTATGTGAAGCCATACAAATCGTATTAAGTACAATTGCTACAGGTTATTAAATAAATACTACATTCATAACATAAAATCGATGTCGACTATGTACTTTTACAATTATTGAAGGAAGATTCATGCTACACGTGGCGGCCGTGCCTGTCCGGGCCGAGCCCGAGTCGACCCACCACCGACCTTGTATACAAGTTGAGTGTACGTTCACCGACTCGCCGCGCTGCTGCGGTCTACATTAGCATACCAATATAGGTACGCCCTCTGGATGGTATTTTTATCAATGCGATATACAGGGTTATTGGAATAGTACATTACTGCCACGGTCTGTAATGAGTGTGTTGCTGGATGCGGTGTTGATGGCCGAGAGCGCAGCGCAGCGCAGATCGACAGCGCGGTCAGCATTGCAGCCCTTGATAGGTCGAGGCCTTTATAGCGCGGCCAACAAGGGCTGCAATTATGACCAAGCTTGGAAGGCCGAGAGCGTAGCTAAGCTTAGCTTGAGGCCATCATAGCGTGGCCAGCAGTACAGACATTGCGGACCAAGGCTTGTATAGTGCTTTACTCAAAAATGACTTTACATGACATGATCATGATGTCATCTCATTTTAATTTAAAAACATGTTTGTGCCGGGGCGCGGCGCACCAGCGCGGGGGCGGCATGAGATTTCATATCGTATTGAGGAGCTCCTCGCTGTGCCTGCCGCCGCGCTGGTGGGCACATGTTTAGGCCGTCATCAAAAACTTTGCTGGCGGCCAGCGCGGCGGCAGGCACAGCGAGGAGCTCAATACGATATGAAATCTCATACAGCTTTCATTGCGCCTTTTTTGCAGCGCAACAACATCGACTTTGCTCGAAGAAGGTTTGCAAAATAATGACAACATTATACACATTTTAGAGTAAAAACATTAACAACCTTGCAGGACCGTATTACTGACATCAAAAACAGCAACTTTTGTTCTATGACTCTTTACAAAACAGTAATAAATTTAACAATAACAAAAAATCACACTTTAAAATGTATGAAACTAGAAAATATGCTCATCTAGAGGATAACCGTGGTCCGTTTAGGTACTTTAGGGTAAAGTGGAATACAACCACGTACCATGGCTTTCCTCTAGATGAGAATATTTTCTTGATTTATACATTTTAGAAAGTGATTTTTTGTTAAATGTATTATGTTTTTAAAAAGTCATAGAACAAGTTGTTGCTTATGATGTCAGTAATACAGTCCTGCAAAGTTATTAAAGTTTTTTCAATAACCCTGTATAGAAGAATGATCTAATTCTATGGGAAATAAATACACCCGGCGCAAAAGTGATTTCCCTATGTTACATTATTTTGTTCAAAGTGATCGTCGTTGCTATGTCGCTTATTGACAACACAGTTATTGTACTGACGAACATAGAAACAATAACGCCTGTAGCAATAATATCTCTAACCTAACTTACCATCGGCGTACGAGCAAAGCGTGCGAGCTGCGCAGCGCTCGGCAAAGCGTGCAATGGGTCAAACGCTCGCTGCTGATATTCATTTATTATATTATAATATCATTTTGTAATTTACACATTAATGCAACCCAAGGAATTTGTAAAAAAAAGCTATGTGCAACCATATCCCTTTAATGGATCAGTTTAAATTAAACAAATAAATCTAGCCCTAATAAATAGACGTAGCCTTGTGGGACAGTAGTTCGTCCGATTCTTGGCCGCGGCTCGGCCTAGGCTAGACTCGAGCTTGCCGCGGTGTAGCATGAATCATCAATAATTAATTCTTGATTCGACGATACGTACCTATGTTTTATGTGGCCTAACCTCTATTAAAGGTACAATACTATTTCGTGCATGCATCAATTTAAACTCTAGAAATGGTTAAATTCGAAGAATCTAAAATAGTAATTAAATTATTTTGTTATATTAAGTACCTATGTTACTTGTATAGCTGATAATGATTTCTTTGCTAATAACGATACTACTACTCCACCAAGCGTACTAGGCACCTGTCAAATGTGACGTCACCCGCATATACAGGCGGTGGCGGTGTTCGGGCGGGAAGTCGCATTCCATCCGAGCGCCTAGTTGGCTTGGCGGAGTAGTATGTACTATCGTTCGTACGAAATCATTAATTCTACACAAATAACTGTTTCAATACAGTTAATACTGTATGAAAAAGGTTACTTCCAGGAAATAACCATTTCTGAAAATAGATTGTAGAGCAACTCATCGAGCGCGCGAGCCCGAGAGACCACCAGCCGATTTGTGGTGTCCGTCACGCATTGAGTAAAACAGATTAAATGAATAAAATGAATAAAAAATGCCCTTTGAGCATGGACAAGATATCGCTACAGTGACTCACAGTGGAGATTCTTCATGACTCCGTTTGCACGGTGCCGCTCAACTTGAACAAGTCTACTTGTTGATAGGCCGCACTAACATTTCTAGCTTTCAATTTACATCGTCTAATAAAAAAATCGACCTGAGTTGATATTATATGTATGGGGAAAGGGTACAATACAATTTATTTGCGAATATCGGTGACATTGATGTTACAGGTAATAAAAGTACTTATGCATATTGCACCATTCGGTATGCAAAAATCAACTTGATGAAATAGGTTAATATTAAGTTAGATTAATTATGTATTATCATTATTATATTATACATTAATTCAATACTGAACAATTATAAAATACCCAGTCGATTTCAGTCTCAAAGTCAGTTGGTATTCATGGAACAAAAGCAACTATAATTTATGGTGTTTGATAACTTATGTAATTATCTATCTTATTGTATATTTCACGTGAAAATTATGCATCGTTATTTATTTTCTTTAACTTTCGATGTTCGTATGTATAATGTAATGGAAATATGGTTTATGAAAAGATCAACAAGAGTATCATTTGAAGAATTTGATAATTACTATTATCGCTCAATGTTAATTCATTCCTTGAAGAAACGAAGAGATTATGTAATTTTAATAGTCAAGTTATTTTGCCTTACGTCATTTGGTTATAAACTTATTTTCTGTGATATGGTTTTATATACCAACGTAAGGTATTGTGGTAATATTAATAATTCGTCTTTCTACATTTGCTAACTCTGTGTCCAGTTGGACGAATAAATGAGTGGTCCCCTAAAGTTACAAGAGATTTAACGAACCAACATGTTATGAGTAAGTCCGGTGAAGTGGAATTGTGTGTCCAATGAAGGTTTATTGTTAAATACTTAAACAGACGCGTCCACATGTGCCAGGCGGCGCGCTCGAGCAATTAGATGTGACGTCTGACCGTGTTAATATATCGTCATAACTGATTGCTCGGGTATCACTGCTGAGAGCTGATGGACGCGCCTAAAAGACAGTCCCATATTTTTTGCAATATTAGGTTGATGTGTTTTCTATTTTACAAAGCAATACACAGTCCTAATCGAATGTCTTTCTGATGTGTATGAAATATATTTATTATTTTTTAATATGCGGAATTTAATTCTTATTATAAACAGTTAAAGTCACATACATTAACAAATATGTATATGATAAATTACGCATTAAAATTATTGATGTGTGTGATTTTTACTGTCAAGTACAAAATACGCTTGGTCTATTGTTATCTGCAGTTTAAATAATTGTATGTTAGTAATAAATTAATAATGTATTTTAGTTATAATTTTAAGTCTTTCTGTATATTATGTAAAGTGTTAAAGTCATATGCCGACAGTGTTTTTGAATGATTAATTAAACTGTAGATGGTAATAGATAAGCTCGATATTTCAAGGTTTGTTTTGCGCATAGATTTGAATCTGCAGGCCAGGTATCTGTGGGTGCGCTTCGGAGATTCTCGGACTCTGCACCCGCTGTCAATAACGATTCGATCTCGCATCTTCTTAATGCGCAGAAATGTTTTGTCGTTTGTTTTAAGCCCGTTGCAAGACGATGTGCAGTAGCTTGTTCAAGTACGAATGATTAGTACCTACTTGCGCCAGCTTTAAAATGTTCGTAATTCTAACCATTCGCACTAAGTAAAAAGTGTTCACTCACACGACAAAATTTGATTAAACAGTAGCAATACTTTGTGTCGTCTGAAAGGGGAACTACATGCCGCAAGTCACTACTTTGCTTCCACTTTTGGGCTACTGACTGAAACAATTGGCTAATATTACTTAAATAATTTAAAACATTATCAATAGTAGTACCCTTGTTGTACTATTCGCCTAGTTGCCAGTTACTGTATCCCTTCTTACATGTGAAGTTATTTAGAAGTGCAAAACAAATGTTGATATCGAAATTGGAACTGTTAGTCACTAATGTATTGATTCGTGTGCGTATTTCGCCCCGCTTGCGTATCTGCAACCGCATTTTCCTATTCTGGCTTAGTCAAACAGTCAGCTCGGTTAAGTACAAACAATTATCTTAAGTCGCCGAGCCAGGGCTGCTATTACAAACCCGAGATTAAAGCAATAATCCTCGGTCTTCGGACGTTGAAAATGTTGACGCATTTCCGTAGTAAATTAGTGTCAAAATCACAAGCGAACGAAATAGATGATTCGGGTTCGTAATAGGCCTAACTTTTCGTACATATTTACTGGGATATTTTAACATGCCAATGCGGATTGAATCGTAGATACACGTGGGACTAAACTACCGTGACGAAATTTTTACTTATTTACTTACATTGAAATAGCATTGAAAATTTGGCTTTTTTGTCTGTAACAGGCAATAAACCTTAGCCATCTTGTTGCTATGTTCATTTTGCGTCTAGTATCAAATGGATTGCGATTGAGGCTACCTGCGGGTTTAACTGCTTCGGCTGCCGCACTGCTGGTAACCGCAAGTGCGTATGTATGTTGTGCTATGCGTTTTTCGTTAGCCGAATGTTCAATGCATTTCTGAATATATTTTTTTGCAATATATTTTATAAATTAATCATATCTATGTGTTCTAAGTAAATTTATTCTGAAAATGTTTTCTTCACAGTATACTGCAACATTTTATTTGAGAAAATGTCTTATAAACTTTTGTTTGATATGAATATTATATTTACATAATGTGGTATTCCGGCCGTATTGGAGTGACATAACATGAAATAACAAGATTTATGTTTATGCTTCCGAGATTTTATTCATTTCATATCAAACAAAAGATCATGGCTTTTATGTTAAATTCTTATTTTTCAACACCAGGTACCTTAGGCATACCTCACGTGCGTCAAAAGGTAGCTATGTAAATCTTATTTCCTCTACCATTCAGTGGCTTTTGCATGGTCAGCTGAAGAAAGAATGTAATAAAATTCAATCAATCATGTCTCAAGAAGGAATAAAAATTCAATTTCGTCTCAAAAAAGAATGTAAGAAATTACAATTTCGTCTCGCACTCTCACGAGAAAACTCTCGCACTCTCATTAAATTACATTTACTTTCGAGAATAGCGAAAGGGAAAATCTTGACTTGGATCTGACAAAATCTGTGAGATATGACGCTGCGCTTGCCGTACTCTCCTTTGTGTGATATAAAGACGCGCATCTTACTCTCGGTTTATTGGTAATGAGCCACGATTTACAGAATACTCTCATCCCGTATATCGTTATCATCGTGGTCGTGAGCCAGGGCTCGCTGACCGCGACATACTGCCGCACCCAATTCTTTCTCTTTCTTTAATCCTTTCCTGAGACATTAATTTTTTCATATTTTGTCTTAGTCGACCGTGCAACGGCTAATCTAAGAACCATTCGCATAATAAGGAAACTTGCATACAATTTACAATTATAAAAGTTATAAAATATGCCCTTACGTTTCTTTTTTGTTTCATGTGTTCATAAGAACATAATTGAAAGTTTATGGACGTTATAGTTACAATATTTTTATTAGTTTTCAGTTTAAATCCAATTACTAATTATATTTAGATTAGAACATTTTAATTAACTGTCTGAAAATTGTTACCGTTTTACTTATTTCCGTTTCGAAAGATACCCCCTCCCCGCCACCTTTTCTCAAACATTACAATTTATTGCATTTTGAAGACTAGATGTACCTAAACTTACTTCATTGCAAGGCTACCTATATTTTGTTAATTCTAAATAAACCTAATATTTTCATGTTAGTAAATTATTGTGAAGTATTCATTTTCAGATTTCTTGTAGGTACTACTGTATATTGAAGGAAGCCACAGATCAATAAGCCCTAGACGCCGCAAAGCCGGGCACTCCTACCCGCCCAAAGTTACGTGTTTACCACTCGAACGTCTTCCCCAATAGCCCACCAACTTTTGACGACTGCATTCTCATATAATAGTGGACGTAAATGGCGTCTCTGGGTTATTGGTCTGTGATGGAAGCCCAGGGTTGCGCCAGCCAACGCGATGGTTCGCAAGGTCCGACCTCGTGGTAGTTCTAACGGGTCGCACATTCTGCTCTGTTGTTGCAGGGCCAGCACCCGAACATAGTCACCGTCAGGGAGATCGTGGTGGGCTCCAACATGGATAAGATATTCATCGTCATGGACTACGTGGAGCACGACCTCAAAAGTCTAATGGAGACTATGCGGGCAAAGAAACAAGTGTTTCTACCTGGTATGTATTGCAGAAATAATATATCTGTAATCCATCGAGATGGACCAACTATCTGATGATGGTTGCAGAAAAGACCTGGATGTGGAATGCACAAGACCGCAATGAATGCAGTGCTAGGGAAGAGACCTACAAACATTGCAGCATTGGGTGTTGATATATAAAAAAAAAAATCTGTTTGGAGGGTCAAAATGTCTCAGCGTTTTTATGACAGTTTATAATTTGTTACAGGCGAGGTGAAGTGTTTAATGACTCAGTTGCTGAAGGCCGTGCACCATCTTCACGACAACTGGATTTTACACAGGGATCTCAAAACTAGTAACCTTCTATTGTCGCACAAAGGAGTTTTAAAGGTACATAAACCTTATATAAATGCTATAAATAATAGATTTTAACGTTTACTTGCAATCGATTATTTTGTAACGATTGTTCTAGGTGGGAGATTTCGGTTTAGCCAGGGAATACGGGTCTCCGCTGCGGCAGTACACGCCGGTGGTGGTGACACTGTGGTACCGCGCGCCGGAGCTGCTGCTGTGCTGCAAGCAGTACTCCACGCACATCGACATGTGGAGCGTCGGCTGTATATTCGCCGAGTTCGTCGCGATGAATCCTTTGTTCCCCGGGAAGTCGGAAGTAGACCAATTAAACAGAATATTTAAGGTAGTTGTTAGATTTATACACAGACAATTTGGTGTGTTTTTTAAGTTAAATAGAAATTCATATTGATGTTGATTTTAAGGATCTGGGCACGCCTTCGGAAGCGCTCTGGCCCGGCTACAACGAGTTGCCCGCCGTGCAAAAAATGACGTTCGCGGAACATCCACCGGGCGGGCTGAGACAGAGAATAGGCTCCGACTTGCTATCTGAGACGGGACTGGCTCTGCTGCAGGGTTTCCTAACATACAACCCAGTCAAGAGATTAACCGCCGACGCCGCGTTGGAGCATGATTATTTTAAGGTAAATGTCAGATCAGTCTTGAGGACTTATACAAATGAAAATTACATTAATGTTGTTTGTACAGGTATTATATTAACTGAGCTTTTTCTAAACATTGAAGGTATATGATTAATTTGTGAAATGGGTGCAATTTGAGACCTCTTGAGTCTAACTAAATCAAGATTTTTAAAAATTATTGTTCATGCGAGGTTCACAGGAAAACGGCTGAATCGATTTTAGCAGGGCTTTCCACTATAGACAGCCTATTGTTCGATTGAAAATAAAGTAGGAAGTAGGATGTGTATTACTCATGCTATGTGCTGTAAACCATTGGAGTGGCGCTGTGGAACAAAATCTAAAATAGGCACCAGCGTAGCTGCGCGTGAAAGCTATTTTTTTTATTGGACTACGCCCGCCTCACGCTCCCGCCATTGTTACTCCTGTAAGCCAGGATCAACAATGGTGGCCTACGATGACGTCAAGGTTTGACGCTCGACGAGTCCCGGGGAAAAGCTAAGTTGTAAGGGTTGAAGCTTGTGTCATATGAAGTGTATTTCCAGGAGCACCCGGTGGCGATCGACCCGGCCATGTTCCCCACGTGGCCGGCCAAGTCGGAGGGCAACCGGCGCACGACGCACAGCCCGCGGCCGCCGGCGGGCGGCGCCGCGTACGCGCGGTTCGCCCGCGCCGACACCGACGAGACGCTCGGCTTCATGCAGCGCTCGCTCTCCGTCGCGCCCGGCTTCTCGCTCAAGTACTAGCGGTAGCGCGCGCCTCGACGCGTTTCGAGAGGATCCTAGTTTTAAAAATATCAGTATATCCATCGATATATGCGTATTGTATAGTTCTACGTATGAATTAGGTACATACCTGGGCGGCGTTGACGTCGATTACAGACTTAAAAATCGTTCAACTGCATTATTTAGATGCTATTTTTCTGAGATATTTTTACGGTCGAGGTACCGTTTGTCACATAAAGAGATATCCGAGATATGTTAGTTATTCGGTTACACTTACGCGACATCCGTTTCTATAGGGTGTAATCTAAATAAAACTGCAATTTGTATAATATTATCCGTATTGCAATAATTTAATCATGCCTTACATTAACAACATGAATTCAATACGAGAGAATTGTATATAGTTTTGATGTATGTACTTATGGAATATATTGTTATGGTATTATTTCGATAGCGTATTGTAACTTTGCCATTAAAATAGACTAGACAATATAAATTAACGTGACATAATATTTTTCCATTACATCTAGTATAATATTTCAAAATGTTGCGAGTCCAGCGCTCAAGATAAGGTATCTCTCTCATTTGGGAAAGTGTTTGCAATCTGATTGTGAAGCTAATTTGGAACGTTGAATGCACAATCTTTGGAATCATTATCCTTTCAACATTTTTATATACTTACCTAGATACTATTACATATGTAAATATATTTTGTTTTTCGGTAAACCTTGTGCAGGTAATATTAGTATAGTAGAATAAAACTATGGTACAATAATTATATGTTTTGAAAACATCTCAATTGTATTCATTAAAATCCATTCTAAATTCTTAAAAACTCTTTGTACGATTATGTGTGCTGTTCTTCATATATTGAAGTGCTGAATTATAAGTTTGAACGAACTTGACATGTTTTAGCGGCTACCGAAATGTTCGGTAGGTGAGTCAGTGTTTTAAATGGACTAAAAAAGTAATAAAACAATGAAGCAAACCATCACCTGTCTTACGAAACTTATCGAGGGAATACTTACGGTAGATGGCTATGCACAACCACCTGGGACATAAGTATACCTAATAGTATAAAAGTGATAAAGTTCGTCCAACCATTTATTTTACTTTTGACATTAAAAGATGTCAAAGAAAAATGAAGCTTATTACTTTATATTATGGTTCATCTATATTATTATATAATTAATCATAGATTTGACTGATAAGCCTTATTATGACGCAATAAGATTTATATTGCTTTGACATTCTGAAATGTCAATAGTTAAATAAATGGTTGGACGAAGTATAGATGGTGATGTTCTTATGGGGCTTAGATTATGTTATAAATAACTACAAAAAAATCTTAAAGCTGGGTCCTAAATAGAAGAAAGTTTATTTTCATTATGTTCCAAACATCATTTGTACGAAATGTATACACTATACTGAGTGAGGGACTAACGGCCAGCGTCGTTGAGGCCCTTCGGCAGTGCTAGCAGAGAATTAATCAAGTCCGCGTTGCGTTTCCACGTCCTGTACTTGGTGTCAATGAGAGCGTTCGTTTGTATGACTAGCCGGCCGCCCATCATGTCGGCTCTATACGCGTTGATCATTGAGTGAATGTGGCGAATGTACTGAAACAAAATTAATTCAGTATGAATATCTACCCAAATCTGTCGTAAACTTACCGACTCAGTATTAGTTTCATATTATACGTAAGCTTAAAATTTTTCACTACGCTCCGTAGGTATTAGTGATACCTATGTGGCATTTATAAAATTCAAAATTCCCTTCCTAAACTCGGCCGTGAACAGGGGCGGATTTGATACGCTGCTGGCTACCGAAATTTGGCCCTAGGCCCGGGCCTACTCAGCCTATAGAGAAATCTGCCCCTTGCCGTGAACCATGAATCTAATAAGGAATCCGTGAACAGCATTTCCCATTTCCAGTCAAAAGAAATAGCTACGTTTAGCTAAATATAGTATCAAAATCCTAGAAATGAAAAATATTTCCCTTTGGAAATAAAGTCGTAATTTATAAGTAGTTTATTCCCATTGGTATTGCAAAGTTTACTAAGTACACTGTTCGTCGAGAGTGTTACGACGAAGCTATTAGAGAGTGGAGGTGTTCTTAGTAGATTTCTCTATGAAACATCGCGTGGAAATTTGCGCGGGATGGCGCGGGGGTTGGGGGTTAAGAAATACGCCGCCGCGATTATTTCTATCTACCGGTATATAGCAGAACTACTTGCTTCATTTTATGTCGATGTTAGTACGTAGTTCAACTTTTTGCACTATATGTCGCTAAGTGTAGGATGGTAAAAAGGACGTACAAATGGTCGCAATCTAATGTAGATATAGAATTATATTTGGGATGCGAACGTTTGCAAGACGTCTGCACAGGACGAACGCCAAGAGCACACTGACTTAAGCCACACCTACTGTGATGACGTCACGGGATTAGTGGTCTTCGGGCCCAGGTGCTTAGACCCAGTCCTCCTAGTATTAGGTCCATGGTAACGACTTTGTTCCCAAAGGAAAATATTTTTCATTTCTAGGATACACACTATAAGTACACCGTTAGTACTCCCATTGGTATTGCAAAGTTTATACACTTAGCGGCATACAAAGTGGGACAAGCTTAAAATTTACGATACAATTTTTATTATGTATTTCCCATGGGAATTTCGTAACGATACGAGAAAATCAAGCATTTACAAACATTTTAAGATGGTTGTTTTTGGTTAATTAGGTATTGGTGGCTTTTACTTGAAGTATTCGTAGAAATAACGTTTTTGAGATCTTTAACGGGCACTGGAGATTGAAAAAAAATTTATCATGAACCTCGGACATCACCAACTATTTGATCTTAGATTTTCACGAAAACACGCCAATAGAAAAGTTCATGAATGGGGCAAAGTGTTAATCTCCGATGAGTGTGGCATCATTTAACGAACTCGAGATACACTTTGAAATGTGTATAATAAAGCAATAGATCGATTTGGTGCCATAGCCATAACACAAACCGTCAGTGATTGTTGTGGTCCGTTATGGGGTGTTGAGGAGTAACTTCAGAGACGCCTATGGTGTTCACTTTTGCGTTTTAATAACATAATGTGACTCCATACATTGGGAAAAACTTTAAGAAACACAATGCCCCCTGCACAGGTTTCATTGCATACGATACATTAATTCTAATCCGTGTTAACGCAGAAGTAAACGCATAAAATGTGAAAATCCATTTCTAATAATGTCGGAGTAAAATAAACTGCATAGTAGGCAATCCTGACGTGAATCTCAAAGAACATGTCTAGACATGTTCAAAAGACTTGTCAGAAGTATTCATAGGCCTCCAAAAAGATTCTAAGAGCTTGGACATTCTGCGGTAGCACTGTGACTCTCCTCAAACGAAGCCCAGTAAAATTATTAAAACCATATGCCACATTAATAGCGAGAGTAATTAGAGCAATAAAAGGTAGCATCCGACACTAGACAAGGCATTCGTTAAGTACTCGTCAGCAGGAAATTGAAGCTACATTGCTTGAAAGTTAAAAATGTTATTCGTTAAAATCATTTTTTTTCGGTTATGCTCATTTTCAACCCGGTACCTAATTTATTATCCATAATTTGAATTAATTTCACTGGAAAGACTGATTGGTACGTAGGCTCATGAAAATAAATTAATTAATCCATCAATAAATTGATACAATATCGAATTTTGATCTTGTTTCACTTTCTGTGCCGGTGTATTACACGATACATTAAATTACCTCTTCATTCGCTAAATAGGGTGGTATTTCGGGTAATTCTTCTTTTACGTAAGTTGAATCAGCATTGAAGTCGTGTGTAGAAACAGCGCACACGAGCACCAATGCCACCAACACGAGGTTCGCGCGATGCAGCACGATTACCATTCTTATAGCACTACAAATATAAAAGCGTTAAAAATATTTTTACAGATCATGAGCACTCGTTTGGTGCAAATGTTGTCTACTGCATTGACTGAATGTGTATTTTGCAGTTTTGCTTGTTACTCACGTAGCAGCTAGGTATTATATCGCAGATCCTATTGATAATGGATATTAGAAAATATCGATCAACCATACAAGCAAATAACCATTTAAGTAACAATAAACCACTAGAAACTTAAGCTTTGAATTATGATAATGTAGGTTTAACTTATCTATCCGGTAAGCTGGATAACCGTTATATTATGCGGCTTTGTTTACATGTTATTACATTCAGAAGTTTTCCCGCGCAAGTTTCCACGTGGGCGCGGGTTGCATTCAATTTAAAAAGTAGGTGCCTAAGTAGTATTAGATAGCAGATCATAACTGTAGATACAAAAAAATATCTTCTTATAGGTATGCATATTTTATATTATTTAAATGCGGCAACTTACCTTTTCTATTTAAGTAATCTTCTTGACGATAGATATTCTTTATTATTATATTCTTTCCAACTTGTGCACTACGATCAGCTTATGCAGTTTAATTTTTTTCTCAAAACACTTTCTAATTTCGATAGCGCACGGAGTTGACCTTATAATAAAGTCACGGTTTCCTCCCTCGGGTGGTAGTGGCAGAATGCGTGTCGCTGGCTGGTTATATGGGAGAGCATGGTGGGCGGCTGGGGGGTGAAGCGTCGCTGTTTTTCCTGGCCGGGCGCACTCGAGCGGAAGGGCGGCGACAACCCACGGAGCGGTGCGGGAGACAGCTCGCGGCGCGCACCGCGCCTCGCAACCCTGCAGCCCTCCAATACCTACTTGTCAACTTACTTACGTCACATTTTTATACTTAAGGTGATACAAATGTTCAACTGGGTGGGTCTAAGTAAATGGTTTGATGAAGCAGCTGGCTTATGTGCAATATAAAGTATACAACATTAAACCTCATATGGTCGGGAATAAAATGGCTTAGCCGATTTACTTTAAATGTTACCAAATTTTGTAGAAATCGATTTCAAAATATGAAATTGTAAACCTTAATCGTAAATGTTCTCCATAGCAACTGAACAGATTTACGTGAAACCTATACCAGAAAAATTGTCAAGACTTGTCTAAGAATCCGTGGATCCAAGATTTAATATTAGTCATTTTATTTAAAAAATAATCAATAATAACCTTAAATATGCGACAAACGTCATGGGTCATCATGACTTGGACTGCAAAATGTTCGTCGCAGATCCGCGATGGCGGCCTCCAAAGCTGGACGTGCGCGCAAATTTTTGCGTGAAATTCGTAAAAAAATTACGTCTTCTTAGCATTTTATGAATTAAATCACGTTTTAAATAGTTCAAATATAATATTGAACATAATTTTTAGGATATTATATGATTACAAATATTTTTAAATTAATATTTATGTCAGTGACGCGTTTTCTTGTCATCATAGATTATGAATAATATAGAATGATGAATAGGTATATGATTAAAAAGCATAATCGTCCTCTAAAAACCGCTTACCTACTTTCTAATCTTATTGTCTTGCCTAACAACAACAACAGGTTGGGCTAACAATCAGAAGGTCCCAGGTTCGATCCCCGGTGGGGCATGCACCAATGGATGAATTTTCATCTATGTGCATAATTTACAGTTCGCTGACGGTGAGGGAAAACATCGTGAGGAAACCTACCTATCCATCAGGATTAGGTAATAGTCAGTTCCTGTATACACGGCGACAAGGTTCACCACCTGTCACGTTGGGTTCTGACTATCTGGTGAAACGTGGGCTTTGAGTTGGTTAATCCCTCCACAATGTGGTGGTGTATGGCCACTCACGCCTCTGACTACCCCCGAATGGGGATAAAAGTCGTGACGTTACATTTCATTTTTTCATATTTTTTGTCTTGCCTATGATATCTTTTTATACCACTGAGTTGCTAGACAAACTTGTTTTTTTTTGGCGGGAACTGGCGAAGTGCAACATTGAAAATCTATATTATTATAGGTAGGTACTTGACACTGGCTATATGCGACAAGAAAAGCCAAGACAAAAACACATGCGTACGGCCCGCCTGATGTTAAGCGTGTTTCAGTTGATGTTATTCATACTACTTAATATTAGTAATACGAAATTATTTTTGTTTGCTTATTTTTAAGTTGGACTAACCACCGTTTGGTGGGGTAGTACCACCCTCTCATAGAAGATCGGCGTAAAGCAGCTATTACAGCTGCGTTTCGTACGATGAGTGAGAGAGCCGTAAGCCCAAACCCCCCCCCCCTTCTCCCCTTCCCCCTTCCCTTCAGGTCGGCAATGTTTACTATATGTTTAGTTTTATTGAGCATCAGGATTAAGTTGGGAGACCGGAGTTCAATGCTCTACATTACTAAACCATACATCAAATAAACATCACAGCTTCTTAGGGATGGGTCCAAATTTAATAAGTCGCTAAATTTGCAGTGCTAAATTTATTTAGTGTCATCACCTGTTAAATATTTTTTTAGAAATGTAACGTCACCACTTTTATCCCCATTCGGGGGTAGTCAGAGGCTTGAGTGGATATACACCACCCCATTGTAGAGGTATTAACCAACTCAAAGCCCACGTTTATACAGGTGAATTTTTCAAGTGTGCGTGGATGGCCAAATCAGAAACTATAAGGAATATCGAAAGGTACTCAAAGAAGTCTCGGGGCCGATTTTGGTGAAAACTAAAACTGCAACATTGGATTTTTGAAAAAAACTAAATTCGTAGCCAGGAATCGAACTAGTTGATTTCGAACTAGTTGAAAAAAACCACTTACTATATTATTACACCATTCGATAGTGTCGCTGATAAGGAACGAATTCTGGGAAGTAATGACATACGGCAAACTTAAAAAAACTGTGTTTTTTAATAAACTGCTGCATATTTTCAAGTTGACTGTAATAAGTCATACGTACATTACCTTTACCTTGTTCGAAATTATGCTCAATATTTTTATTTATTTACCTTCGCAGCGCAGTCATCTTCATAACATTATGTTCTAATTACAAATTTTCAATCATTTTTGAACAATTAATCAGTTTAGGTTTAATAGTTAGGTAACTTAAGAGAAATAAAATACTATTTTGTTTAAAATTAGCTCTTTCCTTAAGTTTACCGTAAAAACAATATTCGTAGCCAGGAATCAAACTAGTTGATTTAGAATAAAAAACCAAATACCGTATTATTACACCATTCGATAGTGTCACTGAATAGAAACGAATTTTGAGAAGTAATTACAACTTCTCAAAATTCGCATGTGTGTGTGCATAATTTACAGTTCGCTGACGGCGAGAGAAAACATCGTGAGGGAACCTACCTATCCCTCGGGATTAGGTAATAGTCAGTTCCTGTATACACGGCGACAAGATTCACCACCTGTCACGTTGGGTTCTGACTATACAGGGTGAATTTTTCAAGTGAGCGTGGATGGCCAAATCCGAAACTATGAGTGATATCGAAAAGTACTAAAAAAAATCTCGGGGCTGATTTTGATGAAAACTAAAACTGCATCATTGGATTTTTGAAAAAACAATAGTCGTAGCCAGGAATCGAACTAGTTGATTAAGAATAAAAAACCACATACTGTATTATTACAGCATTCGATAGTGTCGCTGATAAGAAACGAATTTTGAGAAGTAATTACAATTTTCATCAAAATCAGCCCCGAGATTCTTTTGAGTACTTTTTGATATCACTCATAGTTTCGGATTTGGCCATCCACGCACACTTGAAAAATTCACCCTGTATAGTCAGAACCCAACGTGACAGGTGGTGAATCTTGTCGCCGTGTATACAGGAACTGACTATTACCTAATCCCGAGGGATAGGTAGGTTTCCTCACGATGTTTTCTCTCGCCGTCAGCGAACTGTAAATTATGCACATAGATGAAAATTCATCCATTAGTGCATGCCCCAACAGGGATCGAGCCTGGGACCTTTTGATTGTTAGCCCAACCTGTTCACCACAGTCGCTTGCAGTGCAATTGTTATCCCGAGATTCGAGTCTTCATGATTTTCCCTGTTTTCGGAACAATACACACTTAGGTGTTGTAATTATTATGTTATTGTTCCGAAAACTAGCAAAGTGGAAGCTCGAAGAACCCCAGCGAGACAGTGGAGCACATCTTGCTTCATTGCCTTGTATTTGCACGCCAAAGATATGATGCACACACAAACATAATAAAATTTGTACGGAACCCTCAGAGCACGAGTCCTACTTGCACTTGTCCGGTTTTAATTTGTAATGAGTAGCCCAAATACAAATTTTCATATCTCTAGCTTCAGAAAAATTGGGACGCCTATACAAACTTGCACCCCCTATTTTACACCGTTAGAGGTGAAATGATCAAAAACGCTGAAATTACTATTCTTAGTTAATAAGAAGCCTAAATACAAATTTTCTTGTGCCTAGCTTTAGAAAAATTTGAACCCCCATATAAACTTCCACCCCTTATTTTACCCTCTTGGGGGTAGAATTTTCAAAAGCGCTGAAATTACTATTTTGTATTTGTATTAGTAGCCTAAATATAAATTTTCATGTTTCTAACTTCAGAAATGAGGGAATTCCATACAAACTTCCACCCCTTATTTTACCCCCTTAGGGTAAGAATTTTCCAAAATCCTTCCTTTGCTCTTCTTTTACGCTATGAAAGGTACTTACTGTCCAAATTTCATGTTTGTATCACCAGCGGTTTGAGCTGTGCACGTTTTGACGGACGGACAGATAGACAGACGGACAAAAAGTGATTCTATAAGGGTTCCGTTTTTTCCTTCTGAGGTACGGAACCCTAAAAACTCACAAAACGAGGCATTTTGTGGAGCAAGTATTTTATTTTTAATTATACCATATATTATTATTATCATGGAGCTGCTCCAGACCCATGGCTCTGGCTTGAAAATCTTGACCTTACATGAAAATTAGTATTTCGGCTACTCAGCCTACAAATACAAATATTCATGTCTCTAGCTTCAGAAAAACTGGGACTATCCATAGATACTTTCTCCCCTTAATTGTTGAATTCTCAAAAATCCTTCCTGTGGTCTTCTTCTACGCTATAAAAAGTTACAATTTCATGTTTCTAACCCAAGCGGTTTAGGCTGTGCACGTTTTGACAGACGGACAGATAGACTGACGGGCAAAACAGTGATCCTATGAGGGTTGCATGCATGCCCGGCATGCGTTGCATTGCCACTCCATCCGTCCGTCATCCTCCATCAATCCATCAGTCAAATAAGGGGTAACCTTTTCCAAAAATGTGCGCGTACTAGGTCGCAGGCACAGCTAGTAACTAATAAGGATTAGTACTACTTTTATTTCAGTTATTACCCGATGTTGTCAACAATTTTTCTTGTTTGCAGTTATTTAGAATTTTAAGTTGTTTTAATTTTACTTATTTTGTCCTATAATATTAAACATTTAAATTATGTACTAGTCTTTTTTTAAGTAGTACTACCTATTACCCAGTGTTGGGCAAAATTAAATTTCAGAACAATTAAAAATTAACAGTTAGTGAGCTTTTATTTACTATATCAACAAAATAACAATAAAAAAGATTACAAAGAAAAAATATCCTACCCACCTACCTATTAATAAAAATTTAGTACTTAAATTGTACTTAAGATTTAGTGAAAATTTTCCTTTACGAAGTTACCCTTATACGACTAAATAAAAGTAGGCAAGATACGAATTTAGTATATGAGTCACTTCTGCTTTTGATTTATCATGTCGTCTTTTTGATGTATCGTGGCGTATCGAAAATTCTAAATTCAAAAAATTCAACTCGCGGTCCTTCGACATTGTTTGAGCAAAAAGCGGTCAACCTCGAGCTGTCAGTTGCAATGGTTCCAGCCTTAATTCTATTTTTTATTATTGTCAATCATTGACCTTCTAGGTCAATGTTGTCCCTGCATGGAATTGGTTCCGAGAGTAAACTATTTATAAGGGCTCTCACGCCCTCATAAATAATACTTCACCTAACTAAGTTAGATACTTAGAAGTTTGTATGTAGAGTTAGTAAGTACCTATCTCATAGATAGGTACTATCTATAGGTATTATTTATTACGTAAGCCCACCCTACAGACTTGTGCTGGTAGGTAGATATTGTCATTAGTGTGGGCATTCGATACGTGATAAAAGTAACATCACTATAGTATAGTCTTGATTAGTTTCACGTTCTTTTGTTACGACTATTAAGATAGGACGTGTTCGTGGGTACTGATCAAAATACCATCGTAGTTAGGATAGACAAATATAATGTGAGGTAATATTGATGATAACAGCATATCGCAATATTTGTCGGCTCGTACTAATCTGTGCTCGTACGTTCTACTCCCAGTAACGGATTAATCCTGAGGCAGTATAGGCAACTGCCTAGGGGCCCCGAGCGCGCAACAATAATAAAAAATAACGGTTCATCGAAAGAAAATTTTATTTGTTTTATATCCTTCAGTTAATATTTAAACTTATTGTAGGTACATCACGAAATATTTTTTTTTCGTTTAATGTATTTTATTGTATTTAACAAGATTGAATTTTAAAAAACAGCGATGCATCTTTTTACTTTTACCTGCTCCGGTTATTTTGTCGCAGGTTAAAAAAATAACTAACCTAATTTATTTTCATTTATTTTTATTAGGAACTAGCTGTGCCCGCGACTTCGTATGCGTAAATTTTAGAAAAAGATGACCCGCGTTTATTCCCGCGTGGAATTTATGGTTTTTATTTTTTACGCCGAACCCCAAATTATTTTTCCAAAATATAAGTAGCCTAAGTTACTCCTTATAAAATCCGCGATCTGCCAGTTAAAGTCCCGTCAGAATCGGTCCAGCTGTTTCGGAGATTACCCGGAACAAACATACAGACATATGTATATGTTTGTTCCGGGTAATCTCCGAAACAGCTGGACCGATTTTGACGGGACTTTCACTGGCAGATAGCTGATATTATAAGGAGTAACTTAGGCTACTTTTATTTTCGAAAAATGATTAGGGTTCCGCGGGAAACATAAAAAAACCGCGGGAAAATTCACGCGGGATTAACGCGGGTAATAGTTTTAAATATTTACGCGTACCAAGTCGCGGGCACAGCTAGTTATAAATATAATTGCATTGTGATTAAAAAAAATGTATTTAAAAAAATAAGAATAGGGTAAAGGAAAGGGGCCCCGAGAATTACATTGCCTAGGGGCCCTGATAGGGTTAATCCGGCCCTGCCTACTCCACCAAACCAACTAGAAACCTAGGCCCGCCACACACTCTCATCACTGTTACTCCTGTAAGCCAGGATAGGGTCGACAATGGTGTCCAACGATGACGCCAAGGTTTGACCCTCGACGAGTCCCAGGGAAAAGCTAAGGCCAACTAGAGACCTGTCAAATGTGACGATACCCGCACAACAAGACGGTGGCGGTGTGCGGGCGGAAGCCGCAGGCGGAAGCCGCAGGCGGTGGCGGGTGTGCGGGCGGTACCTATGCGGGCGGGGAAGCCGCATTCCATCCGAGTGTCTAGTTGGCTTGGTGGAGTAGTATCTAGCTTATTATGGCACTTGACATCGTGCTGCACACTTTTCGAAACAAATACTGAATAATTACTACATAGGTACGTATAATACCTAGTAATGATAACATCCCCTCGTTTTTCGTCAAGGGTTAATAAATGAAATGACACATGATAAAGATGTTGGTAAATTAAATCTGATTTTTTACTTAAATCCATTGCGTTCTATTGCTGTACAAACTCGCTAATTTCCTTCACAAACGTGTTCCTTGCGGTCTCGAAGCCACGCGCGCATCTGCCCCACCTGCTGTAGTACAGCGGCGCGGGCGGTGCCGCCGGCGCTGGTGTACTGTTCCACGCTGGACTCCCACGAGAAAATACTCTTGATTTCTTCATATGTACCAAACTCTGGGCTATAAATAAAAATATAATTAAGTACGATTTTTAGAAGGAAGTTAAACCGGGAAATCATTAACTTTCCTGGTAGATTGGTACTTACCAAATATTATAATATTCTTGATATGGTAAGTTATTGAGATCGACTCCAAGCGATGTAGCTCGGCGCAAAGCAGAGCCTACTAAATGATGAGCACGGCGGAAGGGAACACCACGGCGGACCAGCGCGTGGGCCAAGTCCGTCGCTAACATGCCTGGGTCCAATGAACTCTCTGCTCTTTCATTATTTACCTGAAATTCTATCAGTTTAATACTCCCGATTACCAATCCGATGCCACAAATTAATGATGCTAAAAACCTACTTCCATAGTGGTAATCGTTCCCGCTGTTACTTTCAAACAGTCCAATAGCTTATCATAACACCTAAACAGTAGTTCCTTGTCCGGCTGCAGATCCTTATTGTAAGTACTCGGCAGTCCCTTCATCACACAGCTGAAGGCAAAGGCGTCTCCAAGCAACAGTCCTGCTGCCCCGCGAACCAGTTCCAAGCCGTCGGGGTTCCGTTTCTGCGGCATCAGACTAGATCCCGTGGAGAACTGGTCAGAGAACCGCACGATGGCAAATTCTTGCGAACTGTATATTATCAAATCTTCCGCTAATCTGCTTAGATGGATACCGCACAGAGATGCCCAGTTGAAGAACTCGACTGAAATTGATTAAGTACTTTAGTAAACCACCGGTGCGGTGGTAAAAATACAAAATCGTGGTACTACATACAGGTACTGGGAACAAATTAAATATATAGGTAAATATCGCTAAATAAAAACACAAATTTCTTGGTATCAATGCAAGGCTTAGGGCAAATTATGAAAATATTCATTCAAGTACCTATTTGCACAAATATTTGCGTAATCCGGCGAAAACAAACCAAACTTACCTTCGTGCGTAAGGGTTATTTTTATATGGCATGAGAGCGCAAATATTTGTGAAAATACGCCAAGTGAAGTGCCACCATCAGAATTGATCTCATAAACACAACACAACACAACCAAGACCAACCGGCCGTCAAGAAGGAATACGCTGTAAACGCGAGGAGGCTCCTGTGAAGTCTTACGGTAGGTACCTATAACAGATACTTATATTACCTACCTATATGATCCCTAGAGCCGACAGCAAACATGGAATTAGGTGTAATGTCTTCGAATCCTAAATTCTGTGCAAGTCTGAACCGATCGATGGGTAGAGCGCAGCCTGCTAGTGCTCCACTGCCGAGCGGACAGCGAGATAGCCTGCCCTTTTGCTCTTCTAGTCTGGTCACATCATCACGAAGTGCCCAAGCATGACTAAAACAACATTCATGAAATGAAGAATTCGCCGAAAATCTAAATCAAAGACTAAACGTAAAATAAATTCAAGAACTTAATGAATTACCTTAGAAGAAAGTGACTCCAACGTATTGGTTGAGCCCGCTGCAGGTGGGTGTAACCCGGTGCAATCACATTTATTTCCTTTTCCGCCCGATTCACCAGGACCTTCGAAAATTATTTGTCAACATTATTTAGTGAGGTAGGTGATTCTAAGATTATAGCAAAAAAAATTGTATGCACAAAGTAAAATCCTGTTTTAGCGACAACCAATAAGGCCGAATGGAACACTCGTTCCAAATTTCAAGTCCGTAGGTCTCGTAGTTTTTGGAGATTTTGTGATGAGTGAGTCAGATTTACTCTTTTACTAGCGGTGTGCCCCATGGGATTTCATTTCCATTGAAATTCTCATCCTTATTACATACCCCATTAAGGCATGAAATTCCAAAAATATTTTCTTTCATACGTTATAGGTACAATATAAGAAGCTACGGTCAAAATTTCATGCTTCTAGATAGGTACACCCATCGGTAGCGGTCTGATATTCGATACCATCGGATGGCGCTGGCGCTGGGTGCAACGCTCCAGTACAATAGGGATTCTACATAGTTAGAAGTCCTGAACGATATCAAGATTCACATAGGCGCATCAGTAGTGGCAGCGTACCGGCCGAACCCGCCAAGTCACCCGCCTGGCCGGAAGACCTTCTACCACTACAAGGATGTCAGTTGCAGTGTTATATTAAATAAGTGACTATATTCATAGGTATATCTATCTAATATGGATACAGTGATAAGGTGTTTTGGTACCGTGATCAGTTCCATAAGCGCGCCTCGGAGAATAGGCAATGAGGTCAGCATCCACAGCCTGGTGTCAGTGGCGGACTGGTCGTTGCGACTGCGGGCTGTGTGGAGGCGCAGCGCCGCGTCTCCGGCGTACTTGAACAGTCGCTGCTCTACCACCGAGTGGATATCTTCCTCAGGGTCGCTTAATCGACCAGTTCCAGACATATCCTCTTGAATGTCCTTTTCGACCTATCAACACCGACGAGTCAACTATAACTACCGCCGTTGAAAGGTATTGGGTAACGTGCACGTATTTTTTAGAATGTAGGTAGGTACTTGGGTAGTTTTGTGTAAGTGGTTTGCAGAACTTAAAGTCAGTGCTCCCTCCATCCAAGTATGGGGAAGTCGTCCCCGCTGAACTAGGCCTCCCCAAGGGACTTAAGTAGACCAGACATGGAGGTGCTGGCCATTAAGAGACCTGTGTAACACGTCCTTTGAGAAACCGCATTTTGTAGAGCTAAGGAAAGACTGGTGGGAGATCATTCCAAAGGCAGGCGCGATTCGCGATTGTTTCTTGCGTCACGGCAAATGTTCACCTTGTGTGGCATCTCACACTGGGTCTGACTGATTTCAATTAAAACTTACTTTACGAAGCCCATCTTGTATAGCCGAGTGGTCATGATCAGCAAGGTGGCCGCTTCGATGAAGCTCCAGGGCCCAGCCGCGACTGCCCTGGATGTCTTGACGGAACAGCCGAGTATCCACTGACAAGGAGTCGTTTAATCTGCGCAATACTGCTGATGGCTCCTCTTCGAAACATCCACCCCATAATTGGTATCTGTTCTAGAAAATAAATAGTAAGTACCTACATACCTACACGGTACACCTCTAAGTTTGTATGTAGGGGAAATGCTACTTTTCCGCAATTAACGTTGTTTTTTACGATCGGTTTTGAGCTCACTAATTAGGTAAGTAAAGTACCTCTTCATTCACACGAAAATGCACCGCGCTGCTATTTTATTTTCATAGATAATTGTGGTATCAATACAGTAAAGGATGTTTATCTCAAAGGACATAGTACCTATAAGTGCCAATTAGAAAGTTTATTCCTTGCTATCTTGTAATAGGTAATTTTGGGAACAGTCTGATTGCAAAAGCCTCCAAATGTAGGTGCCTATAGATGGGAACTGACCGGTGTTACGGGGCGTAATGTAGGTAACATTACAATGTACGTTACGCCGCGCATCGTGTCCTAAAATCGTTCTAGTTGCTCACGTTTTCGTGCTCGTTTCCATGGTAGGTACTGGCTGTATGAATGCTCACTTTGTAACATGTTACACTACACCCGTAACACCAGTCAGTTCCCACCTTTAGATGTACCTTTTCAACATTTCGTAAAATAAAGAAACAAAGTTAGCTACTACTTTGTTACCAACTAGTACCTATGTACCAACGCACTCCGTCAGAATCTTCAAATAATGAAAAGTGTTTTATACTTACTGAAGCCATTATCTCGCAAGGATGATATTTGCCGACTGCAATGTATGTTTACTCCGATAAGAAACTACGTGCTCTCCCTCTTATCAATGAGGGGGTTAAAAAGGTTACAATATAATGACTGTCTATCTACTTACTACTAAATTAGAGTTATTCCCAAATAAAGTCTCCCATATTGGGTCCCATATTGGTGGTACAGAATTAGTTAAGTTATAGGCACCTACTAGGTACCCAATACGAGCTAGCTAGGGCTAAAAGACCAACTCTTAAAAAATGGGTACTTAGACTTACGTACGATCCCTATACCTACATCTTAATTCCAAGTTCATAAAGACGATGATGTTGATACGCTAAAGCTTGAGCTGCAGTTGAGGGTGGTAGAGCCAAGCTGTAGCCAATTGACTGCAGCTCAAATACGGGCTGGCTCGGCCGGGGTAGTACCACCCTCTCACAGAACATCGGCGTAAAGCAGCTATTATAGCTGCGTTTCGTACGATGAGTGAGAGAGCCGGAAGCCCAACACCCCCCCACCCCCTTCCCCGCCCTGTTTCCTCCTTCCCACACCCCTTCAGGTCGGCAAAGTGCGAGCAATGCCTTTGGTATTGCAAGCATCTATAGGCTACGGTAACTGCTTAACATCAGGCGGGCCGTACGCTTGTTTGCCACCCCAGTCCTATAAACGTTTAGTTATCACTTCGATTTTATATAGAGTCTTTTTCTTTTTGGTTGCCAATTCGAAGCAAAAACTAAACTAAAACCATAGACAGACCAAAACCAACCAAACCAAAATGTCAAATTAATTTGTCAATTTTCTAGGTTATTATTTTGTAAATAAGAAAACTAACCTGTGCCACCTGAAACTGGGGGATACGGATAAAATTTATATATTAAAGCCTGTCCTATAGGTGGACATCATGTTCCTATGTTGGATTACGATACCCAATAAGTTATTTTAAGATTGTTTCATTTATTATATATACGACGTAAATTATATTTGTAGGTTAACTGATTTTATCATATTTGCCCAATTAATACCAGAAATGGATAGTAATAAAGATAATTCAGTGGATGATAACGAGAAAAGCCAATTTTCTGAAGTAAGTTTTCCTCAATATACTCTTTTTGATATCACAATTGACCCTGGCTTGAAAGATGATGAAGGCAATGAAGTTCCAAGGCCATTTACAAAGAATCAAATGCGCAAGTGGCTTAAAAAAGTTAAGTGGGCCAATAGAAAGGGGGAAAAACGAGCGAGGGAGAAAGCACGCGCCAAGGACAGGCGGAGAGAAGCTCGTGAGGGCAACATCGATCTGGGTCCCAACAGAAAGGCATTAAAGAAAATGAAACTAGAAAGACAAAAAAGAAGCACTGCTATAGTTATAGACCTAAGTTTTGACAATTTAATGATGGAAAAGGACAGATTTAAAGTGATAAAACAAATACTCCGGTGTTATTCCATTAATAGGAGATCCGAGTCACCACTGCAGTTCCATATCACAAGTTTTGGGGAAAAATCTAAAAGTGATATGGCAAGGCATAACGGCTATGAGCACTGGGATGTGAGTGGGATTATTTTAATCAAACAATAAATTAATAAAACATGATTTTATTCACATGTTTAGGTACCTACTTACCTAATACAATTTATTTATTGTTTCCAGATTGAATTTCATGAAGCACCATATTTAGAGATATTTCCTAAAGAGAACATTGTTTATTTAACAAGTGAATCTGAAAATATTATTGAACAATTTGAAGAAAATACTGTTTATGTTATTGGAGGCTTAGTGGATCACAACAAACACAAGGTACTTAAGTATTTTTTATGAGATAAAACAAAATTTCCTAATTACTTATGTGGCTTTATATTTGCTGTTGACTTTTACAGGGACTTTGTCATAAGATCGCTGTGGAGCAAGGTATTAGACATGGACAGCTTCCCTTAGACAAATACATTAATATGAAAACTAGGAAAGTCTTAACAATTGATCATGGTAGGTACCTTAAATAGTCCATCATTATTCTTAAAAAATAACTGCATAACAAGTATAAAATGAGTACCTATTACTAGAATTCAAATAAATTTTAATAAGATACAATTTCCTATTTTTTTACAGTATTTGAGATTGTGCTAAAGGTATCTGAAGGTGTGCCATGGCAAGATGCCTTAATAAAAGTTCTGCCGCTGAGGAAGGGGGCTCATGTTTGTGACAATGTTAGTGATTCTAATTCAAGCCTAGACATTTCATGTACCAGTGATGCTACAAATTAATATATTGTTTATAAAAAAACAGCGTATTTAATTAGCCAGTACTAGTAAAATATATCACTATAAAAACTCACTAAATATTAGATATTCTAATTTCTATGCTTTGACCCTATATTTGCTATTAAAATAAGTACATTTAGTACCTAGTCCTTATAATAATAATATTTAATAAATAATATTGAGGTAAATTTGTGATGGGATTAATACACTTTTAAATGGCAAACTTACTTAGTCCCTTATACTAAAAAAATTGCTAATAAACACAACAATAAATATAAATCAACAACAATAAATCATCACAACTATTTAAGCAGTATAGTAATACAACAGTCATTATTTCCGAGATATTCATTGATAAGGAAATATACATACTTACGTATAAATCCATAACCGTAAGTAGTGTTAAAATGTACATACATACATTATGGTGACCTTCCTGGTCCATGCACTGACTGAACCAAACAACACCAAATGGAAAAGCATAAGAGGTGTGCAGCTTGAATATTTAAAACTTATTATTGGTGGTAGAGTCAAGCTGTCATATACGGGCTGACTCGACCGGGTTTGTATCACCCTTTTACAGAAAATCGGCGTAATGTAGCTAGCTGCGTTTTGTACGATGAGTGATAGAAGCCCAACCCCTCCTTTTCCTCTGTCCCTTTTCCCCTCCCTGTGTCTCCCTTGTCTTCAGGACGGTAACGTGCGAGCGATGTCTTTGGTATTACAAGCATCTTTAGGCTATTTACGCCAAACCCTTATTATGAGCTGGGCCGTACGCTTCCTTGACGAAAAATTATATGTAACATTATAATGTATACCCCTCATAGGTTGCAGGACGAACCAAACAAGCTCATTTTTTTTACAATTATTGGAAAATATTGCTGAGCTAAATAATTAGGTATTCCTTTGTTTATATTTCCATATTGTGTTTTTGTAAGAAATTCTTGATAAGAGGTGCAACTCTCTCAGGATTGTTTAAATGGACATGGTGTGTACCAGGCACAAAATGAGACTCGTATTTTTCGTTATTATTTTCTATAACTTCTCGCAGCGCCACCGAGAACTGGTCGTCGGAATACGGGGAATCTATCGCCTTGATATAAAGTGTCGGACATTTTAATCTCCTCACGATTGCTTCCACGAACTTTTTGTCTTCAGGGTTGAATAAGGTGTACTTTACTCTGGAATCGCGAGAGATGTAGTATTTAGTAGCATCGCGTGTTGATTGTTTTGCACCTCGTTTTAGCAGATATTGCACACTCTCCAAGTCTACAGACTTTCGCGTTCCGAGATGCCAAAGTTCAGAAATCTCTTCTAAACTGTATGCCGGTGGCTCTTTATCCAAACGAGTTTGCGCAATCAATCCTTTTTGTAATAATTTAGGATATTTTTCTATCACCAAATCCAAGTCATAGTCGTCGTATATAATAGTATCAATGGCAATATAAAAATCGACGTCGTCGGGAAAAATACAGGCATATCGCATTCCACCTAGTGAGCCCATGGAGTGACATAGCAAGGATACCTTTTCCCACTTGAAGTATTCTTTCAGGTACAAAATAAGCCTCGGAAATTCCCAACTGTAGTACTGCATTCCTGCAAAATAAATTCTTGAAAATTATTGTATAAAACTGGTATAGTTAGAAATTAATTAGGTACGTAGTAAAAAACAGAAGTAGGTGCTTAGTACTTTTAAGCCTATATTTCCCGAAAGAGTAGACAGACCTTATTATTAATTATTGCCTTATTATTAATTATATTTACCGGGGGGAATCCACGACGAGAGCCCATGTCCAGGAAAATCAAGGGCAAGTATCGATCGATTTTTATGTATCATTGGTATTAAGGTGTCCCAGGTGCCGGCGTTGTCCTGCCACCCGTGCAGGGCCAGTATTGGCCGGTCCTTACTGCTGCCCCATAACTTTGCTGCAAGATGTCCGTATTGGGTTGGGATTTGGATTTCCTGTGCTGTTACCTACGGATGAATAGAAGTTAAGTACCTTGGTATAGGTAATATAGGTACATGCAATTTAACTACGTGGTTAGAGAAAAAAATCACGCCAATAGGCCGCGAGACTTTAAAACTACGTGGTTAGTGAATAAAATCGCGCCAATAGCCTGCGAGACTTTAAAACTGACTAAGCGCCTGAAAATATATTCGCCAACGGCGATAATCTGTCTGCGAATAGGTAGTACTAGTAGGCACTTCATATTAACAATACATTACAAATCTGTTTTAGCTAGTCGCTAGTTTACCATTATTTAATTCAATAAAATAATTTTGTTGTTTATGTCCGCACTTTCTAGTAGGTAGAACCTATACCTAATTTTATTCAATTATTTAACTAAACAAAGGAGTAAACTTACCTCTTTTGTGTGCATTTTATTAGTCTGCACGCGTAATATTGGAGTTATCCTCAGGTTTACATTCACACGAGAAAATAATCTTTTAGCCATTGTAAAATAGGAACGAAACCCCACTATTATTTACCTATATAATAACAAGTCAACTACAATCAGTTAGGTTAGGTTTTATTGATCGCACTCAACAATTATGTTTACTGACACAATAGTATTAACCACATACTGTTATGTAGCTAACTGGGTAATTAAGAACCTTGTTTTAAATTGATCTTAAGGTATTAACTTTCCACTTGTGAAACATTACATTACTCAAGGATAGTAATATAGGTTAACACAGCGACGTACGGTTTACGAGCGAAGCGAATACATTGCCAAGGCCGTCTGTTGCGTTATATTTATATAGGTAGCTTGTGTATATAATAGCGTACTATAGGACTTTGTACCTAACGTACCTACACTAATGGTTTGCGTAAAATGTTGATAAGTAGGTAAAATACCATTAGACATAGGTAGACTTGTTTTCTCATAGGTAAAGAATGCTTAGAATAAGCTTTAAGGTAGGTATATAGGCATTTTCTTACATAATTATGTAGATACCATAACTACTTTATATAAGTGTTCCTTTTTTATGTTCTACCCATACTGAAACTTGTACGCTCGGTTGCACGTCTCAGGAAAGTTTTCACCATAACCTGAACTCTCTTTAATATTCACACCCGTTATATAGAGGTCAGCTTATGCTGGAAACATTTCAGATTTGGCTGTACCCATAGTAAATAAGAGCTACAAACTGGTAGGTAATATCATTAGGTTCAAAGGATGTTTTAGGGATAGAACTAAAACAACTAATTCAACTTACATATACATTTATTTCAATATTTCCTTATGTGTACATACACTTAGGTTTTTAATTAGCCGCACATACAAGGCTGAATTACTATTAGGTACCTATGGCACAGAATAAGTAGGGTACGATTTGCACCAGATTATGAAACCTAATGGTAGGTATTAGTTTTAGTTTTGGTGCCTTGAGATTCGCGTTTTATGACCTACATTTTATTTGTAACTAGTCCCTAAAGTGTGCAGTGATGTCAGTAATGTAAATCATTCCTTGTACTTTTACTCAAATCGGTACTCACGTAAACCATTTAATCAGTTCGAAAAATAGTAAGCATATCATTACTTATTCTAATTTATATTCTAATTATTATCTATAAACCGTCAAGTAAAAATCAAGGAATTTACAATGAGGAATTGAGAATTAAATAAGTGTATGTAGGTATCAAAAATATCACAACTAAGTGTTTTCAGCTTAATCTTAATCAATTTACAAATAATTCTAAGTTTTATTTTTACTAAATAGTTTTCAGTAGGTCGCGATGGATTTCAGAAGAGCTAGAATTATTCGTCGAGCCCTCCATCATTTCCATCACCCTAACCATCGAGATAAAGACTAGGTATCTCGAAGCTGGAGTCCTCCCAGAAACTGGTCGCAGGTAAGTCCGTACCAAGGGCGTAGCTACCGCCGTATTAGCCGTATCAATGATAAGGAGCCCCCGGGCTACAGGGCCCCGAACGTGTATGAAAATTATTTACCATTCATTCGTGAAAAATCTTTACACTTCATATGGGCCCAAAAAAATTTTGATACAGGGCCCGTGTAAGGCATGCTACGCCACTGGTCGGTACTCAATGTTTTTAATTAATAATGGGCTTGTTTTTGACCTTAATCATGCCATAGGGGCAAAGATGAGGTCGACGATGGAGCGAGCGCACCCAGAAGATGCCTGTTTACCCTACTTTTTATAGATTTGGGTTGTATGCACTCGGAAATACAGACGCAGGCAGGGTGTTCTACTTCTTGGAGCTCATGAAGCTTATATGATGTATGTATGTCATGGTATAGGGGGCACCGTGGTGTGAGGGTGTGAGGTAGGTTCAGGCGGGCAGACGGCAGACGTCGAGCGGCGCGGCGGGCTCGAGCACGGCCAGGCGCAGCGCGGCGAGCAGCGGGCGCGGCGCGCAGGCGCAGGCGGCGCGCCAGTCGTCCAGGTCGAGCGCCCACAGCGCGGCGCCGCGCGCGCCGGCCCGCCGCGCCGCCGCGCCCGCGCGCCGCACCTCGTCCGGCCGCAGGTACGTGGCCCACTGGTCCCCGCGCACGCTGAACGTGCCCTCCGCGGACTGATGCTCCGTCCATTCGTTGGACTGGAGCCCCTCGCACACCTGCGGGGAGACGGCGATATGAAAAATTCAGAAATGAGTCAATGGGTTTGGGGGTGGGGTGGGAATGGGTGTTTCAGGAATGGATGGATCTATCTTCTCTTACGGGCGCGAGTTGATATTAAGTAGGTGTATGCGCAATGCATGGTTTGTGTGCAACTTCTTTGTTTTATTACAAGTCTAAAGTTCCTTTTGAGTGGAGTGGAGTCCTTAGTAACAAATCTTGAATTGTGTCCTTTCCCTTTACTTTATTAGAATAGGTGAGTACGTCTAGTACCTACACATCTATTAGTTCTGCTACGATATTTTAAGATTAGATGTCACAGACCAGCTTAATATTGTTTAATCAATAGGCAGTATACGTAGATACTGATATACCTACTGATACTGAGATAGGTAGGTAGATAATGACTAGACTTTAACTTTGATAAATGTCTCAAAAATGCTATCTAATCAGAGTGACTCGAATTGAGAGCGCGCATCGCACTTTGGTCTTCCTTATTGTAGGTACTTTGTACTTTTGAGCCTATAAATAAATATTGATTAGGCAGAATCATAAATGGATATACCTTTCTACAATATGTTAAAAAAACCCTGTCCGACCCGAATTTTTATTTTTTTTTATTTTTTTAGCATAGTATGTGTCCCAATGCTGGGCAAAGGCCTCCCATATTTTTTTGTAATACAAATACCCCGTTTACATAATTTATTTTTATCATAAAATGACGCCACCACATACTTTGTGGTCTGAGGTGACGCCACACGATCTAACATAATTACTTCCGGTAACGGTGTTGTCATATTTTTAATATTAGCTACATTTTGTGGGAAAAAGGCAAAAAAAATTGGCACTTTAAATGTTCATTAATATGTACTATCATGTTTTTTTTTTTATTATTTTATTTGGTCACGGTTTCGGCTCGGACAGGGTTTTCTTAACATGTTGTATATATATGCTATGAGCAGAGTTATTAAAACATCCTGGAAGCAGATACCTGACAGGGGTGATAGGGTCGCGAAATTATTTCGTTCAAAATTACTACTTATCTAATTCATTACACACGACCCGTCTGCTGTACCAACTACAGTTTAAGTACTACAAACACAGACTAGCTACAACTAAGAAATAAGATACATTTGTTAGACCCTCTGGTGTAACCCGGTAAAATGTAATCTAGCTGATTTGTAATTTTATTTATAACACTGAGCGACATCTGTTTCGAGTGACCCAAACTACCGGTCAACGGCCTTCGTTGCCATCTGACAGCTAGGGTTACTCGGGGACAGAGGTCTCCAGTGGATCGGAACCCAGATCGATCGGTCCGATGTTTTCCAGTTTCCCAGCTCTGTCCTCATAGTTGGGAATACTTGGGAGTTACGTGGATAGTTACCTCATAGTATGCGAGGAAGCCGGGCACGCGCGTGTAGTTGCCGGGCGCGCCGGGCGCGGCGGCGGGCGCGCCGGGGCTGCTCGCGCCGGCGCCGCGCCGCCGCAGCGTGTAGGAGCGCGCGTACGCCGGCACGCCCACCACCAGCTTGCGCGCAGGCACCACGCGCGTCCAGTACGACAGCGACGAGTTCTGTGCACATTGTAAGTAAGTGAGCTTCTTCTTATGGGTACCTTCATAAATATCGCAATCTTCAACATTCCTGTTCGAAGAGATACTCACTACTCAGCAGCCTTAAAGGTCTCACTTTTTACCAAAATTAGGTGCGTTTTTAATCGACTTCCAAAAAAGGAGGAGGTTCCCTTTTGTTCTTTTCTGAACAGGTCGGGTGGCCCCGTTATAAATCTCCATTATTCAGATTCCTCTTTTGTTTTCTGTATCTTTCAGTTTTACAGTTGGCTGCTAACCAACAGCGTTAAGGCCCCACTAGCGCGTTGCGTTACGTCATCGCAACGGATCAAAGGGTCGACGGGCGAGAGACGAAGCGGGGGAGGGTGATGCGCCAGTACAAAACATGCGACGACGCAACGCAACGCGCTAATGGGGCCTCACCGTTAGCCGTTGCAAAACATTAACCTAATCAGAATGCTATATTGAATCCAGTATAGCACCTCAATCTGCTAGCTGTTTACAACAATTTTAGAATAACAAAATATACTTACCAAGCTGTTGATTCCTGAAGTTTTACTGGTTTTTGTTGGCACCAGGTATGACGTCCAGCCGCTCGAAGATGGATAGTAGTCATTAGCAGCTAGCGCGACCCAGTCCACTTCGGTGGTGAGGACGTGAGGCTTGTATGCCACTGACGCTACTTGTGGATTAGCTGACACCATCGCTGATAACTCATAGTCGTATGACCGTAGAGTCTTGGACAGCTCTGTGAGTAAATCACCGAAGTTGTCCCTATCTTTGGTGTCAGATGGAGAGTTTGTGCAAGGAGCCTGAAATGTAAAGAGGTTATAGAATAGGGAATATTATAAGTACATAGTTTTGTTCACATTGAAAACGTACTTAGTTTGTTGTTGAAATCGGAGTATAAAAGAAGCACACTGACAGGTGTATAATTTCATACCTGTTTACACGAAGGATATTGCCAAGCAATCTGCACACCATCAAACTTCCATCTTTGCAGGAATTTGAAAACAGAGTCCACGAATATCTTCCTGTTTGCTGGGCTTGATACCATTCGGCTCCACTTGTCGTCTTCAGAGTCCGACAAGCCACCGGCTCCTATGATCACTTTCACTCCTGCCTGCCGTAGCTCGGTTATTTTCCCGTAGAAATCTGAAATACAATCAACATTATTAATTTGTTCATTGAAAACTTATTCTTCTTCTTATCGTATGGTTAGTGGCCAATCTGGTTTTATAGTTGTTCAAGCCGCCCGAAAGCTTCACGACTGCTGCCTAGATTCCAGCAACCAGGACCGAATTTTTACGTGCCCTCCGAAGCACGGAAACGCTCAGTTCAAATGGCACTAAATGGTCATCCATCTCTGACTGACCTTGCCAAGCGATGCTTAGCCTCCGATCGTTTACCAATCAGTGATTACAACTGGCTATGAGTGCCTCAAAAAAACACCCAAAAACTTATTTTAATACTACGTTTCTACACATACCATTTTCAATATCGAGTTCTGGATTTCCTGGTACCAATTTGTATGACTTGCCGTCGAGGTGTGCCCACGCGTAAATGATGTGAGTGCACATTGACGGGTCTACTTGCTCTGGTCCAAAGCTCCCTTTGCCGGGTCTGGAATATACCATAAGGAGCTGTTAATTTTGACGCAAATATACTTCTGGCAACCCTGATGGCTGAGTAAACCTTAATGTCAGCGCAGCGGTTAAAGAAAATTCGAACCTATGCTGACCCGAACGTTAGCTACCAATTCCCTAACGCTGAAGATGCCGGCGATTTAGTTTCTCAGAGCTAGTAAATTTTGCAGGCTCGTGGTAGGCAATCGCACTGCTTTATAGCTACATTGTGAAATAAGATAAGCACCTGTAATACGCCCAGTTGGTGAAATAACATCCAATAATAGGTTTCTCAGCCTCTGTCTCTTCGGCTACTTGTCCTGTGATTCTCAACGCAGCCTTCGACTTGCAACGGGCTTTTTCTGGCCAATCGCAATGATTCTGCAACCAGATTTGGAAATACATCCGTCAGTTCGTCATTGTAAATCTATTTTTTAAATAGAAAAAAGATCCAAATATAATTTACCTTATCCCAATGTAGTGGTTCCGGACAGGAGAGCTCCATCCAGTGTCCGTTCAGACATAAGTAATATTTGCTGCAGTCGCCGCCGTCCGCTTTGAATACATTACCTGTACACGCTGTGCCTTCCACATTGGAACTCTGTGAACAACTCGTTCTTATAGATATAAAGTAAAACTAAAGGTCTTCATAGTAGATAAAGACAGGAGGGCAGCACTTTGCTTAAGAGAGACGTAAAGTTAGAAGAAAACTTACGGTAGTATCGGTGTCGGTATCTGTATCAGGCTCAGGCGCAGACTCATTCGTCATTACCGGAACATCTTCAGGTTCTTCTGGTTTTTCGGGTTCAGTTTCAGCAGGTATTCCAGGTATAGCAACAGCGGTGTCTGGACTTTCTGGCGCTTGTACTGTTACAATTGATATGAGCATTATTCAGAGCATTTTTAGTAAAGAGTACCGGCATAAAGTCTTCCTAAAACCTATGTAAGTACACTACTTAGGACGTCAGTCGATTATAACGGAAGATAGTTGGTGATCTAGTGATAGTACCTATTCTATTTTATTTTATTTGAACTTACTCTCTTCAAGCGAGCATCTCGGCGGAGCTTCATGCCCTCGCAGTACAAAGTTGAGTGTGGCCAGTAGCGGCGACTTGCCGCAGCCGCAGTAGCGTCCGCTGAAGTCGTCCAGGTCGAGCGCCCACGCCATGCCGCCGCCAAGCCCCATGGAGCGGACGTACTCCGCTTTATGGCGCACCATGAAGTCGTCGTCGAATGACACCCATTGGTCTTCCAGACTCGCGTAAGGACCCATCCGACCGCCGGGGTCTCGCGTCACTTTCCATCCATTCACTTTGATGCGATCGCAAATCTGATTAAATAGAAAAGAGTTTTTTTTTATGGGGAACCTCTTGATAACCTCTTGCTAAAGTTATATGTTTCTAATATTTACTTTACCTCATAGAATGACAAGAATCCCCTTGCTCTAGTCTCGTCACCGGCCTCACCGCCCGCGTAGGACTCCACCCCAAGCCCTTCTCCAGCGTTCTCTACGACTGAAAACGATTGCCCGTAGAACGGCACACCCAGAACCAGCTTCTCCGCTGAGGCTCCTTTCTCCATCCAGTAGTGGACCGTGAAGTTCTAAAGACATCAAAATATTATGTAAGTACTTACTATCATTATATGCCACATAAAGTTATCAATTAATTAATTCATCTTTCTAGCTAGCCCTTTCCATATTTTGTATGGGGGTTGGCTTACAGTATACCTATTTGATTTGGTCGATTTACCGATGTAGCAAGTAAGGAATTAGAATATTCTTTTAAACGTACCGTGTTCAAAGCTTTGTCATCATCGTCCTCGCGAGCGTACATAGGTGCCACGTGCCCGGTTTTCTTATCCCATTGTCCGTGGTAATCGTAGGTCATCAAAGAAATCCAGTCAAGATTTCTTGACAGCGTTGGTACGTCGTATCCTAAAAACATATACTAATGAAGATAGCCCAGCAACGTAATTAAGTTCATTAAAATAATAGAAAATGTAAAAGAATCTTTTGAATTACCGGCATCAATGACTTGTTTGTTGGCTGACACAGCAGCAGATAGCAATAGCCCATGAGGTTTGAAAGCAGCGCGCAGTTCCCTCACTAGGTTAGCAAAACCTTGCTTGTCAGAGTTTGGACCCTTCTCACAATCGGACTGAAATATTAAAAGTTATCAATAAATAATCTGTTCAGGGCGAAATTAAGTCCTTTTGTAATTTTCTGTTTTTACCTGCCAGCACTTAGGATACACCCAATCGAGATTCAATCCGTCGAACTCGTATTGTTCAATAAAATCTAAAGCGTGGACTATGAACTTCCTTCTAGCAGAAGGACTGTTCACCATGCGTGAGTATTTGTCGCTTGCGGAGTCATCCCAACCTCCTAATCCAAGGATCACTTTCACACCTTTACTCTTAAGAGCCACCACCTTCTCGTAGAATTCTGAAGGAAAAAAAATTTATATATCGTCTTTCTTATCTCAATAATCATAAATACGTTCTAGTGTTTTCTAACTTACTGTTTTCTACATCCAACCAGATATCATGTGGCTTAATCATAAGTTTGTTTCTGTCGAGTACGGCAAACGCGTATACAATGTGAGTACAAAGCGAGGGGTCGATGTCGCTCGGAGTGAACTTGCCGGGACTAGGTCTAAAAGAGACAAAACACATTCCAAAATGAAACTAGTTTTTGAAAAAACTAATAAAATTCCAGCGGTGTCAACAGAAGAATCAAGGTCTGCAAGTTTACCTGTACCACGCCCAATTGGTGTAATAGCAGACGACTTTGTATCGTTCCTCAACTGTACTGCTGATAGCATCCGTTGGTCTCTTGGTTGTGTATATTATGGAGTCCATCTGCGTCGTCGGCTTCATAGGATAGTTCGGGGGTTTCGTTACGGGCCGCACTTGAATGTCCTCATCGTCAATCTCGTTTGGAGGCTCGAATAGCGGGTCTGATAATATCGTTTCTTCTTCCACATTAGGATCCAATAAACCGTTCTTAATTGCGTTCATCAGTGGGTGTTTACCTTGACCGCATCTGTTTGATTGTAATACAATAAGTAAAAAAATAATTCAGGAGCAGCTAATTTCAGTACGTCAGAAATGAAATATTACATACCTGTTTCTAAAGTCGTCAAGATCCATTGCCCAGACCATACCACCCGCGAGATCTAATGACTTTATGAAGTTAACTTTCCTTTTGATGATTTCGGTGTCATCAAACGACACCCATTGATCACCCTTAAATGCGTATGGACCCATTCTCTGTTGAGGATCCTTTATAACTTGCCATCCGTTGTATCTGATACGATCACAGATCTGCAAATATAAAAATACAATAGATGATTCCAACGTGTTTATGAGAGCAATAATAGATGTTAGTTGTGTTACCCTATCTATAAACATTTTCGCACCTCATAGTACGCCAAAAAGCCCTTAGCTCTTGTATATTCTCCAGCATCACCTCCGGCCGCGGCAGGAGTATTTAGACCGGTAGCGTCTTTGTTCGCAAGAAGATCATGTGGAGTATCTTTGTCAGCGCCTAAAGTGAACGTTTGTCCGTACATTGGCATTCCCATAATAAGTTTTGAAGCCGGTGCACCCTTTTCCATCCAGTAATGCATGGTGTAATTCTGCAACATAAAGAACATTAGATAATATTTTGTTTTTCAAAGTAGAACTATAGCAGGTATATATGTGGCTATTGTTGTTCGTACCGCATTGAAGTAAGTGTTGTCGTCATCAGGATGATAGTACAGAGGCGCTACGTGACCAGTCTTCTTGTCCCACTGTCCGTGGTAATCGTACGTCATAACGGCAATCCAGTCGAGGTGACGAGCTAGTACGGGAACATCGTACCCGGCGTCTATGACCATCTTGCTGGGAGACACGGCAGCAGAGAGAAGCAAGCCTTTTGGTTTGAACACAGCAGACAATTCACGGACAAGATCAGCGAACGCTACTTTATCAGAGTCGGGGCCCTTGGAGCAATCAACCTGAAAAAAATACATTCACATAAGAATTAATAAGCTATGTACATAGTGTAAGTTACAGTACTTCGGATTGTATCAAAGAGAAAGTCCCAACCTGCCAGCACTTAGGGTATTCCCAGTCAAGATCCAATCCATCAAAGCCATACTTTTCAATGAATTGGACGACATGAGTGACAAATCGAGCGCGAGCTACAGGATCGTTCACTAATTTGGAGTATTTATCACCAGCCGAGTCATTCCATCCACCGATGGCCAAGGACACTTTGATGCCATTTCGTTTAAATTCTACTACACGGTCGTAGAATCCTGAAAATATTTTAAATGAGGTTACAATCAACAACTCTTAAGTTTTCTGTCAATAGAAGCTGTGAGTGTGACTTACTGTTATCATAATCCGCCCAAGAGTCATGCGCCATAATAAGTCCATCTGAGCCTAACACAGCAAATCCATAAATGATGTGTGTGCAAAGAGTTGGGTCGATGTCTTCTGGAGTGTATTTGCCGATACCCGGACGGTACCACGACCAATTGGTGTAGTAGCACACGAGTTTATAACGAGCTGAAAATAGGTTTAAAAGTAGATAATAACATCTAGATTCTGTTAAACGCTTTATTGGCAACTAATAGGAACATCTAGAACATAGCTTTGGTAATTTTCATGGACAAAACCTACAGTTTAGGAGAGCGGGTTTAGAAGAAACGTCAGGTTGTGTTCCGCTTGAAGGGATAGTAGCGATCGGTTTCGTTGGCATTGGTTGGGGTGCAGTCACTTCAATTTCATCTTCATCGTCCGGCTTTGAGGGTTCTGGGATTGGATCCATGACCACTGGTCGAGAAGTGGTAGTAGTCGTAGTTGTGGTAGTAGCCGGTTTACTCTTGCGCTTGCATTTGGCGTTTTTGGGCCAATCGCAAATGAGTTTTTCCTGAGAAAATGAAAACAATTTTTTTTTATTTATAATTTGTATTAAACTAATTAAATGACAGGAGTTCGTGACATAACTTCATAGTTACCTGATTCCAATGTAATCCGGCGGCGCAGGCGAATTCTTCGAATTTTCCGAACAGGCAGTGCTGGTAACGTGAACAATCTGAAGGCATCGCGGCGTACGTACCACTTTCACAGTATTCTGTAAAATATGAATAATGTAAAATATGAGTAACTTGGGATTCCTACATTTTGCCCAGCAGGGCCAGCACACGCGCACACAAGACTTTTGTCACGCACTATGTCACACCGAGTCGCTCTCTCTCTTACTTAGGGGAGAATGAGAAAATTGAATTATCTCGCATTTTGTCTTGCCACTGCCGGCTGTGCTACCCGTGCTGTATGATTCTAATACTTGAATTTAGAGGCTGAAATAGTTTTAAACGTGGCTACCTAGCGATATGGATCGAATACTATAATAATACTAACTGGTCGGTTCCTCGTTGAGTTGCATCATGGTATCGTGCGTGCTGGTGGCGTCCATGACGGGCGCGGGGTCTCCGTGGCGGCGGTCGGTGCAGGAGGCGGCGCTGGGGAAGTCGCACTGCGCGCGGTCGGGCCGCCACGCGAGCCCGGGCGCGCAGCTCTGCGTCACCAGCATGCCGTTCACGCACACGTAGAACTTCTCGCACTTCGGGTGCGCGTGGTACGTGCCCGTGCTGCAACCCTGGATGCCATAACGCTTACATTAATTTATATTAAGTTATATTTAAAAGTAGTAGACGAGATTGATGATCAACCCGGCAACAAATAGTTATCATGGAATATGTAAAATGAGGAAATACCTTTACCCTGAACCAGGAAATGGAATAGGTAGCTAGTCACAAACGTCAAAACCTATGTAAAAGATGGCCATAATACAAATGAAATTGTTACTATACTTTAACCGGCGAATATATACAGATTTTTTGCCATCTTAGACTGGTTTTACAGGGCATTTCTAGGAACAAAGGTGATTTCTAACGCCAGTGCGGGTCGATCTTTTACCTTGCCAGGCACTTGAGCTGCATCAATGTGAGGTCTCTTTGTTGTGGTGGTTGGTCTTCGTGTGGTTGTTGTAGTGCGCCTTGTCGTTGTAGTGGGTCGTCTAGTTGTTGTAGTACTTGTGGTCGTCGGGGCCAGAGGAGTCTTAGATGGTTTAGCTGCAAATAAAAAAGCTTGTAATTTTTTCTGTTTTAATATCGAATTCCTCTCCTTAGGTAGGTACCCACCCACTAGTTATATCTTCTAGAGTAAACATGTTTTTTAGCTAAATTCGCGTTTAGTGCTTTTGTTGATGTGTTTAATTGTATCATGCAATTGACGCTGTTTCATGCTTCGTATTTTAAGGTCCATGCTTAGGGTCTCATGAATTTTACCTTCGCACATAGCGAACTCAACCCAGTCGCATCTCCTAGTGCGTTTGTCCCAGTGCAGGCCAGACGGGCAGAGTTGCTTGCGCCAGCGGCCGCCCACGCACAACAGATACGCGTCGCAAGTGGAAGCTGGTGCGTGCATGGCGCTGCCACTGCACTCAGAATCCTCTTTCGGCGAATCCGAATGTGGGGCTGTTATTTGTGAAATGGACAAGTTTAGTTTTCACTAAGGTCCGACCGAGATCTCGGCCGAGAATTTATTTATTCTCGTTCTTGGTCTCGCGGCGGTCTCGGCCGAGATAAAAAATCTGGCCTCGGTCAGACCTTGTGTTCACTTCAGAACAATGCCTACCTAAAGTTAAGAATTTCTCATGACCTGCCTTTTTTCATGATCTTGTTCGCTAAGACTAAGTGTCACCATGGGTTGGTTAGTTAAAAGTGGGACAAAGTAGATAAATATTATACTAGTTTATAGTTACCCTGAGTGGTGGTTGGCCTGGTGGTTGGCCTGGTGGTTGGCCTGGTGGTTGGCCTGATTGTTGGCCTGGTTGTAGGCATTGGAGGTAGCGTTGGTTTGGGAGCAGCAGTGGTCGATTTCGGTACTGTTAACAAAAACTATTACGTGAACAATACGCATACGCAGTGAATATGAAACAATACGCATTACCGACACGTCGTAGTGGCGCTGAAACTGCGCTTTCAAGCTTGTGTATGAAAATTAATACTGGAGCAACGATGCAACGATCTCGAATGTGGCGCTCCCGTACGCCTCTAATTTGAAGGCGTAAAATCTGCTAATTTTTAGGTTGATCACATTTTGTGTGATGATTGATGTCGGTAGCAGTAGACTAAGTTATTTACCTCATCCATGACCATGACCAATAGTGTAATGATGTGCATGTCTGTGATGAGTATGATGTGACACATGGGACTAACGAAATGACTGCTTTTAATGGAGTGGTCGATGACGACAATATAGATAGGTACTGACAAAGAATTATGACATAAGTATAGTGCGCGACAGGTCGAGATGACATTCGGGTTATGAGCTTTTTGCAGAATAAAATCCGAATCATAATTAGCATGACCCTATAAATAATTAAAATCGCCCACAAAATTATTAAATTACATTATTCTGTTGCGTTGCGGGTCCTAGGAATTTTGATTCGGATTTTATTCTGCAAAAAGCTCATAACCCGAATGTCACCTGTCGCGCACTATACATGTTCTAGTAAGTAGGTATGTTAACTAACCTTCACACTTGGCGTACTTGGGCCAGTCGCAGTGTTTCTGCGCGGCGCTCCAGTGCAGGCCCGGCGCGCACTGCTGGCGCCGCCACGCGCTGCCGTCGCAGTGCAGGTACGCGCTGCACTCGCCCGCCACCGCGTGGTACTGCTCGCCCACGCACCGAGACCCCTCCGACGGACCTTCTATAGTGAATACCTGGTATTAGTCTGAGCTCAGATAAGACCTGGAATACCTATGCTCAGACTTCAACAAGTGCAGCTCATAAAGATGAGCTATGCCGGTTGAAGCATTATAAAAGTAAATTAATAAAACCGGCCAAGTGCGTGTCTAGCACATAAACGGTTCCGTACCACCATAGAATAAAAACGTCAAAAATATCAAGTTTCTTGTATGGGGACCCCATTTATTTTTAAATTTTATTTAATTTTTAGTATTTTTGTTGTAGCGGCAACAGAAATACACTTTCTGTGAAAATTTCAAGTCTCTACCTATTACGGTTAGCCAGATACAGCCCGCTGGCAGACGGACAGACGAACAGCGTAGGCTAGTAATAGGCCGTAGGCACCCTTTGGGTACGGAACCCCAAAAAAGGATATGCAAGTGGCTAACAAAAGGCCGGTTTGTTATTAGGATGTCAAAGAAGACAATAGAAAACATTGTTTCTAAGAACGGTCACGTTTGTCGTATGGAATATTTACCAGAGCTGACTGCGACAGTAGTCGGTTTGGTGGTAGGCCTTGCTGTTGTAGTGGTGGTTGTGGTTCGCTGGGTGGTGGTCGGCCGCGGTGGTGGGCGCGAGGTCAGGGGTGCTAGCGTGCTTGTGGCGGTGCTCGCCTCGCTGCTTGCTGTTGCTAGAAAAAATGCAAATGTGATAAAATTCACTTTGAAATGTGGGTAGACAAACATTGATTAAGTTATTATTTGACTCAGCTGCTAATAAGGAGCTATCAGAAGTAAAAAACCCACTAAATGGTTTTGTCCTCAGATTACAGGTAGTTAAACTAGTTGGGGGTCGGAAGGCAAATAGCACTCGTCCCGTGAAAATATCGCTAATCAGCCAAAATTTGGCAGAATTGCTCGAATGTATTGGATTGCCCAATTTATTGGACATCCCTATGCGAGGGACGGTAGGGGAAAACATCGTGAGGAACCCTACCTATCCCTCGGGATTTGGTAATAGTCAGTTCCTGTATACACGGCGACAAGGTTCACCACCTGCCACGATGGGTTCTGACTATCTGGTGAAACGTGGGCTTTGAGTTGGCTTAATACATCCACAATGTGGTGGTGTATAGCCATTCAAGCCTCTGACTACCCCTGAATGGGGATAAAAGTCGTGACGTATATTTCATAATTTTTTTCATTTCCCTATACGAGCTTCTTCGCTATAATACAAGCATGGATGTCAGAGTGTTTACCAGTGCACTTGGCGAAGCTGGGCCAGTCGCAGCGGTTGGCGGTGGCGGCCCAGTGCAGGCCGGGCGCGCAGCGGTGCTTGCGCCACTGCCCGCCCTCGCACTGCAGGTAGCCCTCGCAGTCGCCCGCCGCCGCCGAGTACTCGCCGGCTTTGCACGACGTGCCTTCTAGACCTCCTATTGACACACATTGTTATCTATAAATATAAAATTCAAAGTCCTGACTGACTGACTGATATATATACGCACAGCCTAAATCGCTGGTCCTAGAGACTTGAAATTTGGAGGGGGTGTTCTTTGTCAAGTGTAGGCATCCACTAAGAAAGGGTTTTTCGAAATTCCAACCCTAAGGGCGTTAAATAGGGGATGAATGTTGAATGCCGAATATTGGTGCAGTATTATGACAATGCAATCAGTTTCGCCACTTGAGTTTGTTTCTGAAGAAAAATATATCATTTGGTTCCTGTAGGCCACGCGGGCGAAGCCGCGGGCAGAAGCTAGTTCACATTATAAGTAACTATATTATACTGCGTAACGACAGGTCGAAGAATACAACATGTAGGATGAAAGCATGGATGGATTCTCAAGTGAGGACCACAATTAAACGTATTGGTCACAGCTGGTCACATTTGTGTGTCGTCAAATATTTTTTGAAATTTCCAGAAATTAAAAAAAAATCGTTAACAGTTGAAATCATCTATTAGATTTTTAAATGTGACGTCATGAAACTTAGGACCCCGTCCACCCCTTGTCACACAATGTCACATTTAGTCGACCCCCTTTACGTGTCCTGAAACTAATTAAATATTTATTTAACTCCGTACCAGTATCAGCTTGGGGTCGTTGAGTGGTAGTTGTTCGCTTGGTAGTGGTGGTCGGCCGTTTTGTGGTTGTGGTCGTGGTCATCGGTGTAGTCGCCGCTGGCCACCAGGTCTGCATGGTGCTCGGGGTGGTGGACTGACTCCAGCTGGGCCAAGTTGTTGATGTGTGCTGATGGTGATCGTGGCCGCCACCGACAGAACCTGATGTATGTGGTTATTTTGTTATCTTATATTGCTTAATTACATGCTAGATCCCCCAGATAGCAAATAAGGCCGGTAACGAAAAAAAGACGTCAATCTGAGGTCAATTTAGCGTCAGTGACGTAAACGTACGTCTTTATGACGAAGACGTACGTCGTAATGCTACTAGAAGGTGGTAGAGCCAAGCTGTAGCCAATTGACTGCAGCTCATAAACGGGCTGGCTCGACCGGGGTAGTACCACCCTCTCACAGAAGATCGGCGTAAAGCAGCTATTACAGCTGCGTTTCGTACGATGATTGAGAGAGCTGTAAGCCCACCCCCCCTCCCCCTCCCTCCATCCTACTCCCCTTCAGGTCGGCAATGTGCGAGCAATACCTTTGGTATTGTAAGCATCTATAGGCTACGGTAACTGCTTAACATCAGGCGGGCCGTACGCTTTTTTGAAACCGCAGTCCTATAAAAAAAAAAAAAAAAATAGGGAGATGCTTTCTTAGATTAGGTATGTAAGGTACCTGACTCACAGAGCGTTGCCGTCTAATTTCATAAAAAAACAACTGCCAGCTGATTATATCATGGCCAAAAGTGGTAGAACACCTTATAAATGATCGCTTACCATCAGACTCGACAGTAGTAGTAGTGGGTGGTGCGGGAGTGACCGGCTCAGGCGGGCGCTCGCAAGCCGCTGAAGGCGGTGATGGTGTAGCGCGGCCCAGCGCTCTTCCAGCAGCCCTGAGTAATGGCGACGGTTCGCCGCAGCAACGGTTGCTGAAGTCATCCAGATCTATCGCCCAGGCCGTCACACCGCCGAGACCTTGACGCATGGCCCATTCAACCTGCATGCAAGGTACAAATGATTTACTTTTCTCTTGCTCCGAAGTCGATAAACTTTTCTCTTGCTCCGATGTCGATAACCGAGCATTGAAATATAGACCTTATTTGAATTGGATAAGTATTGAATTCGATTAATAAAAAATAAAATGCCATGCCCTGCCGTCCCCAATCTGCGCCATCCCAGTCCCATTATTGTCAGCCAGTGTTTTTTTTTGCCTTTTGGGCAATTTGAACTGCTGCCAGCTTTTGGTATGATATACATATACTTAATATAATTTACCTTTTCAGTAATAGACTTGGGATCGTCGTAACCGACCCATTGGTTATCAAAATACGCGTATGGTCCCGCATTTTCTTGACGACCAGTCTTCCATCTTAAGTCCTTGACTGTGAATAAACAATTTTTAATAAAATAACTACTTAAAATATTATATTTTCAGTGCAAATATTCAAGGAAATATAACTAACCTCTGTAGCAGATCTCATAGTAGGCCAACATTCCAGGTTGTTTAGTGAATTCTCCCGGTTCTCCCGGTCCAGCTGCTGGCGACCCAGGGCCCTTGTTGCCCTGCACATCGGCCAACCGATAGGACTGACCGTAAAACGACAACCCGAGGAGCAGCTTCTTCGGATCAGCACCGCCGCTTATTAAAGCTTTGATAGCGTATTCCTAAAATTATTATCATTGTTGTTATATATAATGAAAATGGAAAAAGGTCCAATTGGACCGTCGATAGGACATTTTACCACAATGCATTGTGCATTATACTCACGATAGAATAATAAGGCAGAGTATCTCTAGGTGATGGAACCAATGGAGTATGGTGCGCAGTGCTACGTTCCCATCCACCATGGTAGTCGTATGTCATAGTGCTTAGGAAGTCAGCTGACTTCGAGATCACGGGAAGGTCGTATGCCGACTCAATGACTTCTTTGTAACCAGAAATGGCTACACCTAGTTCCATTCCGGAGCCGTGCAAGGCTTTCGATAATTCCTGAAAATTTTAACTTTTATAAGGCACCTGCCAATTTATAATATGAATAAGAAAATAATTGTGTTATTAGTGATTGTTTACCTGTACGAATTTCGCATAATTTGCCTTATCAGATACAGCACCCTTCTTGCAATTACTTTGCCAGCAAACCGGATAATTCCAGTCCAAATGGAGACCCTTGAAATTATGCATACGCAAGAACGGTATCAGTTTCTCAATGAATTTGGACCGCAATGCATCCGAAGACACTAAGCGGGAATACTTGTCACCGGCCGAGTCCGTCCATCCTCCCATTCCGAGAAGCACTTTGACGTCTCTTAAAGACGTTACTCGCTCGTATAGATCTGAAAACGTAAAGGAAATATAAATGAAGCTCCATTATTCAATTTTGCATTTACTTTCTTTCTGAAATCGCAAAGGGAAACCATCTTAATAGAGAACCTAGTTGTATGGGTTAAAGTCAGAGGCGTATGAGAGAGTGTGGCTAACCAAGACTGTCATAGGGTGCTTGCATTATTGCTCTAGGCGTTCCTAGCTACAGTGAGAGGGTTTGCCCTGAAATAATCAAACATACATCTATCCACCAAGTGAATACTCTGGCAAGTAAAAAATTGTATTTCTTACTGTTTGTCACATCAGCCCAGGGATCGAACTCCTTTGCAATAAGCTCATCAGGAGATAAGGATGCGTATGCATATACCACGTGGGTACAGAGCCGTGAGTCGATATTCTCCGGTACGAATTTTCCGTCACCACGTCTGTAGAACGCCCAACTCGTCATGTAGCATACGACGAGTTTGTCGCTTTGTTTACCTAGAAGAGCAGAAGGTAATCAATAATTTAAATGGTTCATGAAAATTAATACTTATGTATATTTAAATTGAAATATGTAATTCTTACTCTTTTTACCGTCTGCTTCAGAATCATCAATAAAACGCTCTGGATCTCTGCTTGCAGATAGCTCCTTTGATGGATCACTCCACTGCAAAAAGTATTTGTAAGATGTTTGAATGTCGTAAACCTTGACGTCACCACAGAGTCTAGCCCTTGTAGTTTTATCGACTTACCTCGAAATCGTTTTCATACGCCTGTGATAAAAATCTGGCTGCGTCTTCTACGCTGATTCTCAGGCTTTGTCCTGGAAGACATTTTGTTACATCTTGATGTCTGAAAGAACGCAAACACTTGTTATAAGAACGTTGGATCTTTATTTTTATTCCTTTTAAAATAACATTTCTGATTGATCTCCTTACCCGCAAAATCCTGTAGAAGGATCGTAGAGACGTTCGTCTTCACAGATCATTCTATAACTAATGCCGCCAGTGCAGAAATGGAAGTGTGCGCAAGATTCTTCATCCGAGGCTAAGTACGGCGTGTCAGAGTCACAGGAACCGATCTTCAGCGATGACTGATCCGTTTGCACTGCTTCTCCTGTTAACATTTTAATTAAGATCATTAATTGATTAATTGCAAAAATTTATTGTAAGCTGTAAATGTTTTGATAATTACCATTTAATGTTGTGGAAATAGCACTTAGTATTGGGAACGGTGCACCACACAGACCGCGGAAGTCATCCATGTCGATGGCCCAAGCCGCGGCTCCAGCCAGCCCCTTACTTATGACGTACTTCATCTGTTTCCAAACAAACAAGTTTAGGAAGAAAATACCAAGATACATAGTAATAGTGATCGGAATTAAAGAATTACCTTTTCAAGAACATTATTTGTGGTGTCATACGTAACCCACTGATTATCGAATACAGCATAAGTGTTACCAGCTTCGTCTACGCCACTTATTCCTTTGCCCTCACGTTCAGCCATGCAGATCTGGAAAAGATCCAATCAAATCCTATAGTATCAATAATCCTTTTCAGGTATGAATAATATTTTAAAGGAGAAAGTAAAAAGATAGCACGGAAGGTTAAGCATAAGCAATATGTGCCAGAAAGAAAATATAATGGCGTATTAAGAAGATGAAAGAGTTGCTGGATTAATAATGGTAGAAAGGTCTAATTTTATTAATGTGGAATCGAAATTTTCCACTTACTTCGAAATAAGCCAACATTCCTTTAGTGAGTGTATAAGATCCTTCCTCTCCCCATCCGCTGATGAGTGCTCCAGGTGCGGGGAGGGTCGAGGGTGCGAGAGTGTAGCTGCGCCCGAACAACGGGATGCCGAGAACCAACTTTTCGGGGGCCATGCCGTGACGCAGTATGTATTTCACCATGAATTCCTGAAAAGGATGTAGAATTGTATATCCAAGTCATCCAAGTCTTTATATATCCTTAATCTACCGATTATGACACTGTGTATATTTTGCTTGTTTTCGAACATGCCTCTCCTCTGAAAGACAACAAGTCTAATGTTAGAGCTATAATTTCAATGTGGAAACCTATCGTTCTACTGGTAGATAGTTTAGAAGACTAATGCATGTCCAATATTACAGCTTTCTGTTTTTACGTCTTGTTCTGTAGAAACAACGCAAGAATCAAGAATGCCATTAGTTTTAATATTGTAGTGGACTGGTTGGTGGATTGGTCCTAAATGTTTCTTCATATCTTCAGTGAGTATTAAAGTTGCGGCCTATCCAGAAGAGCTGCATTTGGACTGCCTATTGAAAGATTGCAATTTGGCTGTGGTTTTCGTGCAGTTGATATGACTGCACCAAAACTGTCAATCGACTGCGCAGTCTGCTTGCAGTTATCATGCAGTGCGCTACACCAGAACTGAATCCAAACTACAATTTTGCAGCCAACTTGCAGTCTGGACGCAGTTCGTCGGGGTCTCGTCTGCTAGTCTCTCGTCTCGTCTCGTTGTCGCTGTCGTCGTGCTCGTGTGTGTGTGTGTGTCTGTGTGTGTGGTGCAGGGGCGCCGACTTTTAGACAATCTCGTGGGTGCTCATGCCTATTTCATGACTCGTTTAAAAGAACAGACAAGCAGTAGGACAAAAAAAGGTGATATTTCTTAACGTAGGAAAAATAGGTATATGGAAAATCTAAGAGCGCACACCTCAAACGCTCATGTAATAATTTTAATTATCATTTTAAAAAATGAAATTATCGATGTATGGTTGTAATTTTTGTAAATCTAACGTTGAATCCCAACAAACCTCCAAAAAAAAATCCTACCTACTTACTTAAAATCAAGCCTTTTCATTGGAAGTTAGTTAATATTGTTTAATCTAAAGAAATCAATTGAAACGTGCGAGCGGGTGAGGTTGTAGAAATATTGCTCAAAACCGATTACTGATCAATTTTAATGACTGGGTTCATGGGTGCTCTGCACCCACTATTTGGCTCTCATGGGTGCTCGAGCCCCCGAGCACCCACGGAGTTGGCGCCCTTGGTGTGGTGTTTAGTACTCACAATGTTGTCGTACTGCTGGTCCCTGGCGGCGGCGCCGGGGTCGCGGTGCAGCGCGCTGTGCTGCACGGCGCGCGGCGGCGGCTGCTCGCGGCGGCCGTGCGTCATGTCCCACGCCTGCAGCGTCGCGTAGTCCGCCGCGCCGCTCACCGCGCTCAGATCGTACCCGTCTTCGATCTGGTACCTACGTCACCAACGGGTAATATTCAACATTTCACTAGCTTTCTAGTGCAGTCAATTGCTTTCTTAGTATGTGCAAAGATATTGAGAATAAAAGATGCGCATGCGCTTAAAACAGCTTTAAATGCAGCTTCACCTACGTGCATGTCTATAGATAGCAAAGAAGTTAGTAGATCTCATTAAGTGGTGCCAACTTGGAATAAGTTCCTAGGTAGATAATATTGGGGATGAAAGGAAAGTAAGCGGGGTCTAATTCATAGTTTATGCTGTAGTTTAGGTAAGAAATTATTCTAGAATATCACCAACATCTGATCTTATTTTCATTTAAATTATTTTTTTTATCAGGATCAATGGTTTCGTTTTAAACTTGATCTTGAAGATAGATGACGCTATTGAAATTCGGCATAATAAGCATATCATAAAATTACCTATACGGGGGTAGAACCGTTGAAATTAGTAATCCGTACGAAGAAAATTTCTCCCGAAGCTCATAAAGCAGTGATGTCAGCAGGTCTTTCTCCTTTTCGTCTTTTTCTCCTGCAAGTCAGGAAAATATCCATGAGATTAAGAACAAACAAATTACTTAGTATTCAAGTTTTCTTTATGAATTCCTACCTGCGTATACCCAGTGTAGGTCAAGTCCATCGAAGTCATGGTCTCGCAAGAATTTCACAGCGCTCTCAATGAACATGCTTCTTCTGACGGGCTCCTGCACCATCTCGCTGAAGAGCCGGTCCGAGCCTTCACCGCCTACACTGATCATCACTTTCAGGCCGCGAATACGCCGTTTTAAGCCAGTTGCAATGCGGTAACCTCCTGAAATGGTTGGAGCGATATTAGCTTATATCTAGTTTACTGACCCGGTGTCTATTTGGTCCAGCCGTGATCAGTTATTTACTTGGCTTAGCCAAGTTGACATTCTACAATCGTTAACGCTAATAGAAAACAAAAAAAGTATGGGAATGACATATCTCATCGTTAAATCACGTGGTCATTCTTTGCTTACGGTTTATAGGCGGTAGAAAGAGAATAGAAACGAATCGTTTGCAATTTGGCTGGGCCCTCTGATTTTATATTCGCTACCTACCTTGCTTTTCTATTTTTGTCTTATTGTGTTGTGCCAACTAATAAGCTTGCTTTCTTTTAAATGCATCGAAAAGTAGGTAGGTACAATTTATTTGATCAAGACTGACCTTTGACAATATCGTAGTCTTCATTGGTGGGTATAACAGCATATGTATGGGGATGCATGGTGGCGAACGCGTAATGTAGATGGGTGCAGGATGTCGGGACGAGTCCTGCGGTGAAGGCCAGCGGGGGCGCGCGGTACGCAGCCCACGACTCTATGTAGCACACCACCAGGCGCCTCGCTACGGAGCCTGAAGTCTGCTGCATCGCTACGAATTCGTGAAACTAATTTAGAAGTCTTATAGGTAGACCTACATGGTAGGTTACTTCAATTACTGACTATGAATCATGCGACAGTATTGTAATTTCATAATAGAGGTGTAAAAACTACAACGTTTTGGGTAGTCACTGAACTATTTGCAAATTTATTAACGCTCACTCTAATGTTCCTATGCCTATGTTACATTGAAATTTTGTGGGCGAAACACGTACCTTGCAAATTAGCGTTTCCTAGTTGAAGCCTTTCGTCGTTGCGGGAGCTGCTGCCAACAATAAAATGTACTTAAGTTGTGATTTATTATAAGCGTAAGTAGGTAATATCATATAATAATTGTGGTTTCCGCGAAGGGCGCGCGCGAAACTTTTATAAATCTATGCGTAATATTTTTTGCCTTCTGAATCTTGGTATGTGTTCAGAATAAGTATCATTTACCTACTTATTCACAGTTATGTTTGTATTCAATCGTTGCTTACTTGTTAAGATAACTGGCGGCACCATAATACTTGAAATCGCTGAGATCCGCGTTCGGAATAAGTTCAGTGTCCTAAGGAACAAAATAAAAGCGTTTAGATATCAGTGCTTTGAGTGCAAAATATTAAAATACCTATTCCATAAGTATCTTTATAAGATTTTCCTACCTCGATATATTTAAATGATGTTTCTCGGTCTACTACTGAAATAGGCCGCTTCTCGACAGCGTCACGCAGCGGCAATCTTCCTTCGCCGTCATCCCGAAGGCTCCTGTAATTTTAGGATATGAATAAGTTCTTCAAACTTTGATGCAAAAGATGGATGATCATGCTATGTTCTTAGTTCTGGAATAATCTCAGGTGCTAGGTTTCTTAACGTTGAAATCGATGGGCCATTAAATGCCTCTTAACAGAAGCTTCGTTTGTTTGCAGCCGGTTTAATAAAGACTCCACGTCTTTTTTTAAGGCACTTGGAGGCCGTTGCGGCTACAAGGCGTGTCATTGGCATACCGGTCGATAATCCATCGATAGGTGCTAATTTTATAAAAACCCTTTTGTATCTGCCTTCACTTACCTGAGCGGTATGCTTTCAACGGAGGCTCGAATAGGTGCAGCTAAGGGTTCATGTTGTGGGATAGTTTCGACGGCACTCCTTGCGAACGAAGCGGTGCCTGCGCGCGGTGACGCTAATGCGTACGCGCAAAGTGCCAGCGCTAGAGCGCTCTGCAACAAATCATATAACTTTCTTAGTACCTAAATCTAATTTTATATCGACATCATTTGATTGCCTGCAAAGATACCAAACAAACTGCAGACGCACATAGTATGTAAATCCCGTTTAAATCTACCCTAAATAATCGGATTATACGTCTCACGTATACAATACATTATGTTAATGGATTTTACGTCCATGGCCAAAACATTTTTGTACAGTTTTTTCTGAATTATTTATAGGTATTTCTTATTAGGACATGTGCTCTGTATGCCGGCCAAACAACTTGTTCTTAGTGTTTGTAAATTTTGTTCAACATTCCTTAATTTTTATTCACGACACCTATTAGGTATCGTGTTTCGCATTATTCACGGGGCAGATGGTTTGGAGGCTGTCGACCCTTCACAAAGAGCTTTGTGTACAACCATTACAATACAAGTAAGTTTAAATTATTTGGGGACATTAAATTAAAGCCTCTTAGACCGTTAAGAATGATTGCAAAAAGTAGTTGTAAAAAATTTGGTCCAAAATCAGTCACTACGGAGGAAGCACAAAGAGACCATTAATAAGGTTTGCGTAGCGTTTTTCTCGGTGCGGCGCCCGAACTGAAAATATGTGAAGTGTGGGCGGTCGCGGTCGCTGACCCATCGATCAAGTATCGCACGCCGACTTTGCGTAATTTACATAACTTGAGTCAAGTATCAAGATCAACACTTGGGACTGGTTCACGATAGTTTGCATTTATTCACTGTTTAAAGTTGATTTTGGAAGAATGTCAACGGCCGCGACTTGTTTGGATGCTGTGCTATTATTTGACTTTGAATAAAAAAGTCATCCACCGAATGGAAACAGTTATACAGTTAGGCGGACTACAGTCTTTATTTACCTATGTAAATTACCTAGGTAGGTACATTAGTACATTTAAAATTATAATTGTAACTGAATCTTAGAGCCAATGTTACTAGTATATGAATTAATGTCAATTATAAAACCTTTAAGAAGCACATTTCATCATTCACAAGCTCGTCAATAAGGTACCTTCTTACTTCGTTACTGTTTTTTTTGTTTTATAAGAAGAAGTTATCCTTAGCATTATCTTTATCCGGAATTCCAAAATTGTTGACAAACAGGTAAGTAGTAAAAATAAATCGTAGTAGCCTTCGGTAACGCGCTGCTGGATATATGTAGGCTTTTGGTTTATAATTAGTATATCAGGATGTAGAAAAGCGCTTATGTTTTCCGATTTATAAAACTGTTACGTATTTAGAAGAGTTATTATCTTATCATCATTGTAAACATCGGTGAGGAATTCAATCGGATTTAAAAGCTGTGCGTAATAAAAAATAGGAGAAGACAAGAAAAAAGAAAATGTAGATGAACGAAAATGAACGGTGTCGATCAGAGTCCCCAATGTAGATGTAGATGCACGTCGTGTGCACAAGCATCAATGAAAATTTCGAAGCCGAAGAATACAGCTCATGTTTCGTTGCGGGAAACATAATCATATATTAATTTCTGCAAACCTATATTCAAATACCGAGGTTTAAATAAAACCTGATTATCTACATGGCTTTGTGTTGTATTTTGGGTGCGGGGATTCGATCTAATAAATTGCTACAAACGATTTCTAGTACATTGACTCGAGTGGTTCGGAAAACAACACAATTTGCATACAGGCATCAGAGGCAGGTAGCAGCGCCGCGGCCCGCGGGGTCATCGTCATCACCCCAACCAGTCCGAGGTGTTTTCGCGTGACATTTCGCCAAAGATTAGGACTCGAACTTTATTTTTATGTGTTTTCGGACTTGATATTAATATGTATTCATAAATTTTAACAGGATATTGTCCTAATCCAAGCTTGCGGCTCATTAACTTTACGAGCGACATAATGTGCACCGAATATTATTAAAAAGACAGGTTATTCTAATAAAGTATTACAGTTATATTTATCAGAAAAACAGGAATGTGCCGTTTTTATACTTAATAGGTTTCAATAAATTTGGTTTTGTATAAAACATACGGAATATATAAAATAAAACATATATAGATAACCTTATTTAGTTAAGCTATATTTTGGACTGATGTTCCAGGAAACTAGAGAGTTGGCTGAAAATGACATTGCTTCTATCGAAGGCCGAGGCGAGGGAGCGAAGCCTGAGAGCGCGTCGGATACGCGCGTGTGTAGCATACAGTAGGCACCTATTATACCTAAGTACTTATCCTGACTTCTTATAATATGCTCACATTTTCCCGCAAATGTCAATACGCATGCATCTACATAGTAATCAGAATCATTATTTTAAACACTACCTACATGCCTATAGTATGATATTTATTGTGCTTGCAGCCTTTGCCGGGCATCTTACAAAGATGTTTATTTGGCAAATAGAATCAGCAGGTAAATAATTTTCATAAATATAATAGTAAGGATGCCTTTACAATTGTACTAGCTGCCTGTAAAGGTATCAATGATAGAGATAAAGCCTCATACAGATGAATTAAAGCAAGTAGTCCAGATTGTTATTGCATATACTTACAATAAATTGGTACCTACCTCCTACAGGTACATAATATTGAGTCATGCTACAACATAGCAGGCAGACAATGCCACTAACTTCGCATGAAATTAGTCATTACACGGTACGCCGTATGCGACCACTTTTAACCGCAACCAGAGCTTTGCCAATTTGCCTGGAATTGTTGACGAACTTTATTCACACATTTTGTGCCAGGCGCGTGACTAATGGTTCCTACCATTACTTAAAAGGATGTTTTGCACTTTCAGTTCTGTTTATCGAAAGAATTTATAAATTGTTAAAGTTATAATGTAATAATAATAATGTCACTATAAACTTATATCTTAGCTAGCGTTTTGTGTGTTTGATTGTATTTGTAGGGTCTGAAGAAGTAAGCAGCGCTGCGCTGTTATTCTTGTATCGGTTAGACTTATTGCAGTTATCCAGGCATGGTTTGCTCGCGATAGATAGTATTTTGTCCAAACGAACCGAGATAATTTTTAATCTTAATCAATTTGGGATAGTTAAGAATAACAAATGAATAAGTAGGTACCTAAATGTAATGGATGCTACTGGTATCACAACAGCAGCAGGACCTTTTCACAATAGGTATTCACGGTATTTACTGATCCACTTCAAGGAAGTACTATTAACCGGTTATACCTACGTACCAGATCCCAGTCTGACCTTGATCTTGGCCGTGTGAGCCCTACTGCCCTATATAATACCTGCCTGCTTATTGACTTTCTCATATGACTTTAATGTATATTGGGTATTGGGTATTCATGACGCGAATATGCAATGAGCCGAGCAGACATTACTCATTTCACTTTGTATTAGAATTTTGGGACAAGCAATGCACACATTTTGTTTTAGGTAGTACTAGTACTATGTTCTAGGTAGTAGTTACCAATAACCGGGTTAACTTTCGTGGTTGAGTTTTGTATTCTTTGTCCCAAAATGATTAATTACGTTTCCTATTAACCTCATCACCGAGAGATATCAATTTTGATTAATAGGTACCTAGAAGGCATTGATGCCCAAATTCGATCGTGTTTTAATGTATATAGAATATTGATTGCAAAAATGTTGATAATAATTCAATATTAATGGTTTTTTACTCACAATAAAATTAATTGACGGGCGATTAACAAAGGACTAAAGGACTTACAACACTTAAAAAGGTTTCAAACACTTACCCATAACGTAAAGTTATGCCCCATGATGGGGAGCTTGCAGTTCTACGACGAACTTTTATCTGAAATTTAGAAAAATACATGTTACTTAGTATACGTTTATAATTTCAAAATGTTGCCGAAATTATATAATTAAAGGGTTGCAAGGAATCATCATAATTTTCTGAATTTGGAAATGCAGCAACGATTTAATTGTGTGTTAATAATAATACCTACCTATTTTTAATATTGCTCCTTATAGACTTGTCAGGATATGTCTCGCTACCCTAACGTGGTTAGCGTGGAAGCTGCGCGTGCGTCGCGAGTGTGGTGCGACTGAGCGGGCGGCGCGCGCGACGCCTAGTGTTAAATACCCCGGAGTCATCGAGCTTCGGAGAGCATCTCGCACCCACACTGGTGTACATGTCTCATTTGCCTTTAGGGATATGTACTAACACAGGTAACCTCAATGTGTTTGAAAAATAATTATCAAAAATTTCGGACAACATTTCAAAAGGGGACGTTAAGATCGTCCCTACTTGACAGCATCATGGTAGTTGTAAAGTAGGTAGGTAGGTACTCAATAATTAATATGAACTTCCAAAAATTTTAAGAACTTAGCCTCATAAAAGCATGGGTAACCTCAAGCAAGCATTTCATATACCTATGGACACCAATGGAGTGGAGTTATTACATTGTCCTTGGTAGTTTAAACTGTTATGTAGTTCAAAAATCTTTCGGTTAACTTAAGTTGCTTAATTTCACACGAGCTTTAGTTTATAGGTATGTTCATATCGCGTAAAGTTATGGTCACCCTATGGCGAGACAAAGTGATTACCGGTTCCTATGTAAGCTTATTTTTAATTCTGTCAATATTCTTATAAATCTCCAATAGGAATGGTTTTGGCATGAAATAAGTAGTATACCTAATAGACATAGGTGAATGTTAATTTATAAGACATTCCTTTGTATATTTTAAAGGTACACTTTAATAAACTATGATAACATAAGTAACTTATTTATCCGTGCAATAATCTAGGTATATCCTATATAAAATTTGTCTCAATATTTTCTTGGGTGCATCAAGAATTCAAATCATGATTAGACGTTAGGAACATGATAAAATTACCTTGCGAGTTGTCTTGTAGCTACACAGTTTCACACTACAATACACTTTCCAAATATTCTATAGCACTGCACCGATGTTAATGACAATAACCAATAAGTATATAAACGCAGCATTGAATGAAGTTGCGCGCACATACCGAGACAGCACCTCCGTGCGCGTACGCTACACTAGACATCACAGAAAATAGTCAATTGCACACATAGAAGATATTTCTCTAAGTAAATATAACTTTATCTCGGTTATAACAAGGATGGGCTGACTTTATTCTTATGAAATTAAAACATTCGTGTTTTGATCGATCTTTTGCTACCTCGATGTTATCAATTAGCACCTGACCGCTCAATTAAATTTTATATCACTAGTGTAAAGCTGTGGCTTGCGCGTCGTCAGGTGGTGGTGGCCGAGCCGCGCGGTACTTGCGTACGTGGTGTTGGTGCGCTGGCGCATCGGCTCCTCCGTCATTACTATGCGCGCAGCGTTCCTTCCTTTCTTGCCGCCAATGTCACTCGCATTGTTTACCGGCACAGCCGCGGCCGACGCCGTGCCATCTAACTGTACACACATTGACTAATGTGGACCCTGAAATTGGCAATGCCCTTGTTTTCAAATGTCCGAAGACGACCCGAACGAGTGACCTAGCTTCCCAAATTTTTTGATATAAGTACTTATGTAGGTTTATATAGGTATTAGTAGCTTCCGCCCGCGGCTTCGTCTGTGCATAATTTATCCCACGGGAAAATACTATCGGGATAAAAAGTAGCCTATGTGCTATTCCAGACTATAATCTATCTCTGTGCCAAATTTCATCCAGATCCGTTCAGCCGTTCTGGCGTGATTGAGTAACAAACATCCATCCATCCAAAATTTCACATTTATAATATTAGTGGGAAGTGGGATATATTTATATATTATATATTATAGTGTGATTTACCTCAGTGCCCTAGTGTGTGAGAGCGGATAGACACTACACTACTTATCTATAGAGACGGTAACATTTTTATAAGTACTCGTACCTGTAGGTATTCATGAGCAAGTATGTATGGAATCTGGATCACCCTGCCCTTTTGAAGGTCTAAACGGAACCGGTATGTGTGTTGACCATTTACTGGGTGCATAACCACAATAAGGACCGTATTGTGGTTATTTGTGGGTGTTGGTAGCACGAAGGCCGGGAGCACCCCGCATGCTTCGTGTACGGCTTCAAGTCCAAGGCGAAGTTCAAGGCGGGCCGTTGGCATTTATTGTGCGATTCGTCAACTTCGATGTCAGATGCTCCTCGCCCACGTCGTATGGGTTCACAGTTTGATATGTAATTACCAAGATTTAAAATGATCCATTGTGATCGTAGACCATACATCATTTAATTTAAATAGTTAGCTATTATTATCTAAGTTAGCTGTTTGTTTTTTTATTGCTTTCCAAGAATGTTAAGTCATCTAAACCAAAACAATGGAATCGCCCCTACCAGTAAGTACCTCGATCTATCTCCCTTACGTAGGATACGTAACCCTACCCTATCTCGAAGTTCAGAAACTTGAAAAGAGACCCTATGATAAAAACCTCAATTTTGTTCTATTGCACCTACTGTAATTCATGTCGGTACCTACTAATGCATCGTCAAAAAAAAAAATTGATAAGCTCAGCCATGCGAACCGAATCGAAACTTCATTAACTTCTACAATTAGACATTTACCTACTTGATTAATAAAATTATTACTTAACTACCTAAGTAGGTACTTAAGTATAATAATTATATTATTTAACATAACCCTATTTAAAACGAGATCCATACTTTATTATCTTCTATATTATTATTTGTTTGTACGCTTAAACTACAAACTTTATGATAAGAGAATCGGTCAAACAGATTCACGAGATCAATAGAGTTAGTTGTAAATTATACAGCGGTGGTGTTGCACGTAAACTCGCTTTAAATTAGTTTTGGCGTTTTACTAATAGCGGTTAGAGCTATGACTGATCGCCAGTTGTTTTTAAGCCGACGCCTCGTTACAGAGACCGGGGTCATAGATGGCGGGGTACTTGCTCAGGATGGGGTAATACAAAGTATTCTCACGAGGGACGAAGTGGCAGTACTACTTGAAGACGACAGCGATGGGGAATCGAAGGTACGCGTTCGACTAGTTTTTATAGTAGGTAGTACTTGTTTACTTGCCAGTTGTCATTATCAACAACCTTGCTATTAACATTAACATATTCTCGCTTAAATCAACTAATTAACATTTAAGATGGTGGTGTTAAATGTGTTGCTTTTCATTCATATTTTACTAACCTACTATGTTATGTTACTTTAAGTGAATAAAGTACTTAATCTGTTCTCTTTTCCACTGATCATGTTGACCCAGTTCAAACCTTTATGCTAGAAATCTTATCAACTGAAACATGGTGACGTTATCGGGATTTCTGATTCGAAACTCCAAGTTTTATATACCAATAACTATCTATCTATACCTAGATGCTACCAGCGATGACATAACAAAAAGGTTAGGCGAACTTCATGCGTCTTTTGAAAGACATGTGAAGTTCACTGGCCCCCACTGGGCAAGCATTATGGACTAGTTGGGGATTGTACCCGGTGTATTAGCAATAGGTTCACCCTCTATTGCAACGTGGTAGTAAAAATTGATAGGTAGTAACCTACCATCCGCGAAATGTGGCTGCACTGCACTACAAAGCACCTTATTGCTTACCTCATCGATAAAAACAGACGTGATGGTGTATTTTTTATCTACAGATCTTCCGTGCGAGGTTGGTACTATCCTGGTTGACAGGCTCAATCGTATTAAGAGTTGCAGTCAATTAGCAACAGCTTGGCTCTACCACCATCTCATAACTTGTAAACTGTTACTTTCATATATCACGTCAGGTGCCCGTAGTGGTGGACGGCGGTGAGCTGGCGTTGCTGGCCGGGGTGGTGGACTCCCACGTGCACATCAACGAGCCGGGCCGCACCGCCTGGGAGGGGTTCCGCACCGCCACCGCGGCCGCCGCCGCCGGCGGCATCACCACTATTGTCGACATGCCGCTGTAACTACTAAATTAATTTCATTTTATATTTAGCAAAGGAATTTTAATCTTTGCATCTTCAATCTTTGCCTGTGTTGTTACGTAGGGTGGATTTTAGAGAACGTTCATGGAAATTATGACTCAGTGTCGTTTAATTACCTAACGGCATTCAAATAGCTGTTCAGGTTTGTAGAAGAAGTCTCTTTAAGTAAAGCGGTAGGCGTATGAACTCATAAATCTCCTCTTATCTACTGATCACTATGCAAATTCTAACTAGGTAAGTACCTAAATAAAAATAATAAATAGTAATAAAAATATGCCTATTTAAGTACCTAAGTAGGCAGATTTTTATTAATGGGCAACTTCGTTAAATCCTCTATTAGGTACTTAGGTTTAAAAAGTTGCATATAATTGTACATTACTGCCGCGGTCTCTAATGAGTGTGTTGTTGACCGCGTTGTTGATGACCGAAAGCGCGGCGCAGCGCAGCTCCAGGCCTCCACAGAGCGGTCAGTATTGCAACCCTTGATGGACAAGCTAAATTAAAGGCCGAGACCGAAGGTCGCAGCCTTTATAGCGCGGCCAGCAAGGATTGCAATGATGACCAAGCTTGGAGGCCGAGGGCACAGCGAAGCTTAGCTTGAGGCCATTATAGCGTGGTCAGCAGTACACTCATTAAAGACCAAGGCTTGTATAGTGCTTTACTCAAAAATGCGACTATTAGTTTAAACAAAACTAGCTAAGTAGGTATAACAATTAATACAATTATGTTTTTATTTTTACTAACTATATCTATAGTTGTTTATTTTCTCTGTTTACGTTTCCATGGCAACGGCACGACCAACTCGTTTCAACCGTCAATCAGATTTTTTTACGAACCATAAACATACCTGTTTGTTACGTTTCTATGGCAACGGTCAGATAACAGCAATATAATGTTGGTCATACTCGATAATAATACATTATATGTCATGTGGCTCTTGCAATACAACAAATCCTATTTTGCTCGAAGAAGGTTTGCGAAATAATGACAATATTATAAACTTTTTTGAGTAAAATTGCTTTGTTCATTATTAAATGAAAATTCTCTTGTCAAACAGGCTCCTCCCAAGTCATCCCAGTGCCATATTGAGATGTTTAATCGCCACAGGCAGACCGGCGATCTTTTCTATGTTATGTTTTGTATGTAGAGGCTACATAGAAGTAGCTAGAAGACCTACAGTAGGTCCAGTATTTGGTCAGGAAGTAGTAGCTGGTACTTTACCAACTAGCGGTACATACAAACAATTTAGAAAAAAATTCGTTGGTCCATATGTTGTTGGGTCAAGATCTCAGAAAAAGAAACGATGTTTCAATCAGTAATATCGATATTACTAACATGAACGAAACCGTTTTTAAAATGATTCCGGATACTGTTTAAATTACGATCGTAGCGTCAAAAGAGGTTTCGATTAACTAATCTAATTACATATAAAATACGGACGAAAAGTTTATTGATAAAAAAGTCTACCCTGCACACGGCCTTCACCTTGGATTCTACAAAAAGATATCGACGAATACTTTTTTTATGGATGGCCGTCTTAGCATGCACATACTTAATATAATTTAAAAAAGAATATAACGAGATTCCTAAAATTTAAAATTTCACACTAATGAAAATAATATGTTACTATATTTTTAGGAGCTGCTGTCAAATACCTAATGAATTTTATTTCATTCTAGGAATTCTATTCCGCCAACAACAACTTTAGAAAATTTAAAAATCAAAGCATCTGCAGCTAAAGGGAATGTGTATGTCGATGTTGGATTCTGGGGAGGGGTCATCGTGGAGAATCAAGTGAGTAATCAGGTATCTTCCACCCAACGGAGATTCCAAATTACATGTATTATTAGTCGAAGATACCGTAACTCATCATATTACCTACCTACCTTGATTCGTATTTAAATTATATATGGTCATTAAATTAGGTTTCGGGTTAAAGGTTCGTAACCAAAGCCATGTCGTTAGTCTGAATATTTTAAACATTATTTTACCTTCGCCTGGATATTTTTTCAATAATTGTACAAAAAGAACTGGTTATAAAATCTGTAGCACCATAATATTAAACTTAACTCGTAATAAAATTGGAAAAAGATCGCTAAATTCGATGAAAGAGTAATATTATTTGTATACGAGATGAACACCTTCCTATAGCCATTATTTTTTGTGACAAATAGGTAGGTCGTTCACTTTTGTGATATCTACGAATTACGTCACTTTTCCACTGAGTATAATACTTTCATTAATATTATGGTAGTCCTCTACTTTTTATTACACATAATTCGGGCATGTTAGGTATTATTATTATTAACAAATCACTCACTGACTACTCCACGGACTAGATGGGCAAACTGACCAGTCAGCAAACCTGGTGAATTAGGGAAAATGACCAATTAATGAAACTGGCCAGTAATCGAAACTGGCGAATTAAGGAACTGACCGAGTAAAAAAAGATGAAATTAATGAGTAAGAAAACTGACCAATTAACGAACTGCCCAGTGGTAATCCGTCCCCTAAATATAGGCTCATATAGATAGGCACATTTTCAATTTTCAGAATCACCTGCCAGATCTGGTCAAAGCCGGTGTTGTTGGGTTCAAATGCTTCTTATGTCCCAGCGGCGTGGAGGAATTCCCCAACGTGGGGAAGGAAGACTTGGAGAAAGCCTTTGCGGCTCTCGAAGGAACCGGATCAGTGCTGGCGGTAGGTATTTAATAATTTATCTCGTTTATCCTATGTATCTGTTGTGCGAGGATGTCGTGCCTGAGAATGAAGAATTTGAGAGTGGATGGATAGAAATTAAGAAGGATGAAGAAAAGATGGATGGTGATGATGATAGATAGTGTGACAAGATGACTGGGCTTTAACCGGAATCGATAGAGAAACATGGCATGCTGTGACCCTAATGGCAAAAATAATAAGGCACAGGCAAAGGATGGCTGAAAGTATAGTTTCGTTTTAGTTAGTAAATTCGTAGTATCAGTCAGTAACTTGGTGGATATAAATTGTAGAGCATTGTTTTTTAGTTCCACGCTGAAATTGAAGATGATGATCCTCCCACCAACAAAAAGATGAAAAAGAAAGGTGGGTTTACCTTTAACTTTCACTATTCAAATCTTATCTCATTCGTTTAATCTTTAACTTGAACTAAAGTCACTTGAGTCGCTTCAACAATATTGAATTTGTTTCAGATCCAGAGGAATACGGAACATATCTTGAATCTAGGCCGCCTAATATGGAACTGAATGCCGTATCTTTAATTAAAAGTTTCGTTGATAAGACTGAGTAAGTTTTAAAATGTACCTACCATTGCAACAGATTCAAATTATTTTATTAATATGGCAACAAACAATGTCGTGTTTTATTGCAGTGTTCGTGTGCATATAGTCCACGTGTCATCAGCAGAGGTGATCCCATTGCTGGCAGAGGCGCGGCAGGCGCGGCAGGCCGCGGGCCACCCGGCCTGGCGCGGCGGTGTCACGGCCGAGACCTGCCACCATTACCTGACCCTCAGCGCCGATCAAATCCCAAAGGGACAGAGCGAATATAAATGTGCACCACCCATTAGAGATAAGAACAACAAGGTATCATGAGTGTTTTTATTTTTACCTAACGACATCCTTATTAAATATTTTTTATATCTGTTTTTAAGAGATACTTAACTTACTATGTCTGACCGGTGTAGGTACCTTTAAAATCAATTTAAGTGCCACGATTTTAATGGATACAAAGTGATTTTTCAGTTTCACTACTTGTTTTTTTATTCGGTGGTACACTTAGGTACAGCAGCGGCAGACAGGTACTCAACTTATTTTGAAATAGGTAAATAATGAAATTATTGTGTTAAATTATAATCACGCATTGTTACAGGAGAAATTGTGGGAGTATTTATTAAACGATAAATTGGACCTGGTTGTATCTGATCACTCGCCATGCACTCCGGAACTGAAGTGCTCTAACAACTTGGAAGCATGGGGTGGAATCTCTTCAGTACAATTTGGTATGTATTTTCTTCAGTCTACGATTCATAATCAAATATGGAATATCGTAAGTACCTCGAGTATTTTCTTATCGTATGGTTGGTGGCTAGTTACAGTTGTTCAAGACGCCCAAAGACCTTTCACATGGTTTAATGACTGTTGTCTAGAACTCTAGATGACAACAACATCGACTTTTTACTGGGGCCTTCCGAAGCAGGGACGCGCTCGGTTCGAAATGCTAATAAATGGTCTCTCATCTCTGGCTGTCCTTGCCACGTATTTCTTATGCTGGCTTCACATGGCGCGTGATATCACGAGCAGCGCCGCCGCGCCGAGTCGATTTATCGAGCAAGCACGCGCCACGAGCGAACCTGCGCCGCCACCCGTTCGGACAGGCGCGGCGCGGCGCGCAGGCTCGGATTAGCGACTGCAGATACGAGAGTCTCACTTACATTTTGATAGAAATAGTAAAACCAAAGTTTAAATCACAGAAGGTGACATTTCTAGCTGTCAATTTATGTACTTCGGGTAACAAAAAAATATACCTACTATAGTTTTGATCCAATCATATTCCGTAGGGTTGTCATTATTCTGGACTGCGGCGAGTGCCCGTGGTCTGGAGCTGCCGTCCATCAGCAAGTACCTAAGCTCCGGGCCCGCCCACCTGTGCGGCCTCCAACATCGGAAGGGCGCCCTGAAGCCGGGCCTTGACGCGGACCTCGTGTTCTTCGACCCTGATGACACCTTCGTAGTCAAAACTGATATTATTAGACATAAGAATAAGGTGAGGATTTTATAAATATAAATAATAGGTGACTTAAATAACTATATACCTAATGGTGCTGATTCTGTTGGTACACTACTAAACTGTATTGCCGTCCATATCCTCTCTGGACCCCTCTGGACTATTTGATAGTTGCTCCCATGCCCCGCTTCCCTGAAAGTGAAGGAGTTTTGTGAGAAAGTAAATCACGCGGATGTACGCGTCAGATGTGAGTTTGTGGTTTCAGAATCCCCTGCTGTACATGATGCTCTATCTAAACATTAAAATCTATCTAAAACCATGCTCTATCTAAAATCTCGACTACTATTATGTTATATGATAGGTATTTTGTATAGTGTGGTCTTTTTTGTTCCAGTTAACACCGTATTTAGGTAAAGAGCTGAGAGGTGTAGTGAAGCGGACATTTCTGCGCGGTGAACTCGTGTATGACAACGGACAAGTTGTTGCCGTCCCTCAAGGAGAACTGTTGTTGAATGACATTTGAAATATACCTAATAACTTGTTTATGTAGTTGATAATACGTCCTTGAGGCTGGTCATAGCTGGACATAAAGCACCATTTATTTAAATAAGATCTTTGTAACCTACCTATGTACCACAATAAATAATTTGATTGATTATAATCGTAATAAGTAAAATATCAAATGGTATTCTTGTTTTTTTTGTCCCGTAACAACAAGCAAGGATCTAATTAGTACCTACGTAGACCCCATTCTTTCGAGAAGGTCTACTTATATCCAGCAGAAGAAGCAGAAGTGTTCCGGCTGATGAATGGAAAGTGGTGGTGGTGTTACAGACAGCTGTACTGTACCTATAGTTTTATATACTTAAAAGCTATTGGGACCAAGGATTGAAATTTCGATAAACCATTTATTTAGGTACTACCTAATTGTTATTAAGTAGTCTTTGTGCGTTGAAGCCAAAATGAGTAACCAGTAAAGTTGGTAGGTTCGTAAATGATTGCGTCGGCAGGTAGATATTTGTCAAATTTAAATCTTTTGTTAAAACAGTAGTAAAGTTGGTAATTAGCATTTCTTTACCTTCAAAATAAACGCGTATCATGTTCAAATAGTATTCTCAATAGGCTGTGACAATTGTCTAAATATGTATACTGATGTATAGTACTTTTTTTATACGTGTCCTATTTGGTAAGCAAAGATGGCGTCCAGCGGGGCGATTGCGTAACTTTTTGTCAATGTTTCAATTGGTTTCGTATATAATTGACACAGGATGAACGAAACCAATTGAAACATTGACAAAAAAGTTACGCAATCGCCCCGCTGGACGACATATTTGCTTAACAAATAGGACAAGTATAAAAAAACGTACTATATACCTATCTACTAATTATTCGTAATAGTTACCAACTCTTACGAGATATAGATAGGTATTCACATGGCTTTGCCTGCTGTAATTCAGTAGGTACCTACCTACTTACCATAACTCAACATGTGTTCGAGCTCCCTAATTTTTTTTCTTTTTCTCGAAGGTAGTGTAGGATTCTAGATTTCATCAACTCAATTAAAATATTTAATTAGAACATTTAACATACTATGATTTAACTCATCTTATCTTAAAACAATTTTTCAAGGGATGTAGGTAGGTACCTAGATGTTACCGTCGTCTGCACGAACATGGTAACTTTTCCAGCATAAGCTGGGCTCTTTTTATTCTTGAAGGCTGTAATTGAGAGAGCTTCGCTTATATTGGAGATGATTATCTAAATATAGCCAAAATAATGTTTATACCTACTGTTCTACCATGACCCAATAACATGGTGACTATACCTACGTTTCTAGGCCACATTGATAACCGCTTATACCTAATATCTCAAAAACTGATAAAAATAATAGGTATTGTAAAGAAAGTCCGCCGCAGAAAGTACAGCTACTATTTTAATGAGAAAAGGGTAGGTAGGTACCTAAGTGATTATGGCTTAAGACGGGGACAGCAGCTAACGAGGCATTTTTGGAGGCTATCTCCTCTTAGACGAGTGGAATAAAAATTTCGCCGTATTAAATGAGCCCTCATCTTTAAAAAATAAGCAGGTAAAAAGTTCTTTATGCTCTTTTTCTATGTGAAAAAAAATATCAAAATGAAGCTGTTTTCGTCTTAAAATTTCTATCTCCTTCTAAACGGCTTAGAATTTTTTATTATTTTTTTCGCCAAAAGATGGAGAAAGACAATACCCAAAAAAATTAAGATTGATTTTGGTGATGCAATAGTTTTTCACGTCACAATTAATGATTTTCGATATTTTCGCAAAAAAAAGTGGGCGGGGCTAGTGCGCTCTCGACCAATCCAGACGGCGGAAACGCGCGGTGGGAAGCGGGGCCTTAAATCCCCATCGCACTGAGGGGAGTGGGACGTTTAATGGTAGTCCATTAAACGTAATAATAATAATTTTAAGGTAAGAAGAAGAAGAAGATTTTAAGGAAAGTAGGTAGGTACTACATCTAGATTATGACTATTCCGTTTCATCCAATTATAAAAAAAACACGAATATTTGTGCCTAATTTTCTGAGTTACGACTCAAACACTGCCACTTTCTTTACCACTAATAAGTTGGTATCTACCTAATTAATGCTACGGGATTTTAAATTCGTAAAATAATGCTTCACAATGATTCTATCTCTGTTATCAGCTGCAGTGCAGCACATAGGATGACATAAAAACCAAGCACTTCGAGATGTCAGCTATATCAACTAGGTAATCTTAAGTAGGTAGGTAGGTAAAAGACGAATGATTTGACCCTTGAATTTGACCGATTGTGAGAAATGGGTTCGATGTCCTGTTTCGAAAATCATAATTCATTCACTCACACACTCATTTATAATACCACGCCCGTGATATTGAAAATGTCGGCAACATCGATTTGGACAAAAAATAGAGAGATATTATTTCGCTGACGACCTAAAATAAAAAAAAATGCTAATAAGGCTAAGTAATCGCTTTTACAAGGAAGGGGTAGGTACTTAGCTACCTATATTGCAGAGATCCTCGTGATTAGGAGAATGCCATTTAATCAAAATCAAAAGGTGGAACACGTTACACGACGATTAAGACTCGGCGCAAACGGGCCACGACCACAGCCACCGGTGGCCAGCTACGAGCAGTTCACACCCAACCTTTTTAGGGTTCCGTACCCAAAAGGTGCCAACGGAACCCTATTACTGAGACTCCGCTGTCCGTCTGTCAGCGGGCTGTATCTTACGAACCGTAATAGGTAGAGACTTGAAATTATCATAGAATGTGTAATTCTGTTGCCGCTACCACAACAAATATACTAAAAATAAAACAAATTTTAAAAATAAAGGGGGTCCCCATACAAAAAACTAGAAATTTCTGACTTAATGTCTTATGGTCGGTTTCCATACAAAAGACTTCAACGTGGGCTCAGATCACCATTTTTGGGGATGTTTCTTTATATTCTACGGTGGTATGGAACCCTTGATGTGCAAGTCCGACACGCACTTGGCCGGTTTTTCATGCATTTTGTAGGAACCGAACGTGTGACCGGTGGCGGCCACTCGCTAAGCAGTGTCCGCGACTGTGTACTGCTTGTCGCTGGCCACGGTGGCTGTGGTCGGTAGCCCGTTTGAGTTTAATTGTTTAGATTTGTATTAGGTATTTAGGTTCTGAGTTATGCTGCAATCCCTTCTAGTGTTGCAAAAGACTCGAGTTCTTTTAGCCCTCTCAAAGAGGCTCGAGCTTTTCTATGGGGCTCGTCGAAGAAAAACGACTCCGAATATTTCAAGGCTAAAAAAGGACTCGAGTTTTAAATAAACCTCGAGCCCTTTTTGGGCTCGGAGTTCTTTTAGAGCTCCGTTGTTGTGAGCTTTTTAAGTCTTCGCAAGTATAAGAAGGAGTCGCCTTATAGCTGACTATTCCTGGCTAGTCTATTGTATTCCTGACTATTCTTGACTTTTTTGACTATCCTGACTATTCTTGACTATTCTTGACTATCCTGACTAGTCTCGACTATTCTCGACTATTCTCGACTATTCTCGACTATTCTCGACTATTCTCGACTATTCTCGACTATTCTCGACTATTCTCGACTATTCTCGACTATTCTCGACTATTCTCGACTATTCTCGACTATTCTCGACTATTCTCGACTATTCTTGACTATTTTTGACCATTGTTTACTATTTCGACTATTCTTGACTATTGTTGACTGTTTTTGAATATTTTTGCCGATTTTTGTCAATTTTTGACCATTGTGGACTATTTTTGGCCATTGTTGACTAATTTTGACTATTTTTGACTTATTTTGACCATTTTTGACTATTTTAGACATTTTTTTGGCGATTTATGACTATTTCGACTATTCTTGACCATTGTTGACTATTTTTGACCATTGTTGTCTATTTTTGACCATTGTTTACTATTTCGACTATTCTTGACCATTGTTGACTATTGTTGACTGTTTTTGAATATTTTGCCGATTTTTACCGATTTTTGACAATTTTTGACCATTGTGGACTATTATTGGCCATTGTTGACTAATTTTGACGTATTTTTGACTTATTTGACCATTTTTGACTATTTTTGGCAATTTCTGACAATTTTTGGCAATTTTGATAATTTTTGACAATTTTTGACATTTTTTTGGCGATTTTTGACTATTTCAACTATTCTTGACCATTTTTGACTATTGTTGACCATTGTTGACCATTGTTGATCATTTTTTACTATTTTTGACTATTTTTGAATATTTTTGACTATTTTTGACCATTGTTGACTATTCTTGACGTATTTTGACCATTTTTGACAATTCTTGACGTATTTTGACAATTTTCGACTAAGTTTGCCTATTTTTTACCTTTTTGACTATTCTTGACTATTTTTGACTATTTCGACTATTTTTGACTATTTTTGACCATTGTTGACAATTTTTCACTATTGTTGACTATTTTTGACGTGTTTTGACCATTTTTGACGAATTTTAACTATTTTTGGCGATTTCAGACTATTTTTGACCATTCTCGACTATTCTTGACTATTCTTGACCATCGTTGACTATTGTTGACTGTTTTTGACCATTGTTGACTATTTCGACTATTCTTGACCATTGTTGACTATTGTTGACTGTTTTTGAATATTTTTGCCGATTTTTGACCATTGTGGACTATTTTTGGCCATTGTTGACGTATTTTTTACTTATTTTGACTATTTTTGAATTTTTTTGTCTATTTTAGACATTTTTTTGGCGATTTTTGACTATTTCGACTATTCTTGACTATTGTTGACCATTGTTGACTATTTTTGACTATTTTAGACGATTTTTGTCAATTTTTGATAATTTTGACCATTGTTGACTATTCTTGACGTATTTTGACCTATTTTGACAATTCTTGACATTTTTGACAATTTTCGACTAAGTTTGCCTATTTTTGACTTTTTTGACTATTCTTGACTATTTTTGACTATTTTGACTATTTTTGATTATTTTGGACCATTGTTGACTATTTTTTACTAATGTTGACTATTTTTTACGTGTTTTGACAATTTTTGACGAATTTTGACTATTTTTGGCGATTTCTGACAATTTTTGACTATTGTTGACTATTTCGACTATTCTTGACCATCGTTTACTATTGTTGACTGTTTTTGACCATTGTTGACTATTTCGACTATTCTTGACCATTGTTGACTATTGTTGACTGTTTTTGAATAATTTTGCCGATTTTTGACAATTTTTGACCATTGTGGACTATTTTTGGCCATTGTTGACGTATTTTGACGTATTTTGACTGTTTTTGACTTATTTTGACCATTTTTGACTATTTTAGTCATTTTTTTTGGCGATTTTTGACTATTTCGACTATTCTTGACCATTGTTGATCATTGTTGACTATTTTTGACTATTTTTGACTATTATTGACTATTTTTGACTATTTTTGACTATTGTTGACTATTTCGACTATTCTTGACCATCGTTGACTATTGTTGACTGTTTTTGACCATTGTTGACTATTTCGACTATTCTTGACCATTATTGACTATTGTTGACTGTTTTTGAATATTTTTGCCGATTTTTGACAATTTTTGACCATTGTGGACAATTTTTGGCCATTGTTGTCTAATTTTGACGTATTTTTGACTTATTTTGACTATTTTTGACAATTTTTGACTATTTTAGACATTTTTTTGGCGATTTTTGACTATTTCGACTATTCTTGACCATTGTTGATCATTGTTGACTATTTTTGACTATTTTTGACCATTGTTGACTATTTTTAGCTATTATTGACTATTTTTGACCATTTTTGACTATTCTTGACTATTTTTGACTGTTTTTATACCTATTTTAACCGAATTTTGACGATTTTTGAAGATTTTGGACTTTTTTTGACCAAAATTCGTCAAAATTTTAGCATAAATATTCAAAAACAGTCAACATTGGTCAACAATGGTCAAGAATAGTCGAAATAGTCAACAATAGACAACAATTGTCAAAAATAGTCAAAAAAGAGTCAAAAATAGTCAACAATAATAGAAAATAATCAAATATAGTCAACAATGGTCAAAAATTGTCAAAATACGTCAAGAATATTCAACAATGGTCCAAAATAGTTAACAATGGTCAAAAATAGTCAACAATAGCTAAAAATAGTCAACAATGGTCAAAAATAGTCAAAAATAGTCAAAATAGTCAACAATGGTCAACAATAGTCAACAATGGTCAACAATGGTCAACAATGGTCAAGAATAGTCAAAATAGTCAAAAAATAGTCTAAAATAGTCAAAATACGTATAAATAGTCAAAATATAATAGTTACCTATTTTTGACGTAATATGACCATTTTTGACTATTTTTGACGAATGTTGACTATTTTTGGCGATTTTTGACTATTTTTGACAATATTTGATTATTTTTGACTATTTTTTACTCTTTTTTGACAATTTTTTACCATTGTTGACTATTTCCACTATTCTTGACCATTGTTGACTATTGTTGACTGTTTTAGAATATTTTTGCCGAATTTGACGAATTTTGGTCAAAAATAGTCAACAATAGTCAAAAATAGTTTAAAATCTTCAAAAATCGTCAAAATTCGGTAAAAATAGGTAATAAAAAACGGTCAACAATAGTTAACGATGGTCAACAATGGTCGAAAATAGTCAGAAATCGCCAAAAATAGTCAAAATTCGTCAAAAATTGTCAAAACACGTCAAAAATAGTCAACAATGGTCAAAATAGTCAAAAATTGACAAAAATAGTCAAAAATAGTCAAAAATAGTCAAAAATAGTCAACAATGGTCAAAAATAGTCCACAATGGTCAAAAATTGTCAAAAATCGGCAAAAATATTCAGAAACAGTCAACAATAGTCGAAATAGTCAACAATGGTCAAAAACAGTCACCAATAGTCAACGATGGTCAAGAATAGTCAAGAATAGTCGAGAATGGTCAAAAATAGTCAGAAATCGCCAAAATTCGTCAAAATTCGTCAAAAATGGTCAAAACTCGTCAAGAAAAGTCAACAATAGTAAAAAATAGTCAACAATGGTCAAAAATAGTCGAAATAGTCAAAAATAGTCAAAAAAGTCACAAATAGGCGAACTTAGTCGAAAATTGACAAAATACGTCAAGGATTGTCAAAAATGGTCAAAATACGTCAAGAATAGTCAACAATGGTCAAAAATAGTCAACAATGGTCAAAAATAGTCAAAAATAATAAAAAATAATCAAATATAGTCAACAATGGTCAAAAATAGTCAACAATAGCTAAAAATATTCAAAAATAGTCGAAATAGTCAACATTGGTCATAAATAGTCAAACACAGTCAAAAACAGTCAAAAATAGACAAACATATTCAAATATAGTCAAAAACAGTCAAAAATAGTAAAAAATAGTAAAAAATAATCAAAAATATTCAAATATAGTCAAATATAGTTAAAAATAGTCAAAAATAGTCGAAATAGTCAACAATGGTCAAAAATAGTCAAAAATAATCAAAAATAGACAAATATATTCAAATATTGTAAAAAAAAAACAAAAATAATCAAAAATAGACAAATATATTCAAATGTAGTCAAAAATCGTATAAAATAGTCAAAAATAGTCGAAATAGTCAGCAACGGTCAAAAATAGAAAAAAATAGTCAATAATAGTCAAAATAGTCAAGAATGGTCAATAGTGGTCAACAATAGTTGAGAATAGTCGTGCTTATTCAACTAAAGTTAAGAATGGTTACAAAGGGCTAAAATAAAAAAGGGCTCCAAGCCTTTATAGAAAGAGCTTCAAAATAAAGGCTTTATTTCCGAGAGCCTCCTCTGCGCCTCGAAGACTCGGGGCTGAATTAGTTCTTTAGCCTTCGAGGTTTCGAAAGGCTCGAGCCCTAAAAATGAGGCTAAAGAACTCGAGTCTTTTGCAACACAAATCCCTTCCCACGGCCACGTACCTATCATCACACGATTTGGCTCCGACGTGTCCGCTTGGACTTTCGTTGTTTGATTATCCGTTGGGATCCGCGCGAAATGCATTAAGTATACAGGGTGAATTTGAAATCATGGGCTTCCTTTTAAACTATGTCTCTACACATGATTCAGAATATTTTGGGAAAATAAATAAAAAACCGATTGATAAAAAAATATTGGTCTAGTAAGCAAACCAGTTAACTTTACCTTACCTGGGCAATACATTTTTATCAATTGATTTGTTGATTAATATTCCCTAAATATCCTGAATCATGTGTAGAATCACCGTTTTAAAATCCTTTAAAACGGTGATTCGGTGATAATTATGGGCATCCGCCCATAATTGCAAATTCACTCTGTATAATACCTTAGGATTCGAGAACAATGTATTACTACCATGCCCACATGGTAGGTTCTTCGAGATAATATAGCCTGTGTAAGTATGCTTCCTACCTAATGTTTAGGTAGTAGGTACGTAAGTATGGGAAATGCATACAAAAGCATATTATCTACAAAGATTAATTTATTTACCTGAGCACTTCGACATGCTACAACCTACATCTATTTTAGTATGTACGCTTGTTTAACACTTCTTATTAGTGCTCAATAGTTAAATAGCACTTGGTATGTACATAAACTATATATTCTATAAGAACAGTGTGACGTGCTATAGGCCACACAAATTAGGTTTTCCACAATCGCACAGATTGTAAACTTAGACATCATACTTTATGAAGCGTGTGGAAATAATGTTGTTTATTTCTACTTATTCAGTTTTCAACAACGCGCGGTACTGTATCGACCACTATTATGTTGCTGCCGTTAATATTATTTAAATTACTTTGTAAGGAGTTTTCGTGAATAGTCATTTTATTTTTCTTTAATATTGTTATTGAAATAGAGTCTGTTTTTAGCGGTCGTGTCCTGCCGCATAATAGAACTACAATCGGCGCCGCGGGAGAAGCAGTTGTTTATCAGTCGATATGTTGTTACCGAGTCCGATGAGTTTGAGGGAGGTGTTTTGGTTGACGAATGGGGGACCATCGAAGCGGTTCTTAAAAAGGAATCAGTTGATTTGTTGCTGACGTCGGAACTCAAACAGAATTTTAAAGTAAGTACAATCTATAAATAAAGTGAACGCACTTGCGCCATAGCAGGCACTCGGCACAATTTTTCTCACAAAGATGATGCCCTATCTTCGGTGAGGTACATCTTCGGCTGATATCAGCACTCAGTCTAAGAGCAATTTGGTGAGGCGCATAGCAATATTGTATGGAGTTGTTTATTCCATTCTATTCTATTTTTATCTTAACCCACCTAATCATCACAACTCGAAGCTATATTCCAGTTCTGTCCTTCTACGCCTTTTACGTAGACATGTTTTTGATGCTTTTTAAAATGATTTCCTTAGATTGTAGATGGTGGAGCTTGGGCCTTGATGGCAGGCGGGGTGGATTCCCACGTACACGTGAACGAGCCCGGCAGGACCTCATGGGAGGGATACGTAACAGCCACTCAAGCGGCCGCGGCAGGAGGCATCACTACTATTATCGATATGCCCTTGTACGTATAGAAACATCGTCCTCTTACTTCAAAATCAAGGTTTTGACTAATTACTTTGCCTAATAGCCGTTGTTTTAAATGATTTTATCCTTAGCAAGTTATAATAGCGATCATGATTGTAAGCCTGTCCCTCACGCTTCAACGCACTAACTGGTACCTAAACATACACCTGGTACATTGAGTTTGACAAAAAAATAATTACTCGTCTGCCACGAATTTTAAAATACCTATCTGTATCTTTATTTAATATAACAATGGTAGGTATAATATGATTTTTGTACTTATCAGAAATTCGATTCCACCAACTACGACACTAGAAAATTTGAAGATCAAAGCATCGATCGCAAAGGAGGAGGTTTTTGTCGATGTCGGATTCTGGGGTGGCGTGGTCCCCGGCAACGATAGGGAGCTACAGAACATGGTGCGAGCTGGAGTGGTCGGCTTCAAATGTTTCCTGATCAACAGCGGTGTGTCCGAGTTCCCCTACGTCAATGAAAACGATTTAGACAAAGCCTTCGCCGCGCTCAATGGCACTGGCACCGTCTTAGCTGTAAGTAATGAATTCTAATAATTATTAACCCATTAACATAGCTATGTACGTTTCTAGTACTATTTTGGTTTCAGTTTATTAACAGATAAAGTTTTTTGTTGTTGAATATTACTTTTATACTTTGTTTTTCAGTTCCACGCTGAAGTACAAGTTAATAATGATTCATCATGCGAAGGTCCATCGTGTCCAGGTATGATTTTTTTTATGTAAAATAAATTATTATATAGATAAAGAAAATGAAATACTTAAGCGTGATTTTCAACACAACTTATAGTACCTCTAGTATCCATAAACATAGTTATAACTAGTATTCATTAAACTTCAACCTACTGGATGCATCGTGTTAATATACCTATTAAATATGCGTTTAGAAGTGTATTGTTATCGCCGCCTTCTCTAAGCCGCTATAGTCGGTCTGCCCGTAAAAGCCCGCAACTTCCTACCGTACAAGTATCTGACCCATTTCCTCAATCTCGCTTGCATTTCCTCAATTAATACTGTAGAGCCAATTAGTCAATTACCTAATTGACTTTAGGTTTTATTTTCTTGAAATAGGTATTATAGGTAAGTATTAAAACTGATCAAATTTTCATATTTCGACATGAATGTATTGTTATTTCATAATTCGTCTTCCTCATTCCCTCAATTCTGAGGATCGCGACTATTACGGATCTCTTTCCAAATGACACACTATAAAAACTACCAGCATTCTTGGCATCGGACTATCTTTTAATGCCCTTACTATCGCATCTGCCTTCACTTTGACCTATCATTACCTATGCTTCTCGCGATCCTATTAGACAACCGCACAATGTGGCCAAAGAAGCCAAGCGTCCTTACAAATGTATTTTATTACAGATCCTATATTATACGATACGTATCTCGCCTCCCGTCCCGATGTTATGGAGATTGAAGCAGCTTCGTTAATCGCTTCGCAGTTATCCAAGACAGAGTAAGAAATACATAGTAAAATTATTTTGACGAAGATGAACGTCCCAGACCTAAAAGACCTAATTCTAGATAGCTTACAAAGAGTATATATACATAATGTCTTACAAGGTCCCCGAGTACCTAATCATCCTAGGCTGCATTGCAAAAAAATTACCAACATTTTACTTTATTTATTTACCTATTTAGTTATTTCCATGTTGACTCTAGCTAGTTAGACAAATAGATTGGAGGCCACACTCCATCGATTTCTAAGAAGTTATGAACCTGTCTAATTTTGCTTACAGCCATTAAAATCTTTAACCTTGTACATAACTGCATACCTACTTGTTCAATTCAATTTTGGATTTAATGGCTCCACCGCCGACTTGATCTCTCAACTTTTTACGTTGGCTGATTATTTCCGCGAACTTTGGCACTATCGTCACAGAATAGATAAGGAGTACAGAAGTTGCACTCCTTTGATCTTGAAGAAAGCCGACATTTTAAATTATTATTATTACCTAAACTTGCCGCGCCCGACCGCGCGCAATCTAAATTGTGCCTTGACGCAACGCGTTAGCGTATGTAATTCGCCGTCCCGCTGCCGCACGCTGCTGCACGCTACTTAACCTTCAATCGGTAGGGTTGTCACAATTAATAAAAATAAAATAGTACCAACATTTTTGTATTTAAATGTTAATTAAAACTATACATTTTAAAAAATTACAGTTGTTGCACTTTAATGTAATGCCTTCGATATTTTTTGTCTTTAAAATAGCGGTTATTAAATTTAATGGCAGCATAAATGCGAAATCTAACAAATAATTTAAAAATGTATTTTGAAGGGAAGCATGGACATGGAGTGGTGAAATTAATATGTTTTAGTAAATTAATTAGCGCATATAACAGCACGCAATAGCATGGGAACAATACGCAATAGCATAGCATGGATGCATAGTAAAATATCAAGCAACAGCAAGTGCAAGTCGCTCATTGAGTTATGACCGTTAACCTTGAATTTATAGTTCTCTCACTCGCTTTTTCCGCCGGTGGCCGAGTGCTCATAAAACGCTACGGCAACTAGTATCTACTTATATCGACTTAGGTAAGTGTCTAATACGAATATAGGTAAGTAGAAAAACTGGCAACACGATGGATCTCGTCAACTATGAAAGGAATTAAGGTAGGTAGGTATTCCGTAATCGATGCTAGTAGGTATAACGTGGTATAACCGTAAAAAACTGTCATTTCATTCTGTTCCAAATTACATATTTTCGCTTTAATTCCACTATTCGATCCTACCTCTTGTAAATAACGTCTACTGCACTGAACTATGAGCTTCTTTTTATATCTAAATAACAAAATAAAACTTCAATTAGCTTCAATTACCTTTCACAATCAGCTGGCAAAGAAAAAAATGACAATTTGCAGTTTCTATAACTATTTAGACAGCCATATACGCCACAGTTCGTCTTGCTCGTCATTTTTAATTATAAAATATAATTCCAACGCGAGCGACCAACCAAAAGCGCGCGAAACGTTATAGCGCGTGTTCACGCCAGGAGCGCGGCGGCCATATTGAATTGCGTACAGACTTTGTACGCGAACCGATCGGAGCTAGTTCGACCGAAACCACAGAGTGACTGAGGCCTGCTATCGTGCTACCGCACTGATTATACCTACTTATTGAAGCAAAGTCAAAAACAGCTGATGCCATTCCCGTTGATATCATCTTAGGAATACCAGCTATCGGCAAAAATATCTCGTTGAAATCCGTCCATGACTATAGGAGATACAATATCACAACCTCTTTGTGTTGCCATATAATGTTGCAATCAAAATATAAATGGCTCCGGTTTTGCATATTCCCAGTGTCCACGTGCACGTTGTACACGTGTCTGCTGAGGGCGTGCTGCCGATTCTGGAGGCGGCCAGGGAGGAGAGAGTAAAGAGGGGGTACAAGGGCTGGCGGGGCGGGGTCACCGCGGAGACCTGCAACCACTACCTCACGCTCAGCTCCGAGCAGATCCCGCCGGGGCATACCGAGTACAAGTGTGCACCGCCCATTAGGAATAATACAAACAAAGTAGGTACCTATCTACTGGTTATGTATGAACTTGCACTGGGCAGAGTGATGGTCTCAGGCCCGTTCACATAGAGGGGGATTGTATTTAGCAAAAAGGCATTGGATGCCATACCCATAAGCCATAAAACGATTAAATGGTAAGATCAGCGTAAAGTTACTTTTTAGCTGCGTTTCGTAAGATGAATGTGAGAGCCGGAATCCAGCAAATTTAATGTTCTTTTCGCAAAGAAATATTAGTACAGACGTAAGAATTTAAAATTTCTCGTGAATCCCGAAACCTAGGGTGACGCTGGTAAGTTTTTAAATAAAGTTTACTTTACAGCAAAAACTTTGGGGGTACATTCGAGACAATAGACTGGATTTGATCACTTCCGACCACTCGCCCAGCGTCCCTGAGCTCAAAGGAGCAGATTTCATGACGTCATGGGGAGGAATATCCTCCGTCCAGTTCGGTAAGCAATCAGTCAAGTCTCAGATTAAACAACCCTTTATTCGCACCTGTGAGTACCTAAGGACAGTTTTAGTTTGTGTTCCAACAGAATCATCACCTATTTGTAACTTAATTTTCAGATCTCTCGTTGTTTTGGACGGAAGCAAAGGCGCGGGGCTACGGCCTGAGTACTCTGACCCACTACCTGTCGGCGGGGCCGGCGCGGCTGTGCGGCCTGCAAGGGCGGAAGGGCGCGCTGAGGCCCGGCCTCGATGCGGACCTCATATTCTTTGACCCCAACGCCTCCTTTATTGTCACGCCTGATATTATCCGATATAAAAATAAGGTATCTACGATTTATTTCACTTCGATTAAAATTTAATACAAAGTACCTATTTGAAGTCTGTGATCAAGTTCTATTTTTTAAGGGGTACATAAATAGTCATGTCCTAATCATACAACATGTTATGAAAACCCTGTCCGACCCAAAAACGTATTGTTGGGTATCGAGATTAGATTCTATTTTTGTAAAAAAATCTAATTTTTATTTAAAAAAAAATAATAATAATATTTTTTAGCATAGTAAGTGTCCCACTGCTGGGCAAAGGCCTCCCATATTTTTTTGGAAAACAAATACCCCGTATACATTTAAAAAAAATCATAAAATGACGTCATCACATACTTTGTGGTCAGAGGTGCCGCCACACTATCTAACATAATTACTTCCGGTAACGGTGTTGTCATATTTTTAAAATTTGCTACATTTTGAGGGGAAAAGGCAAAAAAAATGGCATTTTAAATTGTCATTAATATGTTTACTATCATGAATATTTTTTTTATTTTATTTTATTTGGTCATGTGATTGGGAAACCTAAATACCGGTTTCGGCTCGGACAAGGTTTTTTTAACATATTGTATATTACCTAACTGTCCCGCTTTGCCCTAGTCGTATGCAAACTATGACATAGGCATTTGATTACGAAGCTGGGTGGGTACCTATTTGTTTTTACACTTCTGCTTTATTCATGCAGTTTCTTCTTCTTCGTTTTTCAGTTCTGCAGTTTTTACATAAATTTGCTTTATTTACAGATCAGTCCCTATATGAATAGAGTCCTGACGGGGAAAGTTATCCAGACCTACTTGAAAGGACAATTGATCTACGCTGACGGCGAGTTGATCGGAGGACCTGCGGGCAAATTGTTGTTGAATAGTGATAGTGGCCGGTTAAATATATCTACATAAGTACCTACTAATATACTTATATTTTAATTGTAAATACGTAAATAACTTACTGTATACTTTTTTTAATGTTTTAAGAATGTTATTTTAACAAGAAAGTATGTAATAAGTAAGTAATCAATAAAATACTTACTTTAAATATTTTGTCGTCATTTCTGGGTTTCATAATCCCTTATTCAGTTATTACAGCTGAATGATAAATAACGGCATGTTTTCAATCTATTTGGCGGCTCCGCCCCTTTAAAACTGGTCTTATCTTGCGTCACAGGGGGGTCATTAATATTCTACCAACATCTCAGACCAACATTACACATTATAATACACGAAAACGCAAGTTTTGGATATTACTAAAACAAAAATGACTAGAAGTGGGTGCTTAAACGAAAAGCCGTTTGAAAAGTTCGCTTTTTTAAGTAAGCGCCTAAGCGCGCTTACAAATTTAAGCGTGTTGCTTTTAAGCAATGACGGCAAGAAAGAGAAAGAAATTCCAAAAAATTACAAAAAGTAACCTTATTTGTATGACAATACAGTTCAAATCAATATTTAATTAAATTTAACCTTATTTCTTTACCCATAAAAAGCAATAATTTATAATACATTATATTAAATTAAAAACCATATTTCCATGCACATAAGACTCACTATCAATTTTTCAGCGCGTAAGTTTTTGGCTTTTTGCTTGAACTTATGTTTAGTAAGCATTTTGCTTTTGTTGTCCGTTTATTGACGAACGAATTTTTGTTTAATTTAAAAAAGCAGAAAAGCAAAAAAGCAGAAAAGCACTTTTACAACGACTTTTAAAAACAAGCACAAGCGTAACAACGTGCTTTTAATATAAAGCCGTTTATCATATCTTTAAAAATGACGACATAATTTTTCCACTTCCCGCCAAAAAGTCCGAAACCGGATAACGCTTTATTTATGGGTAAAGAAAGAGCACGACTTAATAGATCTACTATGGTAAAGAGCAAGAAAGTTGTTTAAAAATTGTCTATGGTTTGGTTGTTGCAGGTGTAAAGGCGGCTACTCACGATGCAATTTCGTATTCGATCTTTCGACTCAAATTGTTGAAGTCGCGATTGACTGTACTAAAATTAGGCGTCAATTTGCCTACTCACCGTGCAATCTGTCGAATCAACTTAAGTTGAATAAACGGATTGAATAAAAAATTGAATCGTGAGTAGTGATGGGATGTTCTCGAGAACATTCTCACCCTCGGAAACTTACTCGTGAGAATTTTTGAGAATCTTATTTTTTGGCTGACGTATCCTAACTTTCAATCTTAAAAACAATTAAAACCACCATACTTGCATGTTTAATGAGGTTTATGCCAAGTTTAACATGCTTCAGAAGATAAATTGTCGAAAATTCTCACGATTAAGTTTCCGAGGGTGAGAAAGTTCCCGAGAACATCCCATCACTAATCGTGAGTAGCCGCTTTAATCCTCTGATTTAGTTCAACAATCTACTAATTTCTTAAGCTACCTACTCACGATTCAATTTTTTGTACAATCTGTTGAATGTGTCTGTTGTTGGTCTTGTTGTTGTCTGTCTTTTGATTTTTCTACTGAAGTGGATCTGGCAACATAGGTACCTAGGGTTGCCATCCATCCGGGTATCCCCGGATTTATCCTAGTTTAGTGGGCGTCCGGGGAGCGACCGGGCGAGGCTTCATTTGTAGTCCGGGTTTAAAAATTTAAAGTTTGGGCCGCCCGCGACACACGCACTGTGCCCGCACGCCGCGCTCAACCGATCAAAGAAGATAATTATTATTGAGTTAAAAGAGTTACCTCAAAAATTGTAAGACTGAATACTAAAATGTTCTCGGTACTTTTAAGATTAATTGAATTATGTTAGATTTCATATTTTAATAAGGTTTTGTTTTCATAACAAGAGTATATCCACATATCACATATACATAATACATATATATAATTAAATCACATATACATACATATAATTACATATATCGCTTTTTATCCACCACAGTCAATAAAAAAAATAAAAGAAATTGGTGTTATATTTTAATAATAAAAAAAAACTAACTGATTATTAAAACAATTTGTAACAAACTGTAATAAGATTCTGTTTTGATAGGTACATTTAAAATGATGATAAAAGATGACTACATTTAATTTTAAGACCTTAAAATAAATAAATAGGTGATTTATGACATTTTCAGCTGTTTTTTTTACACTGACTATGTTTAAAAAACCTGTTGACATGTCCGGGTTCTGGGCTCTAAAATTTTTTTACGCGGGGTTTTTACGCGTCTTGTCCTGGCTGCCAAATTTTAGAGATGGCAACCCTAAACATAGGTATTATCGTTCATTCTTTTACTCTCTGCATTCATTGAACACATGTTTCAATGAGACAAACGCATCCTGTCATGGTAACTATATAAAAACTCCAAGTTATGAAGAGCGGTGAGACCTAGTAAAACAACCTTATTTACGTCACTTCTTAATTTATACGGATTGTAATATCATTCGTGGCCATATCGTAGATCTACGGAAATATCGGAAATCTACGATATGGCTACGACATATCCACCGCCATACTTATGGTGCGTTCCATTCACTGTTAATTTTGTTATTTTCGTTATTTTTATCCACAAATCACGTTCCACTCGCACCAACTTGTACTGAAAGTGATCATTATTATCGTTTTTAACACTTTTTGTTGGCGAAAATAACAAAAATTACGGTGAATGGAACGCAGCATTATAGTGGTCTGTTTCATACACTTCGCGTAACATAGAATTTAAAGATAAATTAGTATGGTTGGCCACGATTCAATTTTTTATTTAATTCATTGATACAACTTGAGTTGATTTAACAGATTGCGCAGTGAAGAGGCATATTGACGCCTACTTTCAGTACAGTCAGTCGCGACTTCAAGAAATAAAATTGAATCGACGGTTTGGATACGAAATTGAATCGTGAGTAGCCACCTTTAAGTAGTGGTTTTGGTGCTTATAATATTCTCTTTGATTGATTAATTTGACCATAGAGCATATTATAGTACTCTGTGCCATAGAGCATCCAACCGTCGCGATCTTTGAACAAACAATTTTTATTTTGTTTATATGTATTTTCCTGTGGTTTTCACCCCTCACCAAACCTAATACAGCCGATGAAAATATTAAATTCAATATTAATTTTTAAGTGATCATTGTGACTATTCATGTTTTATTTAATGTGATTAGTATAAAAGGTACTTTATATTGAATGTCATATTGACAATAGGAGGCATACATAACCTATAAATAAAACGAAATCATACAAAACTAGTCCAAAACTTAATGTTTAGTTTTATAATGGTGTTTTTAGATGCCGAGTGTTATAGACAATAGTATCGACGGTACGCGACCAGTAGAAGGCAGCAAAATGCAATTGGAATCGTTAGAATTAGCAGGTTGTACGCTAGACCGGTACATAAGCGCTGATAATTCGCGCCCTTCGTTTTTGGAGGTTTGTTGTTCTGAGTTACTAATTACAAACGAATTTTCACATTTTGGGTGCATTAGTTTTTGAGTTTTGAATTCAGTAAACTTTTAGTTTTTCACTGTGGTATTATAGTTTGTAATGTTGCGTTCTAATCATATTGTAGATAACCGGAGTAGCCGCCCAAAGGAGTCCAACATGCAGTGGTCTAAATGCAGGCGATTACAGAAACCTCGCTGGCCTGCTCAATCATCCAAATTTGTCTCAACTGAAGATAATAAATAAAGTTCCTTTGCCACCCGAAATAATGGAACATTTTGCCCGTATCCTTTGCAAAATTCTAATATCATATTGCTTAGGGCTTAGACTAAGTAGCAATAATAGCATGTGAAGTTCGCCTACACACACTGGGCTACGCAGACTAAGGGGACCTGACACATTGTGTGATAATGGGCCAGGCATGAAGGCCCATGCCCATAATATATATATTTTTTCATATTTTTTTTTAAATTTCCATTCAGGTAGTTTACAAAGTGTACAAAAATACCTATGTCTTAATAATACTTTTATCTTAGTAGAATTTTTATATAAATATGAACAGAACCTAAATACTATCAGCAAAATGTAGCTACAGTTAACTTTAAAATAGTAATACTTTCTTAGCAACAATCCTCAGATATGCAGTGCCATTGCTTGATGGGAGTGTTTCCAGAAATCAGTAGAGTGTGGCTTGCTATAGACAGCAACATCTATGTGTGGGCATTTGAGCATGGGAGTGATGTGGCCTACTTTGACGGCCTGGGGGAGACTATAGTGAGTGTGGGCTTAGTCAAACCGAAACCAGGAGTGTTCCAAAACTTTGTAAAGTATTTGCTAGTGCTGACCACAACAGTGGAAATTGTAGTTTTAGGTAAGATGTTGGTAATTTATTTAGTATTTAACATCTTAAAATAACCTCTGTCTATCCCTTGGGGGGATATAGGTGTGATTATGTTTTGTTTTATTTACTTACTAGATGAAGCAAACAAAACTAAAAATAAAATATTCAAATTGGTTGAGCCATTTTTGAGTTTTAGCGAGACTAACATGTTGTAATTGATTTATTTATATACATATCGATTTGGCTTGACTCAATGGGTAAAGTCCAAATAATTTTGTTAATCATCATCATATCTATTCTAAGTATTAAATTTTAGGTGTAACATTTTCATCCAGTAAAAACGATGGACCAGGGGAGCTCCAAGAGATACATTTAGTGCCTGAGCCGGTGTTTGTCCTGCCCACTGATGGGATATCAATGATGTGTGTCAAGGCCACGGCTAATGGCAGAATCTTCATGGGTGGGAAGGATGGGTGTCTGTATGAAATAACATACCAGGTGGGTGATGATTTTGATCAAATATTTTATGTAAGGGCCTCCGCAGACTAGCTACTTTTAGCATCGTCGATCGGCGATTTTGATGCTGCGTCTCGCACGTTCGCGCTCGAAGAAACGCGACGCAGCATCGATACGTCACAAAATCGCCAGTCGCAGATGCTAAAAGTAGCTAGTCTGCAGAGGCCCTAACACAATAATAAAGATGTTTTAAAAGTAACAGAACTTGTGTTCAATATATCTGAACTCTTTTTGGCACTCTGTTTAACATTTAACCTACACTCATAATATAGTATGCTGTGTTTATTTGCAAAAGGTGTGCAATTATTTTTAGTAATAACATCTCTTATTTTATTATGTTAGGTTGGCTGTAAAACCTGAATTCTTTACCCTCTATTTAACGGAATTATTTTCAAGATATGTTTTAAAGTATCAATTAATATTTCAGGCTCAATTATTATGGTTCGGGAAGCACTGCAAGAAAATCAACCACTCAACAAGTACTCTTTCATTTCTGGTACCATCATTCCTCAGTGCTGCCCTCTATGATGAAGATCCAATAGTGAAGATAGAAGTAGACAATTCTAGAAATATACTTTACACACTCAGTGAGAAGGGTTGTATAGAGGTGTTTGATTTAGGGAAAGATGGCGAGGGACTCAGCCGGGTCGTGAGGTTAACACAAGGGAAGATTGTTTCGTCGGCAGTAGACATTGTTAAGTAAGCTATGCTATAAATGTTGTAGTAAATTGATAACTAGCTTGACTTGTGGCATTGCCCGCATATACTTTATTTACCTCCATATTTTATAGAATCAGTTGTATTTGCATGATTGATATTCTTCAGTCAAACTTACAAGCACACTATGGCATTTAATATATATGTAGGATTTGTTTACACCAGTATTTAGTGAATTATTGAAAAAGATACCATTTTTTTACAGAACATTAGAAGCAAATAACTTTAAGCCAGTTATAGCTATATCTGCAGTGGATGAGTCAGAATCTGATAGTCTGAACCTCGTTGCTGTCACACAGACCGGGGCAAGACTGTATTTTACTACTGGAAGTGGAGAGTAAGATTTATTTTCTTTTAGCTTCTTTTTTCTGATCTTTGATAATTGATAAATGATTTAGCTGAATTTATTGGTAAGTAACATTTATCCAGACCTTTGATTTACTGTACTGTACCCTAGTAGGGTTGATTTTTGGTCCCTTTGACATTAATCAAAAAGTTTTTATTATTGATAAAATTTTAAAGTTACATTATCCTTGTTTCGTTTCATGTTAATTATATTTATGGCGCTCATTGTATGTAATATTGCTCATCTGCAAGTGGATACAGAGACCCTAGTAGAGTTGCCTGCCTGTACCCTGGATGAGAGGTTTTTGACTAGCTGTAACTACTGTTATCGATGTAGAAATAATGTGATAATAATGTAATATGTAGTGATAATAATGTAATATGATGTAGAATCGCTCTACGAAATTCAGAATAACAATGGAGAATGGGTAGCAATATTTTTCAAATGAACATGGGTCATCTTCAGTCTACAAGTCTTGAGGAAGGTGTATTGTTTCAGCGCGAGTCAAGGCGCGCAGCGGCCACAATACCTCACGTTACTCCACGTGCGGCTGCCGCCGGGATTCACGCCTAACTCTTCAGTATTAAAGCCTAAGCAAGTTCACAGCGCTGTCTACGAGAATGGTACGAGGTGTAATCAATTATTATTCAGTTTCTGATTTAGTTATCCAGGTAAATTAAAATCAAACTCCTTTATTGGTATTGGGTCTGGCCCGCCGCTAATTCACATGGACAAATATGACTGGGCGCGTCTGTCTCTCGTCCCGTTCGAATTTATCTCAGAAATTATTATTCGTATTCACACACTAGAGTGAAGTATAGTTTGCAAATGTGTGAATGTTGACATTCCGAAAACTGAAGGCAAAACTTGCCGATTTCGGTTGTCTATGTGTGTCTATGGGTGCGTAAATCGTGTATTATATTCATATCGCCAAGTTGTTATAGGTTTCAACATTTTGTTAGCAAGGCTAAGTCTTTATCTTTTTTTCATGTTAGTAGTTTTCACATACGAAGTTGGGACAGATCGATGGTAGAGTCCATGGTTGTGTTGTCAGTTGTGAGTTGTGTTGCGCGTGTGTGCAGGGTCGCTGGTGATGGTGTGTTCAGCGGGTGGCGGCGAGGCGGAGACGCTTTGGTGCCTCTCGCGCGTGCTGGCGGCGCCCACCTTCAGCGAAGCGCACTCGCTGCTGCCGCTCGACGGGCCCGCCTGGGCGCTCACCGCGCTGCCGCATCTACATTCCAAGCATCTGTCCCCACCATTAGTCTCCAAGAAAGGTCAGTTCACAGTCTATTGCATTGCGCGGCCATCCCCCTGACAATTTGATTCACTGTCCCGTCATCGTGATGAATTCGCCGTGTTCCCTGATACCCCGCCAACTTCTGACCATAGCATTCTCATGCAATAGTGAAAGTAAGTGGTATGTCTATATGGTTTATTAGAGCGAGTATGCGAGAAGAAATTGAATAGTACTAACATCCAACTAGAGTAATTAATTGTTCTTTAATTAGACGTAAAATGGAAAGGTAGTAGTATATTATGTTGTAAAGTGGTGTATAATGTATAGCGTAATGTGAGTGTGTGTGTACGTGTGGTGTGCACAGAGGTGTGGAGCGTGTCTCGGTGGGCGGTGGTGACGGGCGGCGGCGCGTGCGTGGTGGCGGGCGGCGCCGCGCCCGACCTGCTGCGCGCGCTGCTGCGCGACTGCCGCGGGCCCGACGCGCACCCCGTCAAGGACTTCTTCCAGGTAACTGAACTGCAACCAGAGTGGACAAAATTTAATTTCAATTAATTAATTGCAAATTGCATGTGGTGTCACAATTAACTATTAATTTTGATTTCTTTGTAATTCGCGAACCAATCACAATTAATTGTTAATTGTGACACCACCTGCAATTTGAAATTAATTAATTGCAATTAAATTTTACCCAACTCTGACTGCCACACCGATCGACCTTCATCGCTAATATGTTTTCTTTCTTTCGTCGGATTATACATACTGTCTCGAATAATAGTGTTCCCAATTTCTACAAGATCGATTTTGGATCCACTTATGCCCAATCGTTTCCAAGATTAAAATTAATGTTTGATTGCTGCATATCGTATGGTCGACCTACCCGCGTGCCGACGCGAATGCACTCCACGATTGGTTTATTAGCAATCTCATCTAATAAAATGGTTTATTTATAATATGAATCTTGATAGTAGAAATTGAAAACGACACCTTAAGCTGTTTTTCTTCCGATGTCTTTCGATGGCGTTCGATGGCGTTCGCTGTAAACTTTCCGTGCATGACGTGCAACGTGGTTGATATCCTAGCCAGTAGACACTCGGCCAACGAGTAGATTGTTCCCGCAGTTGTACAATGCGGAGCAGGCGTGCGCGTGCGCGGTGTACCTGGCGTGCGAGGACGTGACGAGCGGCGACCTGGCCGTCAGCGAGTGGGCCACGCGCGCCTTCTTCCTGTACGGCGGCCAGCTCGCGGCCGCGCCCCTCTACCCGCACCACCCCTCTCAGATACCATCAAGTATAGGTGAGTGAACAATAAGCCACTTATTATCTTGTCAAATTATCCAATCATCGTAAAGCATTGTGTTATTTTTGGTAGTAGCCCTATGAATAATGAAAAAACTGTTCGTGTTCAATGGTTGTTGCGTGATTCTCAAACAAAATTTTATTTGAATTAGGTGACGTCCATAGCATGGCATCATTTTTTGTTTCTACATTACAGGTTCTCCAAAATTCTCGCCTCGCCAAGTATCAACGCCCATGTCTGTGAGAGGGCCGCAGGGTCAAATGCAACAAGGGAAATTGAACCAATCGTATCAACAGGGCCCCATGAACCAATCTTTCCCTGGTTCGCCCAATCAATCCATGATGCCCCAGTCTCCATTCCCTCAGAGTATGATGGGCCCGTCACCGTTCAACCAGTCGTCGTTCATGGGCAATGTGACGCAGCAACAAAGAGACCCAAACTTCCCCATGCAAGTTGAATACAGTGCAAAGCATAATGGACTCTATATCTATGTTGGCAGAATTCTATCCCCCATATGGAATTTGAGATGCGTTTCTATATCACATACAGACGATAAGAAAGAATTTGTAAGTATTTTAGGATCCCGTTGTTTCTATTTTAAATCTATCATTTACAGCAACTTTTAAAACCCAAGCAATATAATTGGATAGCTGCCACATTTTTGGTTATAGACACAATGGAATATTTCATTGTTTTGGTGGTCATTAGATAACTAACAATAATATATGTACCTACTGTGATAGGTGTGTCATACTTTTTTTTTTTAAACAGATGAGTAGTAAATTAACGGGCGAAGACTGCGCGTACGTTGTGCAAAAACTGCAGCGAGTTGCGGCGTTCATGCAGCGCACGCTCGGAGCGCCACATTCCGATGAACACACCTCCTTGCTAGCATTGAAACTATTCGTATGTAAGTATGACTAGGATTTATGGTTTTGTATGAAATGATCTCTGCATACAAAAACACAGGTTTCTTACGGGTTGTACTTTATGATTTCTTGATTTTGTTACAGCGATGGCAATAGAAATGCTGAGCCTCTGGAAAGTGCTCTGCGAACATCAATTCCACGTTGTCGCCGCTAGTCTTCCGTCCGACCAACAGAATGCTTTGCAGGCGGCTAGTTTTAGGTTAGTCAAATAAACGTTCTAACAAAAAATAAAATATACTGTCTTATATTCTTACCTATATCTAAGTTCTAACTTTACAGTTTTATTATGTTGTTATTGTGCACTTCAAAAGTTCACGCACATTTCGGCGTGCTGCATCGCGTAACTTCAGTTGATATCTTTTCAGGGAATTATTAGTCGGTGGTCAAGAGGTAGCATGCTTACTATTGGGATCTCTAGTCGCTGGATACTTGCGGGACAATGCCTCGGTCGATGGTATTTCTCAGAAGTTGAGACAGCTATGTCCTTCGCTTTATAGACAAGAAGACGCAACATGTTCGAAGGTAATGTCGTCGGTATATCATATCATATGACGTTGCTTGTAAGATCATTGGCACAACTCGCGTTCCCGTATATAACTCCTATCTATAGCTTGTCAACGTTCAATTTTATCAATTCCACGGGTTTTGCTGCAGATTACATAAAGAAATGTTGTAAAAACATAAACTATTTTTTTTTTCTAGGCTAATGAATTGTTAATATTTGCGAAACAACAAAAGAATCCGGCCGAACGGGAAGAAATGCTTCAGCACGCACTGAAATTATGTAAAGTGAGTAAAAATACACACATATCTCGATAGTTATTTTCTGTTTGAAGTTTTATTATAGCGCCGTTGTTTTGGCAGGATGTAGCGCCGAACGTGAACTTGCCCCTCGTGTGTTCGAAACTGGTGTCGGCCGGGTTCTACTCGGGCGTGGTGGAGCTGTGCGTGGCGTGCGCGGCCAAGCTCGATCCGCAAGACAAAGCGGTACATTACTATAAGAGTGACCAGCCTTCCCAGGATAGAGAAGGACATCTTATTTATTATAGAAGGTTTGTACCGGAGAATTTAGAAAACATATATATCTATGGTTTGTACAATATCGGCACAGATATCGGCATTGTTCTTGGCATATATAATTTACATGTTTTGTATTGGCCTCGTGGCGTCATATAAATTTGTAAAAAAAAAAACTTATAAAAGCTCAGCTCTGAAGAAGCATCCTCAAAATTTAAAACTACTCTTTCGTCTCGAAATGAGCCAATACTGTTGTGATAAGCATTACTGTACCTATTTTAAGGCCAGTATTTTACTTTTTTATTTTAGAATGGAGATATATCGTGAAGTATGCGCGGCATTGGAGCGCTTGTACGAGCGAAGCGAGGCGTCGGGTAGCGAGCCCAGCCCCTTGCGTACCCAACCCCCTGCCGATTCTATGCTTACTTTGTCACCTGCGGACGCAAACTACCAGGTATAACCTACAATTTGACATCATAACTATTTTAAAAATATAGGCACGAACAATTAGACCTCCCAAGAGATATTTGTTTTAGTATAGTTTTTTTTCTTTACAGGGAAGAAAATTAGTGTGGGAATGTTTGTCTCGAGATGACGAACTCTTGCATGTTGCTGTGTACGAATGGCTAGTTTCAAAACAATTAGGCTCAGGTAAATTATTAAACAATAAGAATAACTAAATAGTTCTATGAAACAAAGTGTACAACAAGATGGCTTTCCTGTTTGGGCTATTATTCCAACTAAAAATAATTTTGTTCCTGTATTTAGCTTTGTTTACTTGGGACGTTCTATCCGTGCGAAGCAGAGGCTAGTTATGGTTTTCTGGCTGGTCTGGTAGGTAACTTTTGACAGTTATTATATGTTTTAAAATTCCGTCAGTGTAAACGTGCAAACTCATAGTAACATGTTTTGGGCCAAAGCTCCTTCCATCTGGGTACCTCAAAAATCAAGACTGTCTTAGATCGATTAAAAGTAGATACTTTTGCCAACGATTGGAGGGCAATGGGTAATTAGTATTTGTGTTAACACTGGGCCGCGTTCAGAGGCTACACCAAGTACAACTATTTACTCTAACCCCATTCCTTACTACGGAGTCGCTTCAGAGTGACGAGTTCAGTTGCGATATCAGAGTGAATTGTTGCACTCGGTGCGTAGCCTCTGGACGTAGCCTTGCTGACAGAAGTGAAGTGACAGATAACGTCACCCCAGTCCAATGAAGCGATAGTGGTAATCGGATGTTGTTTGTTCGTAGAGCTGTTGTCGCTGGGCGTGGCGCCGCCCGCGTCGCTGCGCACGTACCTGGCGGCGGCGGCGCGCGCGGCCGCGCCCGGCGCCGCGCTGCAGCTGCTGGACCTGCTGTGGAAGGTGCTCGAGAAGTCCGGCGACCATCTCGCCGCAGCCACCGTGCTCGAGGGGCTCGCTACCAGACCAGGGTACGTGAATACTAATACATCTACATTAATATACTAATACATTTCTTTATCTAGACAATGTCCAACATTCCAAAATACATAAAATAGGTAATTTTTTTTTAATGAGAATGTCGGTTGAACTTATTAGCGGTGGTTTTTATATGAATTTCATTCATTAATACCTTGACGGGGTGGAAAAACGACTTTGGTATTTTCTTTCTAAGAATTATTTGGTTAATTGGTTGCGGGTTCCAATATAATTTACGTGTTCGCTGATGGTATATCTTAGCGTCATCCAGATTATCTATGCATTAGTTCCGCTGTCACAGGTATGCGACTATCACATACGCCATACACTAAGAATAATCATAGCGACAGTGATCATAATCGGTGACCAAGATACCGCCGCTTACGTCCCGTATTGTATAAGAGTGCAATCGTCAAACTTAGGCGGGGTATCGGGGAAACGATGAATTTTGATTGATTAATTGGTCACACATTGGTCACACGTCTGCCAGTGTGCCAACCTTGGCTATAAAAAAAAAAAAAAAAACATGCAGTGGTATCTATATGTATGTTGGTTGGTGTGTGTACGGTCAGGTCGGGCGCGACGCTGGCGCAGCGCATGTCGTGGCTGTCGGCGGGCGTGGTGTGCGTGCGCGGCGCGGGCGCGGGCGGCGGCGAGCTGCTGCGCCGGCTGGAGGAGGCGGCCGAGGTGGCGCGCGTGCAGGCCGCCGTGCGGGCCGCCGTGCGAGCCCTGCCGCCCGCGCTGCGCCCGCCGCCGCACCTCGCGCACCGCCTCGACGACGAGCTGTACGAGATCACGCAGGTCCGTACAACATCCACCATTGCCACTACACTTCAATCAATTTACAACGGTGCGGTGACGGTCCCCAATACTTATAGGGTAACGGCACCCAATATTGGCACCCCCCCAATTATTAGCACTTTTGAAGTTATCTTTAAAAAATAAGAAAACTAAACATGGAAATAGTGTTTTTTTGTTAAGAGTCATAATTTTCACTGTTTTTCACACCTACCTAGTTATTCTATCCGCTGAACTAAGAAATCCCATAGATATATGTGTGGACAATAATTGGTGCAAGGTGCCAATAATTGGGGGTTTTACCCTACATATTTTGAAATATAACCTATTTTGTTTTGTGATATGTTTTAAAAGGCAGCGCACTCGAGCCATTTTATTTACCAAATTACTATTTTTGCCGATTTACAATTTAAATATATAAATTATAATTTAAAACAACAAACCCGTTGAGTTTTAAGTCGGATTTTCCAGTCGAGCTCACGTTACGATCCGGTTGTAGAGTTAAGAAAAAAATTACAATTTAATAGTTTAGGTTGGACAGAGTATACAATAAAAAAATCTCGTTCAAATAGCCGTTCCGATGGAAACGTCCCATCATTTTCTCCCACAGTTTTGAGGAGACAGATTCAATTATGTACCGGAATTCGTCGCCTCGCATTGACGTTTCGGTGGTAATGTGCAGCTGTACGAGGAGTACGCGGACCGGTTCAACCTGTGGGAGTGCAAGCTGGCCATCGTGCAGTGCTCGGGGCACACGGACGCGCTGCTGGTGGAGCACATCTGGAGCCACATCCTGTCCGAGGCGGAGGCGGGCGCGCGCGCGCTGCCCGCGCCCGACGACCGCCTGGCCGCCGTGCTGGCCAAGCTCACCGCGCTCGGCCGCGAGTACGTCAACACGGGACACTGCTTCCCGCTCTGTGAGTTCAGCATCAACATTTTTGGTGGGTACCCAAGTTTCTATCAAAATTGTGACGGTTTTATTTTTTATTCGTAGATTTCATCGTCCGACAACTAGAAATAATGAGCTGCAAGCTCCGAGCCGATCAAAGCATGGTGTTTAAAACTATTCTGAATATCGGCGTTTCGTTGGAGCAGGTGCTGGATATTTATATCAAGTGAGTGCAACTTCTCAGTACAGTGACTTTTTTTTGCAGCTTTAATTTAACTTTCTTATGTCACGGTAAGCAGTGGTAGCCGATTGGTTAAGCACGCGTCTTGCGGGCTTAAGGTCATGGGTTCAAACCCTGGCTCACACCCCTGGATTTTTCGAAATCTATGTGTGAATCATAACTTTAATATGATTATCACTTGCTTACGGTGAAGGAAAACATAGTGAGGAAACCTGCATGTCTTTAGACATGTGAAATCCACCAACCCGCACTGGGCCAGCGTGGTGGATTATGGCTTGAATCCCCCTCGCATTGAGGGGAGGCCCGTGCCCAGCAGTGGGGCGTTAAAAGGGCAATTTTTTTTTTTTTTTTATATATATTATGTCGCGATGGATTGTTAATATTGATACTACATTGCTGGTAACCCGCGTCTGTAGCGCGATGCACATTTGTTCCGAGCGACGCATAACCCCGCAGCTGTCGCAAAAAACGCGCCACGCTTTCCGTTTTTAGCAACCAAGCAAAGATCGTCACGAGGAGCGTAGTGCTCGACGCCGGTAACACGGAGCGACGCATTTTTTCTTGTTAACGTGGGTATTGGTTCAGAATGACGATATGTGTTGTATGGCGACAGGTTGGTGAGCGTGAACGAGCGCGTGTGGCTGGGGTGCGGCGACGAGAGCCACGTGTGCGTGTGCGCGGCGCTGCTGCTGGAGTGCGCGCGCGCGCAGCTGGCGGCGCTGGGCCCCGCGCCGCGCCGCCGCGCGCTCGCGCGCTGCAAGGACCTGCACGACGCCGCGCTCTCCGCGCTGCAGGTGCGTCACACCAACACCGCAGTACCACGCTGCGGTTGCTGCATACTACTCCACCAAGCCAACTAGGCGCTCGGATGGAATGCGACTTCCCCGCCCGCACACCGCCACCGCCTTTTTGTGCGGGTGACGTCACATTTGACAAGCGCCTAGTTGGCTTGGTGGAGTACTGGGGCCGAACGTCAACCCCAACCACGCGGGCCGGCTGGCCGAGCTGGCACGCTGGTTTGACCAATAACAGCGCTTCATTTAATGAGCTAAATAAAATGGAGCGATCGTATTGGTCAAAGTGCAGCTAGCTGCTAGCCCGCTTAGTCGAGGGGGATAGTCGGACTAAAGGAATCGACCGCTTAAGGCGGGCACACATTATCATAATCATTCTCTCAGATAAAAACACCGAAAGGTGCATACATTTTGTACTGGATCACGTAAACTATTAGATATTTGCCGGAACGGGTGGTTACCTTGTGGTCCGCATAAGGGCGTCAAAAAAAATTCTGATAGTGTGGCGTCGGTCTCTGTCATTCCGCTTTCGTTTCCATCACATGTGGCGCTCGAGAGAAAGACAGAGCTGTACAAAGTAAGACACTGTCCTGCCAGTACTTGCTTTTTCGTATAACTGTTCTTCTGTATCGGGCTTCTGACGCCCGCAGATTCTACGTCACTTGACGTAGTTTTACGTAGTCGATCATTATTTGCGACGATGGTAATGTTTTGCTTGTTATTTTTGTTATAGTCTCGTCCGAACACTCAAGAGCTCATCGACAGGCTGTCGGTGGCGCAGGCGCATTTGGACCGTATGGACTGAAATGGGTGTGTCGGGTAGTCGTAGTCCAAGTACAATAGTGCGGATTTGCGTGAATACAAACATAGCAAATACCTCCATAGGCGTGAATGCAAGAAACTATAAAATACGTAGATCGTGTGAAATACTTTCTCAACTATTTTTTTATTAGTCTTAAGTTATAATTTAACACGATTATAAACCAAGAAGCCCTAACAATCACTGACATGTAAGTTTGCCTCATATAATTATTTAATTACATTCAAATTTTGAAATAAAACTCAACATGACTAAATAAAATTTATAGCTTGAACACAAAAACTACGTTATAAATTATAAATAATTATACAATAATCTGTTTCATAATTTAATATAATATAATTTCAATTACTGGCAGTGACAACATTTCTCACACTTGTTATTTAAAAAAAACTTCAACGTGTATAAACCACAATAGCTTACTGTATTTTTTAATCATGTGCATAATCATAAAAAAATAAAATGTGTTAGTGATTATGCATCTAAAAGCTACTATAAAATGGTTTCTATTTTTGTAAATAAATGATAATTCAGTATGTAACGGTTTGTTTTAATCAATGTCAAGGTTTTTATAAATTAACCTCTTGTGTGATGCGTAATGAGATTTACCCATCTAACATTTTTATTTTGTTGTAATGACATTACATAGTCTATTCATATTTACAATTCAGATCGTTTAAAGGAAGTATGAAAAGTTTTCAAGGCGTCGCTCGCAGTCAGCGTGTCCTTGAATTGACAAAACATGATGAATTAATGTTGAGTGAAGAATGATAGAATTACGACGAGTCTTCATCGAAAGGGTTGGTGGTTACCTGGTGCCCGTGGAGGTGGTCGTCGTCGGGGTACGAGTAGGCGCCGCTCGCCGCGGGCAGACCCACCGTGTTCATCGGAGATATTATCACGTTGTTATATTGCCTGCTAGGATCTCTCCCTGCGGAGTTGTTTCTAACTGTAGTATACGTGGGTGACTTTGGCATGTCTTTAATTCTGTTACCCGCTCGGTACGTAGTGAACTCGTCGGGCGGAGGAGGCAACGAGAACCCGTCGGAGTTTTGCGTTATTTCAGAGTTCTCGTCGCTCAGCTCCTTTGCTAGTTTATGTCGCATTTTTCTCGGCATCGTGTAGAAGGTGTTCATCTGAAAGTTGAGAGGGTCTGGTTTCATTATTGTTTATTCATAATAAATACATTTCATTAATAAACAGAGGAAGTTAAAGAAGGTATAATTTTTCTTACCGGTCTGGGAACATTGTAGTTAGTCTCCGGCGGTAGATGCAGCACCAGATGATCGCAGAGAGCGTCCATGTCCCTCTTCCTGTTGATGTTTTGTAAGGAATGCACGCGGCAGTGGTTGTGCCGCGGCGTGTCGCACTTGGTGGCGGCGGCGGTGTCGTCGCGCTCGGCCGCGTCGTGCATGTAACGCGCGGAGTGGAAGGAGCTGGTGCGCCGCACGTCGAAGTTCCTGGAGGGCTGCCTCGACACGGCTCGCCGGAAGGACTCCGTCCTTCGCACGTTGCACTCGCTGCCGTCGTCGCTATCGTGATACGTTTCGCAGTTGGACTCTGAAATGTAATAAACTTTTTGAAGCACTCGGCTCCGCCAGTATGCTACTTCGAGATGTAGCTTTCTATCCGTAAAAGAATTTTCAGAATCTGCGCAGTTCAGTTGTTCCAAAGATTACCCCCTACATACAAACTTTACTTCTTTATAATATTAAGTATGACGAAGTACCTACGATTTGTTTAAATATCAACAGTTAGTGGGCATTCGAAATAAACTTACGCAACATTCAACTTAGGTACATTTCAGGATAAGCTAGAGTAAACCTCAGGGAAAAATTAAAAACTAGAGAGGGCATGCTATAGGCCCATCACAGCATTCCCACAGGCCAATATCAACCTAAACACCCAACGCTTTTCACTCGAGTGTTATATTAGAGGTGGCGATGGTGTTCCTGTGGTATTGAGGGCTGTCAGCCGGTGCGGTCGCGGTGTCGGTTATGTTACCTTCGGTATTGTAAGCGCAGAGCGGCGGGTCGGGGCGCGCGCGCGGCAGGTCGTGGCGCGCGGCGCGCTCGTGCGAGCACAGCACGAGCCCGCACGCCGCCAGCGCCACCAGCGCCACGCCGCCGCACAGCGCCAGCGACAGCGTCGTGATGTTGGTCACTGTGTTCCCCGGCGGCGCCGGCACTAAACACCATTTATCATACCATTATTTTAGTGGAACTTTAATGGCCAGCGCTCACTACGCGTTACGGTACGGCATGGGATTTAATGATCGCAAATTATTATTTTAAATCTTATTACCCTATACCCTTTAGCGCTCACTTTTCGCAAGGAGCTTGACCATACCGCAGGAAGGAGTGCTAATGGTAAAAAAATAATATTCAAAATCATTTGCATTCATAAATTAATAATTGCAATATGTGGAAGCTTATTATTAGCAATTTTCATGTCTCATTTTCTATTATACTTAATTTTGTTTGTTAGTCTGTAAGCTTTCCTAAAATTAAATAAATAAATAAAATCCTTTGCCGTACCTTCCGCAAATCATAACAAATCAATAGTTTCTGACATTTTACCAAACTATAGACAGATGTGTTAGGACTTATTTTTATATGGTAAATAAAACCAAATTAGTCGCTTACCTAACTTCTCGTCGATGATACTATCTTTGTCGATCTCGACAGATTTGCTTTCCCCTTTATCGTTGAAAGCTATAATGACGAACTTGTACGCGTCACTCATTGGTTCGTGAATCATAAAATTCGGTTCGAAATTGATTATAGAAACTAGATGCTCATCAGAATCTACTGGTTGCAGGGTGAACTTGAATTTCTGTAACAAGATAAATAATCCTTTTGGCTTCTGAATTCAAAAAGCTTCGAGGCTCTGAATGAGTATCGGGAATAGAATTAAATAGTATATTTTTTATTGAAATTCGGACAAATTTTAAAACATTGTAAAATCTCAAAAACAAAACTATCTCTTGACTTTTTAAACTTGTATATTAGTCGTGCAGAGGAAACCACCCACTTAGTTCTCTTATCAAAATAGTGTTAACTAGTTTATAAATCGCGATGATGCAAATATAATTTATATTGTGATAGTGCAGTACCTGTGCCAATCCGCCATCATGGCCCTTGTCACAGGACACGGTGATGTCGTCCTTGGTGTTCTTCCGCGCCTCGCAGTTGGTGGGCGGGCGCGGTATGGTCTCGTCCGTTACCATGAACGTGCACGGTCTGTGCAGCAAATGTTTCGCGGGCACGTCGTTCTGGCCCCAGCAAAATATCGTGCCTGTGGGGGCAAGTGGACGTCGTTGAATTTTGTATTGAATTTAAGCCCTTTCGTTTTACAGTAAAATATTTAATATTGTGGCCAAAGATATTTAAGCTATCACCATGCTTTCTTTTATTAAATGTACACGGACAAAAATATTAATTTTATTATTCGATAAAATATTTCATCGGAGTTCGACCCTGTTGGTTCTCAATAATATTTCATTTCCGATGCCATTTACCGAAATTTGAATTGTTAACGAAAAATTATGAAAATTTCTGAAAATTGTAAAAAATATGTGACGTCACACAGGGAGGGGGGAGTCTCGCAAATGTGACCAGCTGTGACATAGGGGGGAGGGGTCAAAAAAATCATGAAATTCGTGTGATATAATTTATGAATGGCCCTTTAGGAACTTACTAAACGTTGTTCCATTAGGTCGTTGGTACGACATGGTGGCTCCTTCAGTCTCTACTGTGGTGTGCGGCTGGTCCTGCACGCTTGTCGAGTTCACGGCCTCGTTCACTATCACCCAGCGATACGAAGACGGGCTAGGGTTGGCGACCACCGAGCAATTTAATTGTATAACCTCGTTTTCGCCGACGCCATACTCTATACTCTCCTCTTCGTCGCAATATGCTGGATCTATAGAAAGTTGGAGAAAATAATGGCCTAGTATTTTTCATTAGAACAAACGATAGTAAAGGCGGAAACCCACCGCGGCGCACGGAGAGGCCACGCACGTGGTTCAAGCTTCGCTTTGCAAGAAAATGTATGTAACCGTGTCTACCGCGGCGCACGGAGAGGCTACGCACGAAATGACGTCTTACATGCATTTTCTTACAAAGCGAAGCGTGGCCCGTGTGCGTGGCCTCTCCGTGCGTCGCGGTGGGTTTACGCCTTATCTACAAAGAACGGCAACGAGAACTTTCGCGCATTGTCGGCAATGACACTTCACTTTACCATGCTTCAGACGCAATTTGTTGAGTGGAATACATTCAGTATCGTTAACTGACATTACAATGTATATTATAATCAAGGTATTTCCTGGGGTCTTTGTCCAAATGTCCCACGCAACACAAGTGCACACTTTTTTTTCAGAAATGCTCAATCATTACGTATACTCGGTGACATTATTATCGTCTTATACCAGTAATCGGCAAACCAATTAACCGGCGCGGCGTCACGAGGTACAAACGCATTTTTGAAATTTCATTGTGTATATTGGTCGTTTTGTATTATACGCGGCAGTGTGTTGACGGCGCGCGTATTAAATAATACGCGCGTATTATTTAATACTTCATAATAGGTCTTACAAGTGACATCGATAGTAATGGGCTCGCTGCAGGTGGAGCCCTCCACGTTGGAGGCGACGCAGTAGTACTGGCCCGCGTCGCGCTCCGACACCTCCGACAACTCCAGCAGTTGCTGTATCGGCTTGTCTTGGTTCGACGTTGAATTATCCTGGAAAATACGTATCTTGAAAACCATAATCTCTTAGTACGAAACACAAGTAGTTTTTTCGGGTCTGTTCTTCTGAACTGCGAACGGATTTTGATGCAGATTTTATGATTAAGAGAATTTCTTCCAGATGGTTTAGGTATATTTCCGTGAAAAACCGGGTAATCCTGGAACGGTGGATATAAAGCCTTTGTCCCAGAGTTATCATTGTTTAAAAAATTGATTCAAAACAAAACGAATAAATCACCATGTTTAAAACATGTTTTAAATGTTTAAAACATGTTTTAAAGAAACTGTTTAAAACAAGGTGATTTTTTCGTAACAACCCTGCTTTGTCCTGAACATGCACTGCAGATCCTGGCTTACAAGATACAATGGTGTGATAGACAGAGCCATGCAAATGGATCATCTACTTATCACTCAATGGACGTTATCATAGTGAAAAAATCCTGGATAAGTATCGGAGAGCTAGGAAAGCGAGAATAAAGGACCAATATCGGGCCCGTTAGCGTGGTTGGCGCGGAGGCGCCTTTCACGCTGCAGGTCGTAGGTTCGATTCCTACCCAGGACATGCATTTGTGTGCGTGAACATGTCTGTATGTCCCGAGTCTGGGTGTATATGTATATTAAGTATGTATTTACAAATAAAAAAGTAGTATATGTAGTAATATCAGTTATCTGGTTTCCATAGTACAAGCTCTGCTTAGTTTGGGATCAGGTAGCCGTGTGTAAAAAATGTCCCAGGATATTATTTATTTAAAATATAATATAATATTACTTTAAAGAACCAATACAGCTCGTAAATGGAAGGGTTCGCCTGGTGGTTGCAAGCCAGCGACAAATTGGAGCCTTTGGTGACCGCCAGTGTGCCATTCTGTACGTCTTCATTGGCGACTATTTCCAACACAGGTGGGTCTGAAATAAATATTGTAACTTTAAAATTACTGTCTCATTGTCCATTACCATCTCATAGGGGAAATTTAGCAAGGCTGGTTGAAGTTAAATTAGTATTTTATTTTTCAGATAGGGGGCCATCCATTAATTACGTCACACGAATTTCATGATTTTTAGACCCCTCCCCCCCTTGTCACAGCTGGTCACATTTGCGAGACTCCCCCCCCCCCCCTCCCTGTGTGACGTCGCATATATTTTATAATTTTCAGAAATTTACAAAATTTTTCGTTAAAAATTCAAATTTGGGTTTTAATATTTAGATATATTAGATTTTTAAATATGACGTCACAAAACTTAGGACCCCTCCCACCCCCTTGTCACACAATGTCACATTTCGTCGACCCCCTTCCCCCCTTTACGTGTGACGTAATTAATGGATGGCCCCTAGTACATCCTATTTCCACTACCCACTGCTTAAACTGTGGTATCGTCATTTTGTAAAGTAATAAGCATATGCAGTTCCAAAAGATACGGTACGATTGTGTGAACATATGGCACAGTGCATATTGATTGAAACTTGCTACTACACTTATGAACGCAACGTATTGGTGGTAGAGCCAAGCTATAGCCAATTGACTGCAGCTCATATACGAGCTGGCTCGACCGGGCTAGTACTACCCTCTCACAGAAGACCAGCATAAATTATCTATTACAGCGTTTCGTACGCGATGAGTGAGTGAGCCGGAAGCCCAACACCCCCCCCCCCCCCCCCAGGGGCCATCCATAAATCACGAATTTCATGATTTTTAGACCCCTCCCCCTCTTGTCACAGCTGGTCACATTTGCGAGATTACCTCCCCTCCCTGTGTGACGTCACATATTTTTTAAAATTTTCCGAAATTTTCCAAATTTTTCGTTAACAATTCAAATTTCGGTTTTAATACTTAGATATATTCGATTTTTATATGTGACGTCACAAAACTTAGGACCCCTGCCACCCCCTAGTCACACATTGTCACATTTCGTCGACCCCCTCCCCCCTTTACGTGTGACGTAATTAATGGATGGCCTCCTACTCATCCCTCTGTCCCACTTCCGTTGGCCACGTGCGAGCGAAGCCTTTGGTATTGCAAGCATCTTTAGGCTACGGTAACTACTTAACATTAGGCGGGACGTACATTTGTTTGCCACCGTAGTGACATTTAAAAATAAACACATATACACTTCCAAACTGTAGGTGAGTATCTGGCGCACTCACACAAGACGCTGAGCGGCAGCGGCTTGGCGCACGTGGTGTGGTTGCCAGCGCGCGCGCGCGTGTTGGAGGGCGCGCAGCACGTGACCAGCGCCTCGTCGTGCTCGCGCCCCACCGCCAGCTCGATCTCGCTCACCACCAACCTCTGGCTCGGCTCCGACTGCAGGCGGACGCATTGCAGCGACAAGCAAAGAGCACCGTTACTTTTTGGGGCGTTCATAAATTACGTGAGCCATTTAGGGGGGGAGGAGGTCGAGCCAAATATCACCTAATCTCACGTGGGGTGAGGGGGGGTCTCGGCAAATCTCACGTTTTTTTTTATACCGCAAGAAACAATGTAAAATTGCGAGAAAACTGGGTTAAATCAAGAAAAACACGTTTCTCTACTAGAATATGGCTTTCGAAAAATCTCACGTGAGATTAAAAGGGGAGGGAGGTGGTTCGAGCCAAATCTCACGACATCTCACCAGGGGAGAGGGGGGTCGAAAAATCACAAAAATCACCTCACGTAATTTATGGACGCCTCCTAATACTAGGGCATCGGAACTGGTTCTTATTTTCGACCGTCAGAACCGGGCCCGGTTCCGTAGAAGAACAAAAAGACACGGTCAAATGCGTGATGTGTGGCTGGACCATGGACCAATTACTAAGGGGACTGGCCCTAAGCAACTCGGCCGAGTGGTCGGCCTAGTACTATCGTCGACATAAAATGAAGCGAGTAGTTCAACTATTTACCGGTAGATAGAACAATGAAAATTACGAAACAATGACCACGTTTTTTTTTCATACATATATCTAATAAGGGCACCTCTTTCTTTAGTCTTTACTCTGTGGGCTGGACTGTACTTTCCGATAAACTAAATTAAGGGCAGCGCAAGACCGGTCATTGTGGCGGACCTTGGGGGAGGCCTATGTCCACCAGTGGACGTCTTTCGGCTGAGATGATGATGATGATGAAATTACCTAGAGTGTTCTTTCGCGATAGTAACATGAAATGAAATACAAAGGTTTGTTTTGCTTTGAGGCACGTTCATGCAGTCAAAAGGAGTAAATGACTGCGTGCGTGAATAATGCACGCTGCAAGGCCGCACGCCACTTAATGTCGTTGGGACGGACAAATCAACATTAACTGTCGTAGGTATCGTAGGTATAACACATAATTCATCGCATTTTCGAATCGTTCGCATCATTGAATTAGGGATGGCACTCACGCACACATATACTCACGCCTGTATCCCACAGGGATAGGCGGAGACTATTCATTGTCACATGCCACGATTTTGACACACCTCTTTTGCTTCATCTACATTCATGCATCTTCTCATGCACTGCCGTTGGTTGAGGTTGAGGGTGATAAATACATAGATAACACTTTATTGTACACCAGTGGAAAACAAAAATGACAAATAAAACAAGAAACAAGCAACAGTGTACAGTGGGCGGTCTTATCGGAAGCTGCGATCTCTTCTAGAAAATCCTTTAGATGGGGAGTGAGAAGGTGCTACGGACTTGACCTTTCTGGAAAAGACCATTAATCTTAGAGATGTATTTTTTTTGTTAGCCTATAGGGCTGTCCCACTCCTGGGCAAAGGCCTCCCCTTTTTTCTTCCACACCACTCTGTCCATGGCAATTTCCGGCCACGTCTTTCCTACAAGTGTCCAGGTCATCTCGCCACCTTCTCCCGGGTTGACCTCGACGGCGATGGCCATTAGAGATGGTAGTTACCGTAAATGTCTGTTCCAAGTTGACGAGTTGGTAGCCGCGTAGTTTCCAGACGGGCTCGGGCAGCGGGCGCGCGCCGAGCACGCGGCACTGCAGCCGCAGCGCGTCGCCCGCGCGCACGCGCCCCGCGCCGCCGCCGCCCTCGTCTTCGCTCTGCACTTGGATGTGATAAGGGGGCACTGGAAAACATCACACTAATTATAATCAAACCCCCAAACCATGGACCAATTACTAAGGGGACTGGCCCTAAGCAACTCGGCCGAGTGGTCGGCCTAGTACTAACATCGACATAAAACGAAGCGAGTAGTTCAACTATTTACCGGTAGATAGAACAATGAAAATGAAAAAACAATGACCACGTTTTTTTTCATACATATATCTAATAAGGGCACCTCTTTCTTTAGTCTTTACTCTGTGCCCCAAACTTATAGAAAGTGATGATCTGCTTGCATTGGCATTACAAATAACTTTTGTTCCTGTTCCTAGAAATGCTTTGTAAAATCATTGTAAACTGGCAAAAATCTCTATAAATTTGGCGGTAAAGATGTCGTAGTTTTCTTAGTTCCATCCATGGTACAATACAACATGGGGGCTACCATCCATTTCGTTCGATCGTTCGTGGTTTGGACACTATTTTACTACGGAATTGTGTCAAAATTCAAAGTTCGAAACCCGAAACGGGATTTTGCTCCCGAACCGGATTCGTAATACCGGCCCGTATTCTCTTACCACGATTTCCCAAGTTACGATCACTGCTTTCATTGATTGAAATCCTTTAGAAATAAGGTCTATTATGAACCGCACTACAGCCTATGCCATCAACTTGGACCACACGTGGCCCAACTGTCTCGGGAAGATCGTAGCAATGTTATCTTTTTGCAACATGGTCCCATCCATTTATTTTAGACAGTTGGTATATTATTAGTGTGGGTCCAATCACACGGTTTTGTTTTTTATAGAAAGCTATTGGGCTAAGAAGCTGACTTGGCTTGATATTGACTTCTTGGTGGGAAGCTCTACATGCAAAAAAGTTACTTAATCTTAATTAGTAGAAACGCTTGCTCTTTCTTAATCCGATAGAAAGGCGCTTTCGAAAATCTTAGTACTTAATCTTTTTTTTTGTACTCTATTAGAACTTACTTACATAAAAAGTAGTACACCTGCGTAGACGAATATTGATTGATACTTTCTATTTTTGAAAGAAAATACGATAGATGAAAATGATAAATTATTTTGAAATGGCGTGGACTTTTATGAATGATGATCACACACACGCTATCATTAGCGAGATTTTTGAAATCAACAAAAAGTTTTGACGAGTCACGAAAACGGAAGTCAGCGTGCAGACGTGCCTAACTAAAAGTAAATTTCGGTTTCCGAAACGAGTTAATTGTAGATGAGTTGCATAAAATGTATGTAAGTACGTTATAACATAGTGAACTTGTAAAAACAGAAAGTTTATGATCATGACGCGGCAATTTCTCACTCACAGTACATGTCGACAATGATGTCAATGGCCAGCGGCGGTAGATCGTCGTTGTTAGTGGCGCGGCAGGTGAAGACGCGGCCGTGGTCGTCGCGGCGCAGCGGGCCGGTGTGCAGGGCGCTGCCCACGCGCTGCGGCGACAGCTGCCGGCTGCTCGAGCTGCGCGGCTGCAGTGACGACGTGCTCTGCACCACGTGCTGCTCCGCCCACCACGACGGAGTGGCTAGCGGGTTGCCTGTTCATACACAGTACATGACATCTTCGTAAAAGAACAATAAGTACACAGTAAATATCTAAAGCAGGGGTCGGCAAGTAGTTTTAAGTGGGGTCCGGATACTGTGGGAAAATTTTAACGAGGTCCAGAAAAAAACAACTGATAATAATTAAGTGCTACCTATTTATTATATGGTTTCAAATAAAATTCTGAATTATAAAACACAAGACCTAAAATTAATGTGAAAAACTGCATCGACGGTCTTGAGCCAACTTTTTATAGTTTAGTTCTCGAGAAGAACAGCAAATTCGAAGTGTGTCTTCTAAGTGGGCGTCCGTTAATCTCGAACGATATTTGTTTTTCAAAATATTCATCTTTGAGAAAGATGATTCATATACGTATGTCGAGCCAAACATAGTGGCCAAATTGATAGCTAGTTTTTTTTGCAATTTTCATATTTTTCTGGGACATGTGTGGCGGTCCGAGGTTCGACCTTTCGCGGTCCGCCTGTTGCCGACCGTTGATCTAAAGTAAAGGCGATTGTTTTGTCGATGAATACTGGGCCATAGGTATAATAGGAACTGCTGTTGTGGTGAATTGATAGGCACACCACCCTAATTTTGGTGAAATTTAGATTGTCACAAAAAATAAAATTCAAACTGTTTGCAAATTGTAATCGTGATTCTGGCGACTTTTGGTAGTAAGTACCTACATTGTTAAGAATAAAATTAAACTCTTTTTGCATGTACCTGTTGAATCGAAAATAACGTAAGTACTAGGTAATATGTGGTATCATGATCAAATTTGGCATTAGCGGGTTAATTCTTGTTGATTCAGCACTGACCTCCAAACGCGACGCAGGCGAGGTCGACGGAATCTCCCACGTAGTAAGGGCCGATGTTCCTGCTCGTGTTCACCCCGATGCTGGCATTCGCGACCACCGTGCCGTTCTCCGACACCCACAGATATTCAGGAGGTTCTAAATACAAAAGTTAAGGGGGCGTCCATAAATTACGTGAGGCGATTTTGGTGACTGTTCGACCCCCCCCCTCCCCCATTGGTGAGATTTGGATCGACCCCCTCCCTTCCCCTCTAATGCTCCCTTCTTCCGTAATCTCACGTGAGATTTTTCAAAAGCCATATTCTAGTGGAGAAACTTGTTTTACTTAATTTAACCCAGTTTTCTCGCAATTTTACACTGATTCTTGTGATAAAAAAAAATACGTGATATTTGCCGGGACTCCCCTCTCCCCCACGTAAGATTGGTGAGATTTCTCTCGACCCCCTCCCCCTAAATGCCTAACGTAATGGACGCCCCCTAATGCCGGGTGTCCACTGGCAAGAAAACTTGCACAAGTTTACTTGCGCAAGCGACTTTCAATGTGTAAACACTCACGCAAGTGGACTTCTGCGACTTGCCGAACTTGCTATAAGTCCCACATGTACACGGTTGTGTAAAATTGCAGTCAGTGGAAACACGTCGGCAAGTGACTTCTGCAAGAAATTGCGGAAGTTACTTGCCAGTGGACACACGGCATAACATAGGTAAAACCCATGGTTATACCTATCAGGTTGGTGTACGTACGTGGGCACTTATAGTGAATTATATTTTTTGAATACCCAATGTAACGCAAAGAGATCTGTTCGAAACTTTACCTTTATAGGTATATTTACCTACGTATTTACCTACTTTGGCACCTGCATCTCCAGAATAGAATAGGAACCATGTTTGATAGGAATCAAGGGTCTTCGTAAAAAAATTATGGTAGTAGTACATTGGTTTACAAAGGTCGGTTAGGAAGATTTTTTTTTTATGATGCATATAACGTGTGAACGGTAGGATGTGCTCGCCTGCTCAGTTATTTCGGGCTTCACAATTGCATTGCATGCCGTTAATTCGCTGCTTCCTTTAACTTATAAAAAGGTGATGAATAATCATGGCCAGAAATAAACAAATGTCACTAACCCAGAGCACAGAGCGTATTAATATACTATTAATGATGTAATGTTTATGTCGCGCAATTGTTTAATAAATGGAGCGAATTGTTCCGGCGCTGTCAGCTTCCTCATTAGCCGGAGCGCCAATTAGTGGAGCCGAGCGCTATTCCGCTGGATAGGTAAATTTCGGTTCATCGCAGTACAGCCTTTTGTTGATTTTAAATAATCAAACAAGTTACAGTTCACCAGACAGCTAAAGCGATCTGGTAAATGTTAATTTGCTTTACCAAAGGCAAAAATATTAGAGCGTAGCTATCATTCTTGTAGGTCTCTTATTCTTAGGTACATTCAACTAATAATTACGCGTTTCAGAATATCTAAAGACCGTTCCAGTATATAAGTTTGTTCATACCAGAACCATCTCCTATATTTTATTATTCACATTCTCACCTATAACGTCAAGTTGAACGTATGTCTTGTGCGTGGGACTGGTGGCGAAATCTACAAGGCAATGGTATACGCCCGTGTCTTCACGGGTCACGTTGTTGATGATCAGCAGGGCGAGCCCCGCGGTGTCGTCGGCCACCAGTCGGTACCGGGTGTCCGTCGACGTGGTGACTGGCTCCCCATCGCCGCCGCCTCGCAAGTCGCGACTGCTGATCCAAACCATATGCATGTTTATTTTTATATAGCTTAGGAAAGTACAACGATCGACGGTCTACCTGATGGTAAGTGACAACCGTCCTCCAGACGCTGTGTCGACTTTTAGGAACGTACTATGAAGGACACCGGTAGAGCACACACGGAGATCCAATACGTCTCTCAGAAAAGAGACGGTACTTGAGTGCACCAGCCCAAAGATGGGAACAGTTCTCTGTTATGGGATGGACCTGAGCTTTGTATTATAGGTACTGTTTGGCTATTTAGCACCCCGACTATGAAACCGTGTATGATCATCACACCCGCTATGTTCTTGTACCGATCCAATGGGTCCATACCGACGATTATTGTTGTGGTCTGTCCGTCCATCTGACAAGAGACTTCTAATTCCTAAGCTATCTAATTTGAGGAAAGGTACTTCGGAGATAACAGTTTGGAAACAGGAATTTTCGTCAATCACTTTTGTTGTTGATTACACATGGCAAGGTACGAGTCTAACGGTCAGTAGGTAATTGCGGATGCAATCTCAATAATTACCTGTAGAATGCAGCAGTCGAGTGGGCTTTGTACCAGGCTAATATGGTGAGCTTATCGTCTTCCTTATCCGCGGTCACATTGCAGGGAAGCTCGACGCTTTGCCCTAGCACGGCTTCCACTGATATTGGAAATAAATAGGACTTTTAAAAATAACGTACAATCGAAAATGAATGAAAGTAGTTAAATGTAGGTACTAAAACATTTAATACCTATTCATATGTAAGGTATATCTTAGTACCTAATTATCAGAAAGAAGCCAGTGTCTACTGCCTAGACATAGGTACATACTGCCTAGACATAGGTACATACTAAGCTAGCAGTAATTCTGATTTCTGATGTTCCGCAGTTCCTGAATTAATTTGAATTCATTGAGGTGTTTCACACGGTAATCATTTGATTCTAATCGCAATAGGTAGATATTTTTAATCTAGAGCCACAGCATTGTTAACGAAGAGTTTTCTGTTTTCGTTATGCATATTTTAAATGTTAGTTAAGTAATAGTTCGTAGGAAAATTTGACTTTGCAAATGACGAGCGATTCCAATGATATCAAGTTTTCTATGTTAGTCTTGCAAGTAAGAACGCATAGCTCTATCAGCATAGCAGTATCAGATTAGGTCGGACATTGTATCTACGGATAAAAGATACTAGTACTAGGTACCTACTCAAGTAGAATAATTAGATGCTCATTAGGTAGTACTTACCCTTTTCGTAATTTTGTGCACTCAAATTTTTCATAAACGATAAAATCACGACAAAGTAGACAAAACAATTCATTTTTGCACATTGAATGGTGTTCGTATTACTGTTTTCAGTTATAAAATGCACATTATACAACTCGTCCGAAATATCACTAGTCGAAGAGGGCACGTCCCGATTGTGCGGAACGGACACGCTTTTCAATTGGCGCGCTCGGCCGCAATAAGCGGTGGATACCGCTGGACCAGGGAGCGCGGGACTCCGCTACCGGCCGGCGCGGCGCGCGCGCTCCCCGAACGTTTCCGGAGCGCCCGCCGATCCCCCCTCACCCCCCACTGCCTCCTCCCAACCGCTTCATCATTTACCTTACACTTTTTAATTGGTGAGGTCGAAACAATTGGGTCACTTCAGAGGGATTTGCTTAACATACAAAGTGGGAAAGTGAACCGTATTATTTTTGCCGGTAAACTTCCGGTTCACATTGACCGTTTTATTGTATGCAGTCGTTGGCCCAATGACCGTATTTATGGACATACGGATGACGCACAAGCATCAGAACCATTATATCCTGTAAAGGGGAGAAGGAGAATCTTTTTTTAAGTACCTCGTCATACAAAAATCTAGGTATGTTTATATCTCAATACATAATGTCCTCGAACACTCTGTATGTGTTCATCTCAGAAACAAATAAGCCAATTTTGATCAATAAATAAAATTCAGTAAATTTACGAAACACTTATTTATTAGGTACTTAGAACAATTTGTTAAACAATACTTTATAATAGAACAACATAGGAAGGGACAATGTTGCAAGGGGAGGAGGTAGTTAATTGTTTACTCATGGGCTAGTCACAAACAGAATGCTCACAGTTGCTTCAGAGACCTCACAAACAACACAGCTAGGACAGCAATGACCGCAGTGCCCACTGTGCCGACAATGATCTTCTTGTTTGTCTTGTTATCAGACTCTTTTAATAATCCCTGAAATGGAATAAGTGAATAATGTTCATCAAACAATTTTTATTTTTTACTATTTTTATTATAGTAAAATCAACTTTACAACCATTTTCAAGGAATATAAATGCACAGTTTATTTCATATTATAAGAATTTTAATAAATATAATATTAATCCTTTCGAAGCAGTTTCCTTCAATTCAGGATTTGATCCCCAAGTTACATGTGTGACAGAAGGACAGAGCAGAGTGATATTTTAAAAGATAAGAAGTTAATATAATAATAATAATACAAAGTCATTACCCAAAGAGAGTAGATATACTGCTTAACACCTTATTGAACCAATAGACTTATAGGTCTCAATGTAATGTTAAGGCTTTTTAATGTGTTTCTGGAAATTTTCTTTTATCTAACACTCGGTGGGTTTAATTAAGCCCTCATATGCAGCAATCACAGACACAATAGAAAATTAATTGTGTCTCGTCCAGATCCATGTTTAAGCATTCAAAGGGTAGTATGATTACTTACTTTCAATTGTGTATGTACCGCAATGTCCATTGAATTTAATATATTCGTTATCTCACTCATTGTCATCAATGCTACATTAGATGCGTATTTGTCTTCAAAAAGGAGGCAGTCTGATAAATTGTTTGTCTTCTTAAGAGCTAGTGTATTGGATAGAATGCTCAAATAGATTCGGTACAGATGCTGTGAACTTTCTTCTAGTATGTCAACCATTTCTATTGGGCCAAGATTTCCAGAAGATTTGGACCTGTGACATATCAATCACTAATTACATAAAGTAAAATGTATGGGTGTCAATAGTAAATAGATCTCATCTTATGCTGGAAATATTCCCTGAAATGAGTAACTGACTATACTTAGTACTTATAAAACATTACAAATTGTTAATTAATGTTTTTTGTTATAGGAGTAAATTCATTGTCATAAGAGTAGCAATTTTTTACCTGTAAATAGATGGCTCATCATAAATCGGCAGGTTCTTAACTTCTTCCAAAAGTTTTATTCTCACAATGTCGTTGTCAACACCTAATTTCACTAGATCCTCATCGGACAACTCAGTTAAAGTACATTGCCCGATATTTCGTTTCCTATAAAAATAGACATAGGATAATCATCTACTCTAACTTTATAAATAAAAAAACTCAATTCACCGGCTGCCTGACAGGCAATGAATGCACAGCCTAACATGATATATTTGGAAATTCAGGGATGTATTTTCTATTACTTAAGTACCAATGTTTTTTGTATCGTTTGCAGTTTTTAGAGGGTTGCGTTTGCAGTTCTAATATAGAATGGAACTTACTTAAAAATATCGATGTACTTTTCAGCGCCCAAACCGGTCAACAGTGCGCTAATAGTAATATCGAATTCTGTTGGATCTATTTTACTGTCATAAGACTCCATACCTGCGATCGGTAGGTAGGTGACCAATTTTATTTATGTAAGTAAAAAATACGGAATTACTGAACGATGCCACTATATTATTTTGTAAATAAAACCAATGTTTTGTTTTGTTTAGTATTTAGTGACATTGACATTTTGAAGTAGTGTTGCCAAATTGCCACGTCTAATACGGTCCAAGTGGCTAAAAATTATCCGCCAAGTAGCCTAAAATCGCAGATTTCTTTTTAACTGCAAAGCACTCTGAACTCTCTTTAGGGAACTACCCATACTACGTGACCATTATTATTTTTCAAATCTTTTTTTGCAAACAGAAAGTAAAAATAAACTTTACGTCTTTTTCTGAGTTCTTCAGAGTTTAAAAAGCGCTAAACGCTGAGGGCCATATTTGTTAATTTTTTTATCCACTCAACCATGTGCTTTATATTTCCTTAATTTAAGTTACAAAATCATTTGTTATGACTCTCAGTATTCCCACTCAAACAACAAAACAATCAAAATTACTCAACTAACATATCAATTCAAGTGAATACGTAAAATAAAACAGTGCAGCAAAGAAGGGGATTATGGAACACTTGGCGTGGCGACTAATACAAACTATAATTATCTTTAGCATATACTTGTCTTTATCACCCTAAGAATATAGTGTTTTGAACACCTATCTATAATTTTTTAGTCTCCTTTGACATTTATCTTCTGGCAAAAATATACACCCGTTTTATTACACGCATTAACTAAATTTCAACACACATAAAAATCGCCATTTAATTGCCGTTTTAATTTCTGAAGTACCCCGAATAGGGAGCGGTCGCCAATAGCAATTTTATTATCGGTCGCCCCGACACCCTTCAAGATAGTCTAAAAGGCGAAAAATTGCCTAACTTGGCAACACTATCAATCATTGCACTCAACACTCATGTGTATTCCTCTTTTTTTCGTCGTTGATAGAGATGGGTTGAACTAGGTAAATTTGGGACTAGGTGCACCTATTCCTAGTATTTAAAAATACGTGATCCAAACACCTGTTCCACCTAGTCCCGCCTAGTCCACCTAGTCTGCAGTACTTATCGGCTATGGTTCGCGTACTTAGTCCTTAGATCCATATAGGACTCGATACATGAGATCAAATGGGGACAAAAATTGACTTTTGCTCACTTCAGTTAGATGTCGCCTACTGCTTACTAATGATGATGACTTTATGATAACGACGATAATGATGATGAAGAAGACGACGACGACGACGACGATGATGATGATGATGCGATGATGATGATGATGCGATGATGCGATGATGATGATGATGATGATGATGACGATGATGATGCGATGATGCGATGATGATGATGACGATGACGATGATGATGATGATGATGATGATGATGATGATGATGACGATGATGACGATAATGACGTTGATGACGATGATGACGATGATGATGATGACGATGATGATGATGACGACGATAATGATGATGAAGAAGACGACGACGACGACGACGACGATGATGATGATGATGATGATGCGATGATGATGATGATGATGATGATGATGATGATACGATGATGCGATGATGACGATGATGACGATGATGATGACGATGATGATGATGATGATGATGATGATGATGATGATGATCATGATGATGATGACGATGATGATGACGTTGATGATGATGGTGACGATGATGATGATGATGATGATTACGATGATGATAATGACGATGATGATGATGATAATGATGACAACTTCCTTTTAGAGCCATTTTTGTTATAAAGACAAAAATAGGTTATCTCAACAATTTAACACAAAAATATAATAATAATACAACTTGGACTAGAAGACTAGTTACCTACCATATACTATGTAGACTAAGCAGTTCGTAATACTCATAATAATACGCGATATCCGCACGCAATCGCGAGAGCATCACGTCCGCTGGGACGTGTTGAGTGAAATACTAGGTGGACTAAGTACTCTCTAAATTGGAATAGGTGCCGCCTAGTCTCGTAAAATACCTGTTCTTCGCACCTGTTCTAGTAAATACGACTCATCTCTAGTCGTTGATTCTCTCTGCCTCTCTCATGCTTTTTGGTGTGATGTCATAGTGCTTAAAGACTTACTTTTGTTCACTTTTGTTATGTTTATGGCGGGAATGTCAATTTTCCGGATTTTCCCGCCATATAGACGGATTACTCTTTTCCTAAAGAAAATACGCCTTCGTAAGAGCATATTGTGAAGGTGGTTATCGCAATTAGGGCCTAGGGTGGGTACAGCATAGTATCTTTTAGGTAAGGACTACTACTTGCCCATTTTTTAAAACGTCCAGGGATTCATAAATAATTTGCTGTTATATTTTCGCAGAAGTCATGAAAAACCAGTTTATGGAAAGAAACTCAATAAAAAAAAAGGAAAATACGAGGTAAATAATAAAAATTTTATTGCTTTTGTTATCGTCTTAATAATAAATAATTATGTGGTTCACATCAAATATACAATTTAACACATCAAATATACAATTTAACACATCAAAAATATACCTACGTATCCAATTTTTTGACAACAATTTCATTGAGCCATTAGAACAGCATATTTAATATTTAATTAAATATGTAAGTAAGTAGAAAGAACCCTACCTACCTATATTGTTAACTGTTTACACACCATTTAACCGAAACCACCTACGTTCAAAGATAGATACCTACTAACGACATTATTTATTGCGAGGTAACGTATGCATACGACCATCGAACTTCCTCCCCGGATCCCTTAGCTAAAGTGTCTACAATTCTGCTTATCATGGAGATAAATTTGTACAATCCTGTTTAGCCTGGGGATAAATTGTCTACAATCGCTTTGACGGCTTGCCACGTCTCCCGAGCCGTGGAGACTATCTGTGAGCCTGGTAACAAGAAGCCGTACGATCCGTAGGAATCCCGCAGGTCAACGTGATACGCGAACTTGATCCCGGCCCGAGCCTTTGCCCAGTCGTGTGACATTCCTGATGCAGGCTGTCGTATTTCAGCAGCAGTGCCAACCTGGAATATCATTGTAAAATTATAACACGCTCCAAGGTACACAAATGTTCTTACGAGTCTTACGTATTCCCATTAACTGGGGTCGGCGGGGTAAGTCTTATTCTTCCATTCACCGCGCTTTCCTGTTATACCCAAGTCCACTTCAACCTCAATCACTGCTCTTAAAACCATCCCTCTTATCTTGGGTCTTCCTCTCGCACTGTCTTCATCCACATTTATGGGGCGACCCCACCGCGGTGCACGGAGAGAGAGGCTACGCACGAAATGACGTCATTGTGGAACAAAATTATCATCATTGACGACATTTCGTGCGCACCGTGCGTAGCGTGCGTAGCGTGCGCCGCGGTGGAGTCACCCCCTTATATTCATCACTTTTCTAGTCTCTTGCTTTTCATTTCTTCTCATCACATGCCCAAACCATTCCAAACCTATACTTACTTACCTAGAATCACTTACTAAACTGTATTCAATGTTGGATCTCACCTGATATTTGGTGCCGTACATGTCCGAGAGCGCGGCGGTTGCCAGCTTGCCCATCTCAGTGAGCATGCCGTCATCGCCGAACGCCTCGTGCGCGTGCGTGTTCGGCACCAGCCACGCTTGCGAGTACGCGTGAAGGGATATGTACAACTGTAAATTATACCAGACAATTTTATTTAGGAATTATCATAATCATCCATACATGGCATTTGAAGAAGCATGTATGGTGACTGAGAATGTTGGGGCTATTTTGAACAAACAGGAGGTCTGAGGTCTTGTAATTTAGTACCTTACGTAGGAAAGTATCTACAGTCAATTTATTATGTGCTGGTACAACAATGTGTACTTCGTGTGTCTAGGTACTCTATTAAACTGATATCTAATAAAAGGTTCAATTTGAAAATGCAATAGAAAATGTGTGGAAAGTAATGATGTGGGTAATACCGTATTCTGTCATAATTTCCCGCGATCGACTTGCGGTGCGGTCTACCTTTACGGTTTTGAGCAAATGATAAATTGCTATACTTGAAAGCGATAGAAACCGTTTATTTCTGATATCTAGGTACCAAGCTGTGACAACCTATTGCATGCAAATAACTCACGTTTTTTATTTTCTAATCTAAAGGCGGTGATAGACCGAGCCGAACTTCGAATCAAACATCTAAATATTTACTGAAAAACATTTGAAGACCAGAGAAATAAATGAATACCTATTCGTTTAGTTCGTGGTTCGGCACGTGTCTGTCTCCGCCATAAAATATGAAAGTGAAACCGATTCGCAAGAACTCATTACACTTCGTAGACACTGTAAACAGCCAATTAGTAAGTGGGTACCTAGGTCTAATTGTGAAGAATCGTGTGTGTGCATCGGGCACGACATAAGCGCGCGAGATAGAAACTAACCAGCTAATCCCAGTTCATCAGTGAAACAATCGGTTTATGGCCTGAGCCAACAGTTTAGTGCTTATGGCCAATAAAATGTACAAAGTGGCTTGATAAATTAGGCTCGTTATGGTCTTAAAGTTTGAAACACCTAGGTACAAGATTTAACTGAGTTAATTCCTCTTAGCACTGGAGAGGAAACCTATATGTACAGTCAGCAACTGAGATTAATCGCTGATCATTCTCATTTTTCAAACCGCTTCACACTTTTGTTTTACATTAAATCCATTATTTTCCATGAACTAAACAATATCTAAATATGTTGCGTATACTTATTTGCTTTTTGACAATATTCACCAACCTTTTTCTAAAGCGTTCTATACGCCAAACTCGCCGAGTCAAGTTGTATAGAACGCTTAAAATAAAGAGCGACTTCTGACGCTGACTTTACTTACTTATTTAAAAAACCTACTTTGAAGACTAATAGGTAGAACATGGAAAGTCAAAAGATGGCTTAATGATGTGGTTGCTTTAAGTATTATAGGTACGTACCGTAACGAACAAAAGCCGCAAACTTTTTTATGCTATGTATACGAAATCAGTGTCAGGCGATTCCAGTTGTTTAATATTCGAGGCGTGGGTGAAATACACCACCTACCTTAATCTGCCCTCTATGCTCAGCCAAGAACTCCGACACGGCTCTTGTCTCCGGCTCGCTGAACGGGTGCGGTCCGGCATAGTTGTCTGAGCAGGGGTCCTTTGACGAGTCCTTTTCGGACCAATGATAGTCCCAGTTTCTATCTGCGTCCACGCCGACGCACTCGGTTTTACCCCAGTTCCATGGAAACCTGAATGCCAATTGCTCAATTTAAAAATCAAAAGTTATATTTAGGCACTAATATTGAAAGAGTGGGTATAGATATCAACGTGAAAAGGTTCTATCGGAAAATCATTCCGAAAAATCATAGCTGTATAGGGATGTATCATAGACCGCTTGGATCAATTGACCGATCCATTGAACCGATTAGTTGCTTGCAGTTTCGATTCCATTCCAACGCCAATTTCACAAATCGGTATTTGTGGGACCGAATGTGGGTTTAACTTGCTCCTATTCTAGGTATAAACGGTTGCTCAGTTATTTTATTTCCTTGGTTCGTCTACTGGTATTGTACGTTTATTGAACCTGTACCTATAAATCTTTCTGACTGTCAGATGGTTACGCTTTTATTACTGTGATATAATGCTATTAAACGGGTGAAGTAGAAAGTATTATGTGCAGTAAATTAACGCTGGCTATAATGTTATGGTGAGTGTACCTAATATAATGATGCACTCAGCAATTCAACTAAATAAAAAACACTTGTCAAACTTGAATTGCGTGATTTTCTTGAGGCTATTATTTTTAGTATGTACTGAAACTTTCTCGTTTGATAAACCTGTCTCTCTCTACCCTAAACAAATAAAAATAAGCTACGGCTTATCCAACATTTCGGGTAGGTATATAATAATATATTCATTTTAAAACTTTCTTCACCAGGATGTTTCTTTTTCATTCAATAAAAAGGCAGACCATTATGTAGTGAGACATGACAGCTAATGGTACCTTACTCGTGAGTGGTCACCGACGGTCATTGCGCCACTGGTCACTGCTCGCTTTCCAATGGATTAAGTTTTTTTTTGTTCATGTCTGCTGCGGCTACTTAACGTCTAGATAAAAACATTTATGCACCTACATACATTCTAATAAAAGCATATAGGTGCCTACCTAATAGAGATTCTAACATAGAAGGGGTTCATTTATTAAATTAAATAAAACGTATACGAGCGCTCGACCGTGCGACTCACTGCGCTGGGTGGCATGCGGGTTCGATTCCAGTCGCAGCAAATCTTGGAAATAGCCTTTTTGTAAATTACACTGATCTGCGTGTCACTGGGATCGCCCCCAATTCATTGTGTCCCATAGTACAAGCGTTTGAGACGAAACAGTTGATGTGTTAGGGCGACAACATTTTATCTTCGCGTCTATCGCATATTTATCTTCTATATCGCAAACTAACGTTCCACGCGCGAAAACTAACATCCTCATTTCTACAAGTTAAACTAGGAACTATGTATTTAGCTATTCATATGTTCTATGCAGTAAGTATCTTCTGTCTTAAAGAAAGTCGTAATGAATAAATGCACGCAGATCATTAGTACTAGAAGGTAGTTACACCGGTCAATTTGCAGGAAAATTCGCACCTATTTACAATCATGAGCGGAATCATAGTCATAAGGAATACGTACCATCCCACATAGTAGTCGTCGGAGTGGTCCGGCTGCCGCGAGCGGGTTTTCCTCCAAAGCCGGTCGTGCGTGTGCGAGTGTTCGTAGCCGTCCGGGTTCATCAGTGGCATTATATAGAAGTCAGCTTGCTTCAGAACCTCATACTCCGCACCTATTAATAGAAAACACGTTGCAAAAACACTCGGCGAAAAGATTGTACCTATTAACGTGGCTCGGCCACTGCCAAACGGCTTGACGCCAAGCATGTTTATTATAGCCTGACTGATGCGAACACCAAACAAGCTTGGGACACCATCAAGTAGTTTCAACTCAAAGAAAAATCTACGTGCTTGACCTTAAGCCGCGGATCGTAGCTAAGCCTCTTATGTTCTCGGAAATTTGTTTTGCATCTCGAAACTGGTTTGCAAGGTTTGCTATAGGTGTAGTTTTAGGTTTCCCGTCAAGATAATGGGACAGACTTCCGTCCGTTCTGAGTCAGCCCCAAGTAAATATTGCATGCCTTTAGAGCGATAGATGCGAGCTATAAAGAAAATTGATGGCTGTGCGCATTGAGCCGCAGGACTTTTCTTCTTATCGTATGTTTAGGTGGTGTCGAGTTGTTCAAGCCGGCCGACTGAACGACTGGCGTTTAGATGACAACAACCGGGACCAACTTTTATCTGCCCTCCGAATCATGGAGATGCTCAGTTCGAAATACCACTGAATGGTCACGCATTACTGACCTTGCCAAGCGTTGCTTAACCTCCGATCGTTTAGCGATCAGTGATTGCAATTGGCTATCAGTGCCTCCATAATCCTTCTCCTTCCTCGGGAATAAGTACTACATACAACACATTAAATTACTTAATTAACATTACCTAAACCCTTCTCGCCCTCAACCAGTGCGTGTATCATCCACGTGGCGACGGCCGGCGCAATCCACTCGCGCGCGTGCGCACCGCCGTCCAGCCACACAACGGGCTTCATTCGCGAGCGCAACTGCCACTTCTTCTTCCCTTTTCCATTCAAGTCTTTTGACTGCGTATCGTTTCCTGGCATTGCGATCTGATAACAATTAAGTAATTTATATAACTTGTTTGTGATCAAAATCCTACAGTATCATCTTATTAAACTTTTATATGTGTAGGTTCACCTTCACGGCCACTAATGGCAGTCCTTCTGATGACCGACCCAGCGGAATGAGCTCCACTAAATCTGAATGCGAATGCTGCAGGTATTCCAAGTAGCGAAGAATGTCAGCGTAGCGGTGGTATCGTCGCCACGTCATTGGGTGGCCTCGGAGCTGTTCCAGTTCAAGTCTCTGCTTCTTGGATAGTTTTGGGTTTTCGTAAGTTATCGCTTTCTGTCAAATAACATGTTAAAATTATATTACTAGTATTTGATGGGTTGCTCTAGCCCCGTGCTACTCTACTATATTCTGTTGGAGCCACTTTTTGGGTACTTGGAGCGAAGACGAAAGAGAGTTATGTGTGAATATTAGTGTAGAATGGTATTCGACCCCGAAAGTTGAAAAAAATGCTTTAAACTCTTACCTGCAAGTCCCAGATGACGACATCGAAGTCTATTTGGTTTGACTTAAGATGGTCCTTAATGTCTACTAAAAGATCAGGCGGAACGAGTAAGTCTGTGGAGCCGTTGAGTGAAGGTGTGGTCCACCACATCACCCCTGACCCGTGGGCTTCCTCCTGCAGGTCCAACATCTCGTTCACCTTCCAAAGGACATCGGGGTACGTCCTCAGCAATTGGTAGCCTTTGTAGTTCTTCTTTAGAGCTTTCTTCACAGGGACTTCTAAAATAATGTAATGTGAATACAGCTACTACCGTGTGAAAGTAAAACAATGCCAATGCATTGTATTTAGTTGCTGAAGAAAGTACCTAATTAGTAATCATAAGTGTAGAAAGATTAAACTATTGCAAATTTCGAATGTCTAGCGCAAATTTTGTACAGATAAATCTTAAGACAGCAAGTAAGTAAAAAATGGTATTATCTTCTTGCTGAAAAAAATGCATAAAATTAACATTCTGTCTGCTAAATATTCTGTAAGAAAACAAAGTGCATACGTAAGTAAATATACTATCAGAATCTTAAAACATTACCACATTCTGGTATAGCATATTAAGTATTAACATAATGTATAGCGACAGGTCGTGAAGATTAATCGGGGTATGAGGCGCGGGAGAGGTGACACCCCACATACCCGCGCATCGCCCGCGCGCCCGTTGCACGAGTCCGCATTATCGCTATCGATAGTTATCGATTTCGATCTCGCTCACATTGTTCTTTGTTGTAGTGTATTACAATAAATTTGGTCGCTTCCTCGTCACATGTTAAAACAGAAAAACCAATAATTCATTCTCTCTCTCTAGCCACAAAAGTACGAAAAAATTGTGACATTGAACGGAAAAACAATTATTATAATTACCCTGTGAGTAAATATGAATAAAATATTATTATACAATATTTTTTCATTTTACTTCTTCCGAGTAACCTCTACTGATTTTATTTTAAAAAGCATTTCGACGAAAAGAGATGATACCTACCTATTTATGTTTATCTTGTTAAAATTGGAATAAACTCAATTTATTTTCATGTTTAGTAAGCAAATGAATAAATCGTCTTCTTCTATAAGGATGATGATGTCGTCGGTTTCATAGTAATTTAAATATATTAAAACACACTATATCAAAATGTGAGACAAAGCTAATTCAAACATTTACAATGCGCTATGAAAGTTACATTTTCTCGTTTAAAAAGTGACTGTTACAGCTAAGGTAGGTAGTCCGTTATAATTTAATAGACATTCTTATTATTTTGTACGTTTAATACTTACTTAAGTTTTGAAACATAACTATTTATTAGACTAGAACGCTGTTAACGGCAATTAACATTAAAATTCATTTTGATATACGGACTCCATTGTACCTAATCTACTCTACCAACCTGAGAATAAAATGTCAATGTTTACTTTTGCCTTTTAACTGTATATTTATTTATGTTGTGAAATACCTACCTATTCTAAAATAAACCTGTAAAACCTATGTTTCGACCGCTACTTATACCTACAACTGCTACTACTTGATGACTATTGAAGGTTTTATAAATGAAACATTGATGAATAGGAACGATCTTACGAGAATCAAAATCAACGTGTGAATACTTTCACTATTACCTACCTATGCATAACTGCCTTGGTTTTTGTAGGGGTCATGACATCGTTAGGGTCCGGATCTCTATAATATAATGAATTATTGAAACGCACTTACTGGGCACGTTATGAACGTATGCGCCGTCAATGTCTTCAGTTTCTAAAAGAGTCTGGAACCAGTTGCTCGGCGCTGCTGTGAAGGGCATTGGGGTAGTGGTGGACGTCCTCTTAGACGTCGCAGTTTCCGTGAACCAGCTCCCGTCTCCGAACCACGACGACTTCGAGTCCATGATCCAGTTGTAAACATTAGACATAAGTCCTGAAAGAATTGTTTTTAAGTCCAAATAATAATTTCTACATAGATAATTACTTACCTACCCCATAGAATCCCTAATCTAATTAATTAGTTTTTTATAAAATTTGGTGACTCTTATATTTCCAGCAAGTCCGTATTATTATTAGCGATCTAATAGATAGGTTACCTACAATAAAACGGTCAGCTATATTTAACGTGCAATGATGAATGATTATGTATGTTATTAGTATATGCAACAAAAAATATAACAATACCGCGTCATTATTTAATTTAACTTCACCAAATTACCTACATGAACTTCAACTAAATCTTTAGACTTTAACGTTAGAGATATGTAGGCAGGTATATTGTCTTCTAGCCTACCAGGTCAGGTCGGTCAGGGTCGGCTTACGGTCTACCTATTTATAGGTACCCTAATTTCAACCGAAAACTAGTAATCATAGAGTTTCTTGCCGACTCTTCTCAGTGGAAGTTGGTGGAAGCAGCATTCCGAATCGGTGGTAGAATCTGACGATTCGTAAGTGCTTGGTTGGCTTACTACTTCTTCTTCCTGCTAGACCTGGTGCCATTTACCCGGGGTTTGACGGCCTAGACTTACAGCTATACTGTAATATTATAAATACGAAAGTAACTCTGTCTGTCTGTTACGCTTTCACGACTAAACCACTAAACCAATTTTGGTGAATTTTGGTATGGAGATCGTCATGACCTTGGAGCAGATCATAGGCTACTTTTTAGCCCGGAAAAATGTCAGGCTTCTGTGGGATTTCAAAGTAAACGCGGACGAAATCGCGGGCAGAAGCTAAAGTCTGATTAATAATTCAGTGGAGTAAAATGACAGATTTTTATGTCAAACGTAAAATTAATTTGACGTTCATCATGAATAATGATGTTTTTATGATTCTGGTTCAAATTAATTCAATTTTATTTCTTAAAGAATAACAAAAGCATGATCAATCTTAAAAAAATAGCTTCAATTAAAATATAAATTCACATTTATAGCTGACATTTTCTCTATTAATCAGACTTTAAAAGAATAATTTTGTGTTGAATTAGTTATTATATTATCATCTGCTCTGAGAGACCTAATTGCGGAAATACCGTTTTTATTATTTAATGTTTATTCAGATTTTTTCAGCATTCCAGAAACGATCGTCAAAGATGAGGGAATGTCAACCTGGACCATCATCTTGACGTGCCCAACAAAGAATGGAGGCGGTCAGATATATTTGAGCACCCATCTTAAAGATGCGACTAAGTCAATATACCTAACGAGTGGATCGATCGAGATGCGTCAGCCAACTGCCTAGCTATTCTGTAACGTCATACTCACTTCGCACGCGTGAATTTTCTAGTGAAATGTCAAATTTCAATACAAAATTTGACATATCATCTGCAAATTCACGCGTGCGAAGTGTGTTTGTCGTTACAGAATAGCTAGGCTGTCATTCTTTAATTATTATACCTAGTGAATAATGTCTGAGAATGTGATTTCCTTCGTGTTTATTCGCCATCGAGACCGCGGTGAATGAACTTTCTGGTGTCGCCGGCGCAATGTAGCGATTTATAAGCTATCGTAAAAAGTGAATGTAATCTAGCTTTATAAGGTACGTGAAAGATAGGCGTATTTTATTTAATTATAATGTGAAAAATATTATTTATTAGGTAACCTACTTTTTATTTTTCTATTCATTAATAAGCTTTACGCTGCTTTTACCAATGTCAAAGATTGAGAAGACCTACTGCAGGTACCTACTACACATGGATAAGCTCGTTGTTTGCAACGTAAATAACGTGCAGTAATCAAAGAACTAAAGTCTGATTTATAATCTTTATAATTCAATGGAGTAAAATTACAGCTTTTAATGTCAAACGTAAAATTATTTTGATCCGTTCGTCCGTTTTTATGATTCTGGTTAAAATTAATTCAATTGTATTTACTAAAGAATAACAAAAACATGATCACTCCTAAAAAATAGATTCAATTAAAATATTAATTAACAATCATAGCTGTCATTTTACTCCTCTGAATTATAAATCAGACTTTACGTATCCTGTTGTTTAATCTAAATTTTAATTTAATTTAAATTTCGATCTAACTTATACGGACGGAATTATAACAAAATACAGCTGACAGTCTTGTCATAGCTAACTCTCTCTGTTAAAAATTAGTTCAGGCCGCGGGTAATGAGTTTATAATTATAGTCTAGTTTAAAGGAAATCAGAAAACATAAATTATTGATGTGCTCGTTGATAGGCATGCGACAAGTTTCCAGTTCAATGTAGAAAGACAGCGGAGAGCTATTCAATAATTCAATACCTCGGCCTCTTCCTGTTATTGGCCAGAGGCCACTTATAACAACATTGCTACATTTAAGGAGAAACTTTTTTATGTCAGTGGGGCAAGTAAGCGAGAGCTTAGGGGCGCGTGCGCCAGCGCATGCGACAACCGCACCAACTTCCTCCCTCCAGCATTTTCCGCATTACTCGATGATTACACCGCTGCACCGCGTCGTAAGTTAATTACCTACTCTTCTCTGATTACCTTTGTTCTCACGACACGGTATAAGTACTTAGACAGAATAACCGAGAATTATAATGATGAGGGCTACTTTACAAAAAAAGGGTTTGTAACTTTTGTAAGTCATGTTGTATATGTATAATCAAGTAAATACTTAAATAACGTTAGCAAGCTTTTTTACGGTTAAGGTTTGTATGAAATGAAGCAATTAATTTAAAATATAGGAATTAATATTTTATCGAAACCAAAGATTTTCAGAAAGAGGCAGATAGAGTATGCGCAACAAACGATGTGAAGCCGGGTAGCGTTTAATGTGTGCGTGACAACTAGGAGCGGCACTGTAGAGACACGTACATCTGTATGCGTGTAAAGTTGCCAGATATTGGGAAACGAACTCCCACAATTTTTTCGATTGTTCTCAAGAGTATTAGTGTCACAAATTGGAAATTTCCTTCGCAATATAGGTAATTAAATAGCATTTATTTGGACAGAATAATGGTTATCAAATAAATTATAACAGAATAAAAGTTAAATAGAATACACCTAAAAAGTAAGAAAGAAAATCATTTATGGTATATCTTAGTCAAGTTCAGCTTACCATTGGTGCTGTGGCGTCACTACCAGGTAATTTATATCGATATTTTTTTTTGCAACGTAACAAAATAAGGGTAAAATTAATTAAATAAGGTTTATTATAAGTAAAATGAAAAAATATTTTATGATAATATTTTATTCACAGGGCGGCATCCAAACTCTCAAGTATTATTTCGTACTTTTGAGACATCCTGTATAGTATACATAAATTATTTCCGTATATAAATGTATAAATTAATCGGTCTTCCTAGTCCCCATACACATTTCCCTAATTCAAGGAAACTTATTTCGATGTAAACTGGCAACACCAACCAAATACTGTCAATATTTTGTGTTCCGAATGAGCTGTAAAAATGTAGGTAAATAATTATAAAACTATAAAATAAACAACAGTTACATGTGAAAAGATATTCCATCTTCTTTTCTTGTTCTTGTGAACATCTTTTACATTTTTTTATCGCGCAAGACGGCATATTTTAAATAAACAACGTCCAGCCTAAGATTTTATGAAAGAGGCAGATAGAGTATGCGCAACAAACGATGTGAAGCCGGGTAGCGTTTTATGTGTGCGTGACAACTAGGAGCGGCACTGTAGGGACACGTACATCTGTGTGCGTGTAAAGTTGCCAGATATTCAATAATAATAATCAGCGCTGGTGGAGTCTCGTACCCCCCAGCACATGCTGAGCCAAATACCTTTTCGGCACAGTTCGCGCTGACCCCTTTTTTTTTCTGTTTCCTCTGTCTATGTGTTGCGAGTGTGTCGAATAAATGTTTTCTTTCTTTCTTTTTTTTTATATTGGGAAACGAAATCCCACATTTTTTTCGATTGTTCTCAAGAGTACTAGTGTCACAAATTGGAAATGTTCTTGCGCAATATAGTTAATTAAATAGAATTTATTTGGACAGAATAATGGTTATCAAATAAATTATAACAGAATGAAAGTTAAACACTAATGAAGTCACGGACACCCCATATGAGAACGGAAGGACAGGAATTATCAATTAATTGATTTGGTTTGTAATTTTGGAGGTTGACAATTCCGAGGGTGAGTGGTGGGACCCTCTCTATAATTGTTTGAAAAAAAAAAAGCGTTTAAATTTCAATTAAAAATGGAAACCACCCAATTCTATTCTCGATAGTCACCCAAACCCTCAAGTATTATTTCGTACTTTTGAGACACCCTGTATAGTATACATAAATTATTTCCGTATATAAATGTATAAATTAATCGATCGTCCTATGCCCCATGCACATTTCCCTAATTCAAGGAAACTTATTTCGATGTAAACTGGCATCACCAACCAATTGCTGTCAATATTTTGTGTTCCGAGTGAGACGTAAAAAAATGTGGGTAAATAATTACAAAACTATAAAATAAACAATAGTTGCTTGTGAAAAGATATTCCATCTTCTTTTTTCTGTTTTTGTGAACAACTTTTACATTTTTTTATCAAGCAAGACGGCATATTTTAAATAAACAAATAATCTCTTTTGACGTGTCAGCACTGTTACGCGTAGTTTAGTACTGACGCGAGATTGTATTCGCTTTTGTCCTTGTATTTGCTTTGGTGGCCACAATCCAATGTTCTACGCAGTCCGTCTGTATTATTCTGAAGTCTGTGATCGAAACCTACTCCTTTTGGTGGTATTTTTTACTTCGATTAAATTTCAAGTCGGTAAGTAGGTACTAAGTATCTTTATGAATTTAAGAACCTGTCCACAAATAAATACCATTCTCGCGACATCGATTTTGTAAGAATTAAAAAAGTACAAGCATTGTGCGTATCTTGCACCGATTAGTGATCGTAAATATAAATAAATACATAATCCAAATATTTTTCGCATCGAAATATCATCAACTTCTAGCAAACTTCTATACTTTGTAGGTATTTACCTTTTGCTTAATAACCACGGGGTTTTCCACATGGCTGCCCCTCATTCTAGAAACTTCGTCTTTTAACCGTGCATCGCATTATGTGTGTAACTGAACGATATCAGACGTTTAAATGGTCATTAAGTATGGAAATAGCGATAGAGCTGGACCAGGGCACCTCAATGTCATGATCCCTCATTACTGCTACAGTACCTACTGTAGTGTAGAGTTGTCCAATTATTTATTTAGTGAAAGTCACGTACGCGTTTTGCGATGGATTAATGCTGTGACTTGACTGCGTTCATGGCTAAATAATACATGTATTAAAAGATGATGGTTTCGAGCAAGTGACTATTCCGATTATGATTGACTGATATGACTTTACGGTTAAGTTATTTTTTTCTTGCGTCAATCATATGCATGCCTTTTTAAAACACTCAATCTCTATTTATATTATTTTAAGTTCATATTTTAAGAGAGAGTTTTATGATAATATTCATAACTAGGTATGTTTATTCAATATAAGAAGAGGGTACATGAGGGTATCTACCTGCGGTAATGAAAGGGCGATCTTGAGAAATGATTGGTCTCCCATACAAACTTTTGTCCCCTATTTCACCTGCTTCCAGTTTTATTTTCGCAACAAAATGTAGCTTATGTCCTTTTCCAAAGTCCTGTCTATCTCTATACCAAAATTTATCAAAATTGGTTAAACGGTTTAGTCGTGAAAACGTAACAGGACCGACAGAGTTACTTGCGCATTTATAATATTAGTACAGATAGTACCTTTAGATATAATAAAACTAACATGCATCAAACTACTTTCAGTCCGTGCTAAACGTACTACCTATGTCTACATATAAGAGGTAACAGTGGGTGATTCAATCGCTAAGGCTTGCTTGATGCATTTGTGGACACTTTTCCGTCTCGCCTGCGGTTCCCTAATGATGATTTCAGGTGCGCTTAACGAGGTACATAGTTAGAGAAACTCTTTTTAATATAAGTAATGTTATGGTGAAAACGTCTGACTGCCACTTCATTTTACATCGCTTTCGAGATAAATAATTACTTAAACCAGTTTAAAATTTTTAGGTACCTACTTATTTATTTATATGACCTAACTGATGTATAGGTGTTTTTTTTAATATGCATGCCATTTTTTTAGAACCAATCTGTTTGCCAAACTGAGATGCATTAAAGTTCCTATTATTGTAGGAATGTTTAAGATACTGTGAGAAGAATGCAAGAAAGAGTTTATTCGTTGGTTCCATTTCCTTTAATGTTTTACGATAAAATTAGACGAGGTAAACTGACAGCTAGAAATCTACTGTTCTGTGAATTTGGACCTTATTATTTGTTTTATTTCGATCGAAAAGTCACATTAGCTTCTATCCAGTTAACTTCGTCTAATTGAAATCAGATTATAGTTTAATTAGTCTTTGGTCGTTTTACATAATGGTAAAAGTAACGTTATAAAGCCAGACCCACCTAAAAACCAACCTGATTTTGTTGGCTTCTCAGGAACTTTTTTTAGTTTATTTTCTTCAAAAAACAATGACAGCCATCCAGAGTTCTTCTTTGGTGGGCAGGTAGTTTTTTTAGTGCGAGGTGCTTTGGTGGTTTTAGGAGTCCGACGCAACGGACGAGTGGTGGTGCGGCGCGTGGTGGTGCGACGCGTGGTGGACGAGGGCCGGCGCGTGGATGACGACGGTCGGCGCGTGGTCGGGCGCCGGGAGACGGGCGGCTGGCGCGACGACTGTGGCCGCCTCGTCGTCGTCCTCGTCGCTTGCTCCACGTCTCCCCCATTAACCAACACATAATGATCCCCTATCTGGACCATAGGGATCCTAGTCACTTGATTGGGCTTCACTACCGGAGGCTTAGTCACTATAAAGTTAGTATGACTCTCTATGTTAATATTAGTAGTCTTTATAATTTTTTTTTCTTCGCCCTTAGCGTTCTTTTTAGTCACGTTCACTTTGGGGATTTTGCCCCTGAGTAACACTTTAGCACTAGGTGTGGTGCGCGGCCGCGGTGGAGGCGTCGTTTCGTAGGAGTTTTCGTATTCGTCCCACACGGAGAACGAGTCGAGGGATTCGGAGGCGGAGACGTCGAAGTTGTGCGTGGGCGGGCGGCGCGCGGCGGCCGCGCACGCCAACAGCGCGAGCAGCGCCAGGCGACGCGCCATGTGGTGAGCGTGTGCGCATGGCGAGGTGCGAGCGCACTGTACGTCCTGCGTCCGCGCAGCCGACGACGACCGTACCACCTTCCCTGCCACTGTTATTATGCGTTGATGTCGCTTTCAACGCGCTCGCGAACACTGGGTCAGCACACCCGGCCACCCGCTTATGTTATATACCTACCAACCAAGTTTTTCTAGACATATACGGATGCCTTTTTCCTTTTTTTATTACTAACCTTTTGACTTCATGTATTTAACACATTACGTCCGGGACATCTGTCGCCGCCAACCGGTTTAATAAGCCATTCCATTGGGCGGCTAGGCCGTTCATTAAACGCTGGCACTCAATAGAATGGCTAAAGGACGCCTAGGCAAATTTTTGAATGCAACGTTTAATAAAGGGGCTGAACGTTGCTTAGCCGCTTGGGTGAATGACAATTGTGAATATTGTTAGGGTGACCATGACGTCTATGTCAAAGTCGACGGAGACCCGCTTGGCGGGGCTCCTATTTCTGCGTTCGGGGTCACCAGTAACCTAACGAAGGAAATGACGGGGGTTCATCATTCATCATTCCCTTCGAACCTAACCCAGCCAAGTCGAGTGCCCCAAAGTCCCGAGCTCGCTTCGCTCTCTCACGCGTGCAATATTTAAAACGTTTTAATTCTAAACATTGTTTTACTAAGTCATCCAGATTACGAAATGACATCCAGTAATCCTGCATAAGCGTCCGTATGCTTTTAGAATAATTCATGGTCACTTTCGAACAGTCGAACATTGTTGATAACCTCAATTAGTTTAAAATTCGGTTCCGTCTCATTATTCGTAGATAAATCCATGTTATGCTCTTGTTTACTATTCAATTGAACTTTTTAGCACACTATAAAGATAAAGATAAATTTATTTGAACATAAATGGTCTTAAGATATTATTGCAAACAGAGTTTCGTAACGTATATCTACTTTAAGCAACAAGTGTATATGCAGGTTGGCAGTGTTGTAGTAAGGTATACAAGGATTAAAGCTAGACCCTTAACATAGCTGTTTCAAACACCTCGCCTCTAAACTAACCGTCTTATTCATACAAATTTGGACCCAGTTACATCTCCTTTACACAGCGTTTGTAGGACGAAGGCGTAAAATCGTTATTCATAGAGCCTAAAATGCATTTTATCTTATCTGTGGCTTGGTTGCAAGTAGCCCAGATTTACAATAGCCTGGGGGCATCTTTAATCCTTGTGTAAGCTGCCGTAGACAAAGAAGTTCGTGAATAAGGTACATATTTAGTACTTTGTTGTTTTTAAATGCAACATTCTCTATCTACGGCTGATTCAATCTGAAGCTTGGGGATACCTAACAAATTAAAACAATAACTTCTCCACAAACGACACTTTAGTAAACGTATTTAATTTAATAAAAGTTAGGTTAGGTACCTACAAGGAATTACAATAACATACTATTAATTGGTTTATCACATATTTTTGGCCATGTTTCCTTCTTCTTTGTATTTAAATAAAGATACCGAACCATCTGTGTTTTTATTTCGATATATTTCATATGTTGCTGCACGAAAATCAATTGCAGAGTCTGAAATATAAGAACATTATTCTCATTGACGTTTTATACATAGTAATAGCCAAGCTAATTGAAAACAAGACATAAATATTTTCTTTAGGAAAACGAAAAGTAAACAAAAACACCAATTTGTTGACAACAACTGTTCCCGCTGAGAAACCAACCAGCGAAATACTCACTCACCTTTTCATAATCCATTAGGATCACATAAAATGTAATCCATCACATAAAATGTGTGATCAATATTTAATTAAGTATTTACATTTTATTAATTCATTCGGAAAAAAAATCAAAATATAGTTCCAATATTCCCTCCTATTGTCTACGCGCGCTTTTTTTTAAATCAAGTAGGTCAAGCGTGACAGATCATTCATAGATAATATCCGGCTAAATTAAAACAACCCAGACGCACCGTGCATATTACATACATAGTACATGTTGTAATTTGGTAGGATAGTAAGAAAATGCGACGTTGCCAAACTTACGCCATGACAAACGTGTTTTAACTAAAATTGACATTTCGTGGTTCTATGAATGACGTAATTTTAAAACAGGTTGCAGAGCCCAAAATGCGTATTAGCTAAAAGGCGTTTGAAATATGTTTTAATAAATTTCTATGAATAAGACGGTAAGTATATAACTTGTAATAAAATCACTAAACACGGTAATTCGCCAAAAAAACAATACCCATTTAATCAGCTGTGGACCAATATGGACGCCATATTTGTTAGATGACTACTGGCGCTGCAGTAGCGAAAAAGTAATTAAATTTAAATGACCCGGCGGCTTTTGTTTCAGCTTTCTACAAAAGGCTAGCTTTCAACCAGCCAACTCGTTGGACATTTAGCTTCTTCCCAGTCGTTTCCTCAATTCTGAGGATCGTGACGATTATGTACTCTACTTCTTCTGGAGGACAATTTTCCTCCACCGGCTTCTGTCGCCCGTGACGTGTATCGCTTCGTGCAGTTGAAGTTGCGTAAGATCAGTGATCTGCGAGCTCCATCTAGCGGGAGGTCTGACACGAACTCTATTGCCCTCCACGTTTCCCGTCATAATAAGCTTATAAAGGCTGTCGGAGCTACTACGCGAGATATGTCCAAAGAAGGTCAAAATGCGGACTCTGCACGTGGTTGAGGGGCGATCCTTAACGCGCAGCTCGTCTAAGATGGACGTTGGTGCGCATTGCTGTCCATGGAATGCGCAGAAGACGACGCCAACACCACATCTCAAAAGCGCTGATCCGGGCTAGCATTTTGGCTCGTATGGTCCAGGTTTCCGAACCATAGAGGAATGATGGAGAACATTAAGGACCGTACGAGTCTGACTTTGGTCTGCCTTCGAATAGCACGGTCTCTCTATATTTTTCCCAGCCGGCTCATAGCCCCCTTGGCTATTTGGATTCTGCGGATGATCTCCCTATCGCAGTTGCCATCTTCAACGACGAGTGAACCGAGATAGCAGAACTCCGTGACGCATTCTAGATCGCGTAGTTCCCAGGTCCGTGTAAGCGTCTGGTTTCTGTCCACAAAGATCAGCTTCGTCTTTAGCTATATGTGTCCATTCAAGGAACGGCCTAGACGTCCAATTGAGTGCCGGCGTTTAATGAACGGCCTAGCCGCCCAATTGCATGGCGTATTAAACCAGTTGGCGGCGAAATATCTACTATACATAACTACTTACCTACAAATGATGCACGGATTATGATATGATTAGGTACCTACCTATATCTGCGTAAATTGTTACGATAATTTATTTGTAAAGAAATAGGTACATGGTATAGATTCATAATTATAAGTTACTATAAAATGTTGATTTTAGGAATACACATAGGTTAAAAGCAATCATAACACAAGTCAACAAAAGCTTTGCGAAAGCCTACTTTAACCTTAAAATCCGGAATCAAGATAAAAAATGGGTGAGGTACCAGTTATCAAATTTAAAAAATATATGACACATATTAATGTTAAATATTAGTATTTGTTAAGTTTGTATGCATTAAACTTGTTGTTTTTGTTATTTTACATTTTAAAAAGACCTTGATGTTCAGCAAAAACGTTAATTGTAATAAGAAATAAAATCAGTCGTTTTCCTTGAAAATTCGAAAATTTGCTCTAAGTAGTTTCTACAAAAGCAAACTTTAAGCAGAAAATATATTTTTTTCTTTATTTGTAACATAGGAGAAACCGAAATTTCATAAGCAGTAGCCAGACCCAAAAATCATGTTGACTGATGTACCTAATAAATCAACCTATCACTGTTGTTATATACATGGAAATCTTAACTTCCGGAAACTCTAAATCAAGAAGCATGAAAACTAAACATGTCTAAAGGCTCGGACAGGCTCGACATGTGAAACTAACAACAGATTATAGTGTATTGTTATAGAAAACAAATGGTCTAATTTCCTACCGATCGCGTAAATACATTTATGTGGCGACAACGCGTGAAATGTAGTACAAACTCCACGGTTTGCTTGCCGCGGGTGCTACGGTGGCGTACGTGCGCACGCGCTTCTTTAGGGTGTCCCCATAACACCCCCAAGGCGTACCTAAATATACTTATTAGTAGAGAATATACCCGGTTTTATAATATGAAATAACTACGTAAATATTTCCTATACCTATTGTTTGTCAAACTAGCACTTATTGATTTATGAAGCTTTTACACGTTTCGATCAATGTGTGCTTGGCGTAATATGTACTTAGGTACCTATACATTTAAAACATCATTATTGGTACATATTAACGTTTATTTACGGCACTCAGCCCTGTGCGGCGCAGCGGGTGCGGGCGGCGGCGGGCGAGTCGGCGCGGTGGGATGGTAAAGTATGTAAGTACATACATAGGTACCTAGGTGAATACAATGCAGTAGAAACTCATCTTTCTCGTCCTAATTTTTCCAATACAATAGTGCGCCTATAATACCCACTCCGTAGTCGACATAACGTGTCGGCAACAAAATACGATGTATTGCGGTTACGGATATAACTTTATATGCATAAAGAAACCTAACTTCAATTTCAAGTGAAAACAGCATTTCTATTCAGTAAACGGTCTTAAATCAGACAACCCAGTGATCTCTAATCATACGTATAAATGTATATTTAGCTATAGCACATGTATGTCGAGGTTCAATCAATCAGATTCATAATTTTTTTATAAGATTTATGTATTCATGGAAAGTCTTTCAATTGTCCTAATTCCATAGGTAGTACATATTTTTAGTGGTGTGTTAGGATTGCTACCGAATACATATGTTGATGGGGACAGTTGTCATACGCAACTGCATATGCATGTATGCATGTGTACCTGGCTATGTGTATCTTACATGGTCATGCAGAACTTTCATCATCATTATAGTCTATTATATTCTGATCATTAGTCAAGTTAAAGATTGACAGTGCTTTCATTTGCAATTACTGTCTTATTGATATTAAACACTTTTTTATTTTGCAATCCGAAAGTTTCAACAGCATTTTTTAGTATTTCCTTTTTTTTTGGACAATACTCGTTCTGTACCCGATGTTTGCCCATAGTTTTATGCATGCTTGGTATCTTGCATAATTGTTTCTATTGGTAGAACGAATGGTGATGGTACCTAAGGGGGCTGATCTCCATTTACTTATGTAGCTACATTTATGCGTTGTCTATTATAGATTTAAAGTTATTAACTCCTTTATTGTTATTTTTAAATGGGAAAATCCTTTTGGATACCCAAACGCCCCGGGGGAGGCATGCGGTTTATGCCGGACTCCTATCGGCTTAAGCCCCACGGTGGACCTTCTCCCGCTGTGTGATGGAACCAAGGGAACGCTGGCGCATACTTCCGCGACCCACCTTCCTCAACTTCTTTACTTAGCCTGTGTCAACCACAATATACCTATTCATTTAATATCGCTATACGCAAAGTAGTCAGTCCACCCACCTTCCTACATATTATGTATATAGGTACTGAAATACATACCTACATTCAGACTTATAATACTTATTAACGTATATTCTATTATAGGAAATGATTTTGACACGAATAGAACGATCGAAAAGAAATAAGTGGCTTTTTGTTGCAGACTCATTCGAGCACTATTTGAATTTAATTCTATAGAAGCTTTTGGTTGGATATGTTAAGACTTTCTTATCGAGATTAATGTATGTTTTTCTACTAGGCTATATGAAATCAAAACCACTTTCACCGTCTCCAAAATGGAGATATTTTGAATATTGTTTCACATTTTAATTGAAAGTTCTGCATTAATTTATTTCATTTTGTAATTTCATACCTACAAAAACTTATCTCGTCATGACATGAAAACTGTGCATGAAAAGCTGATGCCAATTACTGATGACCGTATGCTAGTACCGTAGTAGGTAGGTTGTTGATACCTGCCTTAAGCGAAAATAGGGAAATTTATTCACTCATTCATCAAAATTAAAATGAACAAAAATATTACGAAGAGTATTTTGAATTTACGCTCTAATTTCTTAAGCACATAATTACGACGAATTAGCATATAACTTATATTTCCACTGAAAGCGTTTCGTTGATAATTTATAAGTCTAACTACTTTTATTAATGATTTATTAGACTCACCAAGTCAAGTAGGCAAACAGACGAAACACGGACATGTTTCTCGAATGCAACTCAAGGCACTTTTAAGCCCCTTCATCTTTGTTTCAGATCAGATGCAATACTTGTATGTTTATTTTTTTTTTCAGTTTCAGTTTTAAAGTACGAATAAAAGACGCTACTAAAGCCACAGAAACGTCTTTCTAAATAACGTCCATCCAACGACAGACGGATGGATTCGTAATGAGGCACCAAGATTGCATCCACATGAGATCAATCTAAAAAAAATTTAAACCATTAATTACATGACGTAGCTTTTTTGCATTGAAAGTTTTTAATGCATTATTTATGCAGTTACAAGCTCTAGAAATGGAAAGTAGAGACTAAAATAATCCGGTTAATTCAGACACAAAACGTTTGAAACATACCTAATAGATCAAGATCCCAGAGCGATAAGACATAACTTAATTTCTGAAAGATGAAACCTTAGGCTCGCAGTAGTGTCTCATGTGCTTTGAATACCTGCGTACTTTTGGGGACTCGCCCTGGGGCGCCTTGGCTGCTACCAAGTGAGACAGGTAACTACCAATAAGAGTTCCTTAACTTCAATTTGGATAGCTGATTTTTATTTGTAGAATATTACCCCGAAGTACTACCAACAGTATCAGACACTTTCCATGGACCAGAACTTTTATCAGACGCTTTAAAGTTCCACAAAAAATAAATGAGCTTGTATGAGGACCCCCTTTATTTTTAAATGTTATTTAATTTTTAGTATTTGTTGTTGTAGCGGCAACAGAAATACATATTATTCTGTGAAAATTTCAACTCTCTACCTATTACGGCTCGTCTGTCAGTCTGTCCGTCTGACAGCGGGCTATATCTCACGAACCGAACGAGATGAAAATCGATCGGTCGCCGATATTGTACAGAGGTATTATTATTGAGGTAGTTCCGTGACACGTCACCCGCGGGAGTACCTAGATTCCGGCAGCCACGCGGTGGATGGTTGGCGTTGTTAGGGACCAGGTTTATTTTTCTCGAAGCTCCGTAATATTCTCGTGTATTTTAACGAACTTGAACACCTCTTTGGGGGCCCCTCTCCCCAATCTAGACTGACTGTAGGCAGGGGGCGTAGGTACGGCCGTATCACCCGTATCAATGATACGGGGTCCCCAAGCTACAGGGGCCCCGAAAGTGTGTGAAAATTCTATACCATTCATTTGGGCCCCCCAACAAATTTTGATACAGGGCCCGTCTAAGGCAATTTACGGCACTGACTGACCCTAGGTGAAGGTCCCTGAAGGTGACCCTACTTGACCCTATAACTTAAAGACCTATACAACACACTAGTCCAAGTGAGTTTTTTTATATTAATCGCACAGGGTTTGTGCCGTCGGGCCCTCAATCCCGGTGGGTTACGAAACAATAATTAGAACGAATGGAAACTCTTCTTCTTTATCGTATCTTCATGAGTGAGGGACGTGATTTTGGTGTATAGCCACCACCATCACTCCACCATCACCAACACCACCACCATCTCCACCATCTCTCCGGATCTCTTTCAGAATGGAAATTAGGGAATTATTATACCTAATAATTATTAGTATGCACAGAATAGTTAATGTCATTCTCATTCAGTTGGAGATTTGTATAATAATAATCGCTTTGAGTTATTTAGGTATCTCACCTAAAAAGGCTGGGACATCGCTGCTGCGAGCGTCACAAGCCGTTCCTTATACTGGGCGAAATCGAAATCGTGGGCAATATTTTAAAATATGAATCTACACATGATTCAGAATATTTTGGGAAAACAAATAAAAAATCTATTGTAAAAAAAATATTGTTTGGGTAAGCAAATAAGCAAACCATTTAACTGCTATACCTTACCTGGGTAATAATTTTTTATCAATTGATTTGTTTATTAATATTCCCTAAATATTCTGAATCATGTGCAGAATCACCGTTTAAAATATTGCCCACGATTTCGATTTCACCCAGTAGAATACCTAGTCCTCATCAGGCAGCTAGAATGGAGCTACTAAATATTTGTTAAAGCGTAGCGCCAATTTGGTATAGGTATGTGTTCGTGTTCGTACATCATATTTGCATTAATATCTCGAATACTGAACATAGGTACTTAAGTAATTCTAAATGACCATGAGCACGGTATCAAACACGCGTCACCGCGCCTCCAACCATCATGTTTAATTAATTTTGAAGTTTCTCGTGCATGAATTAATTGTTTTAAAAAGGTTACTTCACTAAATAAACATATTATCTATATGACTTTAGAATAGTAAGTAAGGGTTCACCAATACATTAACGAACGGTTACATCAGTAATCGATTCTTTTAAACAGAGTGTCACATTGTGAATGGTTAGTTCGGAGACCTCTGAAACAATAGGTAAGAGATAGAAAAACAGGTTCTAAAGAACTATGTCATCAATTAGAGATAAGACATATACAGGATGTCCCAAAACTTTGCCACATGGAGGGGAAGTACCTTAAATATTGCAGATGGAGAATTTTACTGAATGAAAACTTCATTTTTGTTTTAAAAACAATACGTACTGCATTCAAAGATTTTTGAAAACTCGCTTGCCACACTCGGGAGTCGAACCGGCTAAAATCCGAAAAAATAACATCCTGTACTTTTATGGCATCAATCGATAGGATCAATGATAAGAACCAAATCTCTCTAACAAACATGGTAAATTAAATGAAAGGAAAACCATGAAATCTAAACTTTGAAGATAGGATGATTAAAATTCGTGTGGAGGTTTCTTTTAATACGAGACACGGAATACGTGATCCGGGATATCCCGGATATGGGATCCGGGATCTGGGATACAAGATCCGGGATACGGGATCCAGCAAACAGGATACGGGATCTGGCAAACGGGATACGGGATCCGATAAAAACGGGAAACGGGATCCGGTAAAAACGGGAAACGGGATCCGAGATACGGGGCCGGGATCCGGTATCAGAGATCCGATTTATTTAATTTAAATTTAACGCGGACGAAGTCGCGGGGAAAAGCTAGTTTTCAATAAAACCCAAAGACGACTGGGGCTCGAATCCCTTATAGTTTCGGAGGTCTCCATGCTGACCCTTTTCAATGTGACATCCTGTATAGTACTACAGTCGTTTAGTACCTACACTAACGGTTCATTAATATGTTGGTGAACTGGGCCCTATAAGAATAAACCAAAACTTTTATATTCGAGATTGAGCATCTTTATTTAAATTATATTCAGTTGCCGACTGTTAAAAGGCGGTTGTCGTGCACTCGCTCAGCTTCCGTCGTGCCCCACTAATCTGCCAACACCATCTCAACCTGCAAATGGCATAATTAGCCAATAATATTTGGTCTTCGCGGCGGCGCACGAAACTATCATAAAACTATGTAGCCAGCTAATATCCGTTTTTATATAATACATAACATATTAGACGTGTAGCTAGTAAGCAAAGAGCCATTTGTGGAATTACTTCCAAATGGTAATACGGTTTTAGACCCAAAATTAAAAAATGATAACTTATACACTATTAATTTTCGCGGAACTTATGTTGAGTTTGAATGAGTCGTTAGGGTATCTAACAACTGAAAAAAAAATTTGGACCACTGTAAATGGGCCATTCTGTATATTGGCCTAGCATAGAAAGATAGTGGTTCTAACTAAAAGATTGTCGAATATAGGGTGTAAATTTAAGTCGATGATAATGTGTATAGCGGCCAGCCATACCCACTTTTCTACTTGTCCTTTTTTTTTTGAAATCCAGAATACTATTTTGAATCGAACCCATCATGCCATAATCACCAGACCGCGACTATAACTACCATTGCGGCATATAAATAAGTAACATACGAATAACGTCGATACCAAAACAAGTTGTTTCCTCATTACAGCCAGTCGCACGGTAATGCTAATTTCCGTATAACCATGTAAGATCATTGACACCTGTCACCTGGGACCCTTTAATTCCGGAGCCATAAACACGCTAGAACTGATTCGCAATTAGTTCGCAAACGTCCAAATGAACGAATGAAATTCGGTCTCGGATTCTATTCTGCGACGCGTCGTTATGAAAGATAGACACCACGGTCATGGTAGGCCCCCTGGGAGATCTATCACATATGCCTATTAGATTTATGTCTAAAGGAATGCCATTAAACATCATCATATAAACTGGCTTCAAAACTTTTACTGCTGTAAATCATAAGTATTTTTACAACAAAGTTTCACTTCATTGGCAATTTAACATACCGCTATAATTGTTCATACTTAATATAAAATAAACACGTTTGACTGAGTAGGTACAAACCTAGTAGTTAATAATAATTACAGCGCATAACAAATCAATAAATTATGCCCGATTATAATGTATTGGTAACTAAAAACTCAAAGTAGGTAAATGTAGATAAACAATCACACGTGGCCCTATTCGATATCCATACAGATCGTTTTACTGTAACAAACTGTATAATTGCAACAGACATTAAAAATCGTCCAATTGAACTGTGTAGCATTTGTATTCCGACCACACGTACCCGTGCGGTCACAGATTCAAAAATTAAATGCGAGTGTCTAAGAAAGTGTCGACGCGCGCGGTCGTGCCTCTTGCTTGGACTCGCAGTCTCTACGCGGACTAAACTCACCGGCAACAGGTAAATGTTAGCACAATAACAACTTATTCGACCATTCTATTATTGGATATTATGTGCTGCATATTTGAATCATAGGCACGATTCTACACCTTGAGCCAGTTCTGTTGTCCGTTAGCATATGTAGATGACATACTTTTATGTTAGTCTGTGCGTTAGGGACACGGCGCTCATCATATTTTAAGCCCTATGCTTCTAGTTCATAAAAAGCCGGCCAAGTGCATATCGGGTCACGTACAATGAGGGTTCCGTAGCCATTTCTATAGTGAAAACTTGTTGTGGTCAGGATTTACCTACACATTGTTTACACCATTTGAGGTTAAAATCTAGCAAATGGCAAGGCATCTCGCAAATTATATTGTATGAAAACAATATTTGATTTTAAAAGACCTTTTCAACAATATTCCACATGATGGGGTAACTAAAAGAATAATATGTATCCCCATTTTCCATATATTATGGGTGGGAACCTCAAAAAAAGTATTTTTATATTTTTGCCATTGAGATTTGCTATGAATGTATTTTTCTACCAAATTTCATCAACTACCATCAAAAGCTATACAGATGATGGCACTGTGACAGACTGAGACGGACTGGATGATCTTATATGGCTCCACATGAAACTCCAGAGTGGGGAGGGGATAATCGCTATTCCATCTTCAGGTCAACGTGGTATTAAAATTTTAACTTGCTTATTTTTTATTTTATCTGCATCTGACACATGGCATTTAAAACATATAATAAATGCAAATATCAACGAGGCGACTAGTAGTAGAAACAATATACCTAACTATACTCCATTTGTTATAGCATTAGACAGAAGTTAAAAAAGGTTATTTTTAGTGTCCACTTTGTAACAAAAGTACAAATAACATGTTACAGTTATGATTGACGTCGAATTTATTATAATCTATTTATATTCCAGCTTGTCACACCTAACTGTAATTATTTTAATTATTTATATTATAAAATAAATTGTCTTTCATTTAAATATTATCATTTCAGTCAAATTTAAAATTAAGTGTCAATGCTAAAAACCTAAAAGAAGCAGGGGTGAACAATACCGGGAATGTGTTTCGTTCCATTATAATCCTAACAAATCTAAAATGTTACCTAATCCGTTCAGAGGTTATGACAGCAGGCTATTTCTAATTTTGTCGGATTATGTTGTCTATGAAATTGACGTAAATAAATTTCTGTAAGTGTTTGTCATTGAGTCATTCACCATCATTTATTTTTTCATTAATTTTTTGGTGTCAGTTTAAAATGTGTGATACGATGTTATTATAAATAAAACATAGTATAAAAAGTACTTTTATTTTGGTTATCGAAGTATTTAGCATTGTTTTATGTGAAAACAATTTTAATATAACCACTCTAAATAAAAGTTGTTTTGACTTTGAAATAAAATGTTTTGGATCCCTGCTTCTACGAGCCTCTAATTTCTAATGTTATAATAAATGGGGTATAGGTATGTTTAATAGTACCTACCTAAGCTCGAACTCCAAGCACCTAAGTAATAAAACAATAAAAACATTTTTCAATAATTACAGCTGCTGCACAGCCTAAACCGGGGGGGGGGTCTAGAATCATGTAATTTTGCACGGGAGTTCAAACTCTTTTTTTACAAATTCTTTGGAGGTTCCTTATGTAATGAAGATGAACAGAAGGATTTTTTAAAGTGTATCCATACAATTTTTTAATCCCCTAGGCTGTTATCTAGGAAGATATTGATGTTTTGAAACATCGAGATTTTGTTATTTCGAGATTTTAATGCATCGAACTACGCCTACAAGAACGTTTGAGCTTTTGAGCTTTCCAGTTTGCTTTATGAATCGTCGAGTAAACGGAGAAGGGTTCTTCCATTTGTTGTCCGCCCAAACGTAATCTCAGTGTTACCTATTTCATGTTATCGTTGTTGTTTTGTAGAATGTAGATAATAAGTAACCAGTACTGATAATGAAACGGGGATTTTTAAAGAGGTATTTGTAATTGTAGCATGGTTTTGTTTTGTTACTCAGGGCCTCCGCAGACTTGCTACTTTTAGCATCGGCGATCGGCGATTTTGATGCTGCGTCTCGCTCGTTCGCGCTTGAAGAAACGCGACGCAGCATCGATACGTCACAAAATCGCCGGTCGCCGATGCTAAAAGTAGCAAGTCTGCGGAGGCCCTTATTTATACATACATAATACCTTCATCCACTATCATTAACTTCAAGTAGAAATAAACTCACAACAAAATATATTTAATTTTATAATTTATAAGGTAGTTAGGTATTGGTACTTATCATGTTAGCTACAAATTACGATTAAACTATGCTATTACTTTTTATCTATGTGCATAATTTACAGTTCGCTGACGGTGAGGAAAAACATCGTGCGGAAACCTACCTATCCCTCTGGATTAGGTAATAGTCAGTTCCTGTATACACGGCGACACGGTTCACCACCTGTCACGTTGGGTTCCGACTATCTGAAACGTGGGCGTTGAGTTGGTTAATACCTCCACAATGTGGTGGTGTATGGCCACTCAAGCCTCTGACTACCCCCGAACGGGGATAAAAGTCGTGAGGTTACATTATTATTATTATTACGATTGAACAATATTTGCATATCTCGGCAACCTGACTGCTCCAAGCAGTCCGTATTTGTATCGGTGAAGTAAGTATCTGACTCACATATACGTTGTGATCATGAGAATGATGGCAATCCAGTTATTTTAGTTAAGTTTAGTTTTATAGCAACATAATCAGCATCACTACCTACCTACACCGATACGGGACAAGATAGCCAGGTTTTTTCATGGTGTTGAGAGTGATTAGTAGCACCCAGATGTGAGAAAGTAACTTTCTCATAACCGACAGAATCGATCGCGTCCCGACTAAAGCGGCTAAACTTCAACATTATTGATTTTGTATGCATCACCTGAAGCGAAAATGTTTTTGCAGATGATGATTGACTTCCAGCACACTTTCTTAATGTCTTGGTTAGTTTTAGCCTACAATCGCCATACGCTGAAAGTTTGGAGGCTATAGGCACCTAGGTATCATAGAGACAATGGAAACAATTCTAATATAGGTAGTTGTTAAATATCGACGACTGGCGCAGCCAGTGATGCGCTCGGCTCACTGCATCGGGTGGTTGCGGGTTCGATTCCCGCCAGAGTCAAATTTTGGAAGCGGCCTTTTCGTAATTTGCCCCGGTCTGGGTGTCACTGGGATTGTACGCTGTTGTAGCGGCAACAGAAATACACATTCTGTGAAAATTTCAAGTCTCTAGCTATTACGGTTCATGAGATACAGCCCGCTGACAGACAGACGGACAGACAGACAGACGGACAAACGGACAGCGTAGGCTTAGTAATAGGGTCCCGTTGACACCCTTTGGGTACGGAACCCTAAAAACTGCGGTAATTAATAGACGAAGTGCTAATCTAGCTCGCTAATGTTTTATGGACGAATTTAGATAAATAATGGATTCATTATGTTGCTAATTTCTAATATTGAATGCCAATTTCTCACTTTTACGCCTAAAATTCCACTAATTGGTTTATTTATTAGCCTTACTTATGAGATTTCTCCTTTTGCCTCGCTTTACTAATAGAATTAGTAAAAAATATGTTGAAACATCTGATACCTGAATCACAACATATATTATATACAGAACATGTACATTTCTGTTGTGATTCATTGTGCTCCAACTATGGAGAATGTAACTTCCTTTTATCTTCATGGCTCTAACCATAAAATTTTGCTACTTAGGTACATGTATTCCACAATAAATTATGTATTTCGAAAGTCGTTCGAAATCATTCAACTTACCGTAACAGCAATACCTCTATATAAACCTTTAAGAACCTTTTATATGTTAACCTTTCAGAGTAGAAAATGAAGTCCTTGAGGCTGTTTGCGGTAAGTCTCCTGTGGTGTTTCGGAGATATTCCTTCAGTCAATGTCGCAGCTTTGGAGGCTTACGACCCGACGGTCGTCCAAATTCAACACAAGCTTAATGAGAAGCTTTCGGAGCGTGCCACTCAGGTAAGTTTCAGTCAGACCTGAAATCTAAATGCCGACTTTGTAATATCGGGTTTCTCTTTGCATTCGACTATGTAGGCTTATTAATACAGTGCCTTTAAAAGTGTTGGTACGTAATAGTTAAACTATAGGTACCTTTACATGTTGTGATTCAGATTATATCTATAGTACGTTTTTTTATACTTGTCCTATTTGGTAAGCAAAGATGGCGTCCAGCAGGGCGATTGCGTAACTTTTTGTCAATGTTTCAATTGATTTCGTATATAATTGACACAGGATGAACGAAACCAATTGAAACATTGACAAAAAAGTTACGCAATCGCCCCGCTGGACGCCATCTTTGCTTACCAAATAGGACAAGTATAAAAAAACGTAGAAGATTATGACGAAAATAAATTTAAAATAAACCTAAATTTACATCACGAGTGTTATTGATATCCTGTAGGTAAGGTAGGTCTTTGTATTTGTCATAACGTATAATAATACCTATACGAGGTCCTTCAGTTGCACATGTGAGTATGGTTTACAACTAGTAATCGTGCCCATATGGGTCATATGATATGGCAGAATAATGGGCATATCTATCTACACTTTCATAATTATGACGTATTGTTCGAACCTTATCATTTCAGGGTACCTGTAAATAAAGTTCCTATAGTTTTAGAATTATAGTAGGTATACAAATTATCTTTGGGTAATTTTATTTAAAACACTGATGATATCATGATATTCTCTTTTATAAAATTATAAGTTTTTTACGCGTTTTCCTGATGAGAGCCGTTTTCCTATTTTTAATTATTTTGTAGTACCTACATAATGACTAAAGATACCTACATAAGGTTTAGCATGAAGTACTGAGTACTGACCTACAAACTCAAAAACATACCATGACAATATTACACTGCATTTGTTATTCTTATCTATCTATTATTCGTCTATCGTATTGTTATGCCCAGTCCACACGGGCGATGTTATGCACTTTAAAGGTCAACGCTCATCTAACGCCTCCGCACCCGACCAGCACCGCCTCGCCGCCGCTCAGCGTCCACTAACTGAACCGGAAATAAGTGGACCACGCGCTGACCGCGCGGCGTTCACTCGTTGACCCCGCGCGGTCCACTGGGCGATCACGTGACGTTTATGATGTATAGCTTTTGCCCGCGACTTCGTCCGCGCAGAATATAAATTTAAAAAATTCGTTACCGTTTGCTGGAACCGAAATCCCGTATCCCGTATCCGTATCCGTATCCCGTATCACGCATCCCACATCCCACATCCCATATCCCGTATCCCGTATCCCGTATCCGTATCACGCATCCCACATCCCATATCCCGTATCCCGTATCCCGTATCCCGTATCACGTATCCCGTATCCCGTATCCCGTATCCGTATCCCGTATCACGCATCCCACACCCCGTATCCCGTATCGCGTATCCCGTATCCCGTATCCCGTATCCCGTATCCCGTATCCCGTATCCCGTATCCCGTATCCCGTATCCCGTATCCCGTATCCCGTATCCCGTATCCCGTATCCCGTATCCCGTATCCCGTATCCCGTATCCCGTATCCCGAATCCCGTATCCCGTATCCCGAATCCCGTATCCCGTATCCCTATCCCGTATCCCGTATCCCGTATCCCGTATCCCGTATCCCGTATCTCGTATCCCGTATCCCGTATCCCGTATCCCGTATCCCGTATCCCGTATCCCGTATCCCGTATCCCGTATCCCGTATCCCGTATCCCGTATCCCGTATCCCGTATCCCGTATCCGTATCCGTATCCCGTATCCGTATCCCGTATCCCGTATCCCGTATCCCGTATCACGCATCCCACATCCCGTATGCCGCATCCCGCATCCCGCATCCCGCATCCCGCATCCCGCATCCCATATCCCGTAACCCGTATCCCGTATCCCGTATCCCGTATCCCGTATCCGTATCCCGTATCCCGTATCCGTATCCCGTATCCCGTATCCCGTATCCCGTATCACGCATCCCACATCCCGTATGCCGCATCCCGCATCCCGCATCCCATATCCCGTAACCCGTATCCCGTATCCCGTATCACGTATCCCATATACAAAATCCCGTATCCCATATCGCGTATCCCGTATCCCATACCCCGTATAATTCAAAAACGCTGTTTATTTTTTTTAAAGACACTTTATCACCAATTTTCTTAATTCTAACTACAAAAATGACGAACTTCCATACAAACTTTCATCCCCTATTTTACTCCTTAGGGGATGTATTTTCAAAAATCCTGAAATTTATATTGTTTATCTTTTAAAAGTCACCTAATCACCAATTTTTATAATTCCAACTTCAAAAAATGAGGAACTTCCATACAAACTTTCACCCCCTATTTTAACCCCTTAGGGGTTGAATTTTCAAAAACGCAGCAATTCAAGTTTTTTATTTTAAAAAAGGAACCTAAACACCAATTTTCATAATTCTAACTTCAAAAATGACGAACATCTATACAAACTTCCCAACTAACTTTCATCCCCTATTTTACCACCTTAGGGGTTGAATATTCAAAAATGCCGAAAACCATATTTTTTATTTTTAAAAAGACACCTCAACACAAATTTTCATAATTCCAACTTGAAATATGACGAACTTGCATACAAACTTTCATCCCCTATTTAACCCCTTTAGGGGTTGAATTTTCCAAAATCGCTTCTTATTGCTTGCCTACGTCACAAAATATATCTACTGTCCAAATTTCATGTCTCTAACTTCAGTAGTTTCGGCTCGGCGTTGATGAGTCAGTCAGTCAGTCAGTCAGTCAGTCAGTCAGTCAGCATTTCCCTCTTTATATATTAGTATAGATATAGATATAGAAAAGCAGCGTCCGCCCGCGGACCACCAGGCGACAACGAGTGGACGCCGAGCGGCGAGGCGGTGCTGGTCGGGTGCGGAGACGTTAGGTAAGCGTTGACCTTAATAGTTCGTAAAGTTGTCCCATCTGTTGTATGAAAGGTCGCAACAAACCGGTCTTTACATCAATACGAAACTTTTTATATGCAAATAGGACTTATGTTGTTTTGTTGAATTATAATTTTTTGTGCAAAGATCTTAGGTAGTTAGCAGTAATAATAATACAACCATTCTCTCTTCACAAACAAGGTTATTTTAAAGTTAACGATATTGCCATAACTAGATTCCACCTTTGTGAGAGACTGGTGCCTGATGTAGGTTTATTAAAAAACCTGTGTTACAGGACTAACAGGTTAAGCAGTAAGTATAATGTACAATAGAATGGATATAGAATAGAATATAATTAAATATAAGAACAGACAACAACCGGTGCTGCGCTAGATGATCAAGACCGGCCGTTGTGTAAAACCTTGGGGAACGCCTATGTCTGGCAGGATATTTTTAAGCTGAAATGACGATGATTGTGATAGGAATGTGACAAGCTGTGGTCTTTTGATTAAGTTTTTTTTTTTTTTTTTTTATAGGACTGCGGTGGCAAAAAGCGTACGGCCCGCCTGATGTTAAGCAGTTACCGTAGCCTATAGATGCTTACAATACCAAAGGTATTGCTCGCACATTGCCGACCTGAAGGGGAGTGGGATGGAGGGAGGGGAGGGGGGGTGGGCTTACGGCTCTCTCACTCATCGTACGAAACGCAGCTGTAATAGCTGCTTTACGCCGATCTTCTGTGAGAGGGTGGTACTACCCCGGTCGAGCCAGCCCGTTTATGAGCTGCAGTCAATTGGCTACAGCTTGGCTCTACCACCTTCGAAAGTTCACATGGGTTCCAAGACAACCTAGCTATTTCCCGGAACTCGTTGAGGGTCAAACCTCGGTGTCATCGGACACCATTATCGATCCTGGCTACAGAGTGTCAGATATGGGAATGTGTGGCGGGCCTAGTCCCGTTTAAGCGGAGTCATGCAATAAATAGAAGATAGGAGCATAGTAGGTGCACTGTAGTTTTATTCGGTAGATACCTACCAACTATTTTTTTTTAATGATGTCCAAGATGATTATTATTGTCATCTCGTAATCAGGGGGTGATTTATATCATCTTTTGAACCGGATCTCAGTTGGAACGTGAAAGGACAATAAACAAGACAATTTCACTTTTGTATTTACAATAATTATTAAAAATATATCAGTGAAATAATCCCTTAAATTTTCTTATCAATTGGACGATCCAAGTTACGATCGCTTTACACCAAATTTGTGAGCTTATTTTCAGTTTTATTATTCAAAAGTCCGTGTCGATATATCCCTGAGAGAAGCCGATGTACGTACCTAGGAACTTGTGAGGTTTTAGGTATATACATAGTTGTTAAACCTTTACATGGGCTTCGCCTTGCATTAAATACATACCACACACACACACAGCGAGCTGACCTAAACCGTAGGTAGATATATTTTGACTGAAATCTTGGTCCCAAATTTAAAGAAAGTTATGATGGACTTACGAATACCTACTTAGAAATGCTTGGTATAACCATTGTAAACTGGCTAAAAATCTCTATAGGCGGTTAGTCTCTTGTCATTTCGCAAACTAGGGTGACAATTTTGAAAATAACTCAAAATCATAGTAACAACAACAAAATAAAACACTTTCTTATAAACTTATACGTTATCATTACTTATGTCGAGAAAACCGATAGGTACCAAGGAGTTGCTTAAGGGTCATTCCTGCGAACCAGATTCTCGCCGTGATTTTCGTGGTAATTTTTGTTTTTGTGAATTTTAGATAATTTATATTAATAACATAATATAGCCTTTTATACATGTTCAAAACTCTATCGCTTATGTAAATCTGATGATAACTTTGGACAGAATTCAAGGTTGAAGAAAATTGTGCCACGAAACTCATGCAGTACCACACGAAACTCACGCAGTAAATTCCGGGGTATTTTTTACGCATTATTTATGTACTTTACTATATATTTTGCTCTCTTTATGGTTGTTGGGACTTGTGTTTGATAACAAGAGAATATAAAAGCACAATTTCTGCTTCTGTATATGAATATAAAAGACAAAATATGGGAAAAAATCTAACATAAACTTGTGAGCTGGTTATACTTGATTCCAATGATATTTTCCTTGATTTCTACAAGGTCTGTGTGATATACTACTCCAGATGTCACTTGCAAGGTATTTAACATAGATTTCCGTTCGTTTTACCAGAGACCACACTCCCAAAAGATGTGATATGCAAATAGTTTGTGATCGTTATGCGGCGTCGAACAGTGTTATAGAGGTGAAGAAACTAATTTGAAATAGAATAATTTAGGTACTCCAAAAGATGTAACGTCTTGTGAAAATTTGAGCCACACTGTGGTCCACCTCTAGCCATGTCCTCTCCAGATGCTCACAAACGCATGGAAATAATTTCACGGAGGTGGTGGCCCTAGTTGTTATATCCCATCTGGACTGCCATTTGTTCAGACATCTTCGTAAACGACAGAATTCTAAAGCAATCTCGTATTTTAAGGAACTCTGTATTCATGTTTTATCGAGGAGAAAAGTACATGACCGTGCGTCTCTGACTCTTCACCTGGGAGCATTCTCGCAAATAAAAGCAGGACCTCAATCAATCCAGCTTTAGGACCAACTAGAGTTCGAAACCGATCCAATTGCCAAAGATGTCAGACAGGGAGACGTTCCATCTTCGAAATTATGATGATGAATGATATCTTTTACCTTCCCTACTGGAAAAGGTAAAGCATCGATGCTAATGGCGAGTATAGGTGCACTTGTTAGCACTTTCAATTTGCTGATGATATCCTGGTCTGGACTGGAGGATCTCAGCTCTATGTTCTCAATAGAGGTCCCTGTCAGGTATATCTTAAAATTAAATAGACAAGAGGAATGTTCTTGCGGCTCTTCTCATTGAAAGCAATACGCTAAAATGTTTATGTTAACGATTCATAAGTACTACCTAGGTATGAGTTTTGTCCAGAATAAAATCCGAATCAAAAGCAGGACCCGATAAACAAATAAAATCGCCCACAAAATTATTAAATTAAATTATTTTGTTGCGTTGCGGGTTTAGTTTATCCTCTCTCTCTTCCTGACTATGTATCCCACATGGTGGTGGGGTCAGCCTTCCTAGGCTTTCCCTTCCACTTCGCTCTATTCTCGACATCGTCTTCGTATACCTGACACTCTTTCATGTCCTTTAGCATTACAGCTTTTCATCTTGTTTTGGGTCTGCCTTGGGGTCTTGGGCTGGGAATGGAAAGTTGTAGTGCTAAGTTCCCTACGTATTTAGGCGGCCTCCTGTTCACGTGACCATACCATAGCAGCCTACTCTTTTGCATCTTGTCGGCGATATCGCGCACGCCCAGGCTTCCTCGCACGTACTCGTTACGGATTTTATCAAGCCTGATAACGCCACACATCCACCTCAACATTTTCATTTCAGCAACTTGAATGGTATGCACGTTCTTTTGGGTTATGGCCCACGTATCGCTGCCATACATGGGGACTGGTCTTATGATGGTCTTATATACCATGCCCTTTAGTTTAACAGGCATTCTTTTATCGCATGTAACACCAGTTACTTCTCGCCATTTTAGCCACGCTACAGCTATTCGGTGCTGAATTTTGCATTCTACGTTCCCGGAATTGTACATCATACTCCCCAGGTACTTATATTGATCGCACAAAGTGACCAATTGCCCACCGATGGCAATCGAACTGCTGTTGCTTGGACCTGGTTTATTAAAGCACATAAATTGGGTCTTTGCTACACTCAGCACAAGGCCGCGGCTTGCAACTTATGTTTCCAAGATAAAAGTGCCTGTTGTAACTATCTATCTTGCACCCTTATACATGTCGGCAACGATGTTGATGTATTGTTTGGGGACATTATTCTTACGAAGGCTCCACCAGATTATGTCTCTTGGGACCCTATCATCAAATGCCTTTTCCATGTCCAAGAATGCAACATACAATGGTCGGTTTTTGGAGTGATATTCATCAGCAATCGTTTTCAGAGCAAACATCGGATCGGTGGTCGATAGGCCAGTTACGACGTGCGGGTTTAGTTTATATTAATAAAAAAATGATATTTTTGAATTTTGTTTTTGAGTTTCCTGGACAAATCACTAGGAAAGACGGACACAACCATAAGCAATGAGATGGCAGTATGGAGCAAATGCGATCAACGCTGAGCTTTACGATACCATGGACATAAACAAATAGCGAAGCATCGTGAGACAAAACAATCATTCCGCCACGGGCAAATCATGAGCGTCAGCAATGATGATCGCTGCGTGAGGGATACAACCAGTGTCTGATGCCAATATGTACTTCATATGGCACTGAGACGTGTTCATCACATGAAAAGTCCTACGGAAAATGAGATTCGTGGTAATTTCATGAGATTCGTGGAGAAATTGCCACGAATCTCATGCCACGAAACTCGTCAAATTAAACATATTTCACTATTATGCTTACATTTCAAAATGTAGTATAAATTAAAGAACACTAAATCACACTTCGATAGCTAAGTAATACGTATTAAAAACCCCAGTATCTAAAGTGACTGCAAACAACAATAAATTTTGTCCACAATACTTCGGTACATCGGCAAAAAAACATGTTTTTTGGACTTTGATACCCTATATCTCATCGCAGAGGGATACACCCTCGATTATATCTCTGCTGGACTGCCTCGACATGACTGCCTGTCCGTAGTGACATGAAACAAGACCATAAATCGTTTCATCGTAGACTTATACATAATTTAGTCATACTCCGTAAAAATGTGCACAAACGTGTGACCAACACAAATAGCTGTTTAATATTTAAACTAAACAATAAAATATATTAAATTTGTAATCAATAAAAAGAGTATATTTTTACAAATTTTTTGATGTCTATAACACGTTCCTAACACCATTTACCGAAAAGTTAAACGCTATTGTTTCATGAAAGTGAAGCGTGTGACACAGCGAGAACGGCTAATTTGACCCCGATTTTGGTTTTCAAATGAAGTTTGGGTGTATAATTCATTTATTTATGAAATAAAAATTATGTTTTCCAAATAGACAAATGTAGTAAGAAACCAAAAAAATATACTTTTAATCGGTATCTCTGATAAGACCAGAGATAAGACTGTGTGACCGCTAAAATCGAGCTTCGCAGGAACCACCCTTAAATAATCGTTAAACGAATCTGAGTGCGGTATGAGTCAAAAATAGTCTAAATTAGAAATGTTTATTTGATATTATAGCCGCCAAGCACACAGCGCAGCATCGTCATAGCTGGAGACGAGTTCTTGTTAGACGGGAAGCCGCTGCGAATCGTATCAGGCTCGCTCCACTACTTCAGACTGCCGGCGGCCTTCTGGAGGGACCGGCTGAGGAAACTGAAGGCGGCTGGACTCAACTCCGTCACCACGTATAGCCTCACTGATATTTGACCCTAGCCCAATGATATACAGGATGTCCCACGACTTTGCCACATGGAGGGTTTCCTTTCATTTAATTTACCATATTGTTAGAGAGATTTAGTCCTTATGATTGATCCTATCGATTGATGCCATAAAAGTACAGGGTGGTTTTTTTTTCGGATTTTAGCCGGTGCGATTCCCGAGTCTGGCAAGCGAGTTTTCGAAAATCTTTGAATGCAGTTCGTATTGTTTTTAAAATAAAAATGAAGTCTTCATGCAGCCCTCCATGTGGCAAAGTCGTGGGACATCCTGTATATTAGGAATTATTGCCCTACTGCACACGATAGGTATAAATATAAAGTATAGTGACATAATCTTCGGTTAAAGCTAAATATCGCGGTTCGACAAAACATGCTATGTGTAGCCAGTAATTATGTTCATCTATCTCAACAATAGATTTTTTTTAAGATTGCTGTTTTTATCGAAATATAAAGTTTAACGCTCTATTATACCCGAGGTCGTCTGACTACCTGCCAATTATATTAGAGTTACTAAATAATTACTCTTCATGTTACATTTACTAGGTACTTAATAACAAAGAAAATACCGTTGAGAAGCTAGTTATAACCGCATTATTGTTTATGTGTATATTTGACCGGATAAACGTCTTCACATAGAGAATTGCTGCACGCTATAATTTTGAATCCCTCACAAACTTTCAAGACAGGTGGTAGGTTTCAAGGGTGATACCCACAAAATGTGATGTTAGTACTACCTTCCTTATACTTTTGAATATATTTTTTTGTGATTAAAAATAAGCTTTGTTTGTAGAAGATGTTAAAATCTTATTCCTCGTTTGCACTGTAATATACATTCGAACAAAACAGATTGTTGATTTTATAACAACAAAAAATAGAGACTAATGACAATAAAACACGATTTGAACGCGTGTCCAGTCAGATTTCACTTGTAAATTTTGACATAACTCGTGATTATCTCGTGTCTAATAACTCTTTTTTTATAAAACGGAATAATATGTTTGGTTCGAAAGTTTCAACCAGTGCAAAAGTGGGGTGCGATTTCAACGTCTTCCAAATGAGAAGATTACTTTTATTTATACAATATGTTAAAAAAACCTTGTCCGAGCCGAAACCGGTATTTAGGTTTCCCAATCACATGACCAAATAAAATAAAATAAATTAAAATATTCATGATAGTAAACATATTAATGACAATTTGAAATGCAATTTTTTTTTGCCTTTTTCCCTCAAAATATAGCAAATTTTAAAAATATGAAATACCGTTACCGGAAGTACATAATTATGTTATCGTGTGGCGGCACCTCTGACCACAAAGTATGTGATGACGTCATTTTATGAAGTTTTTTTATGTAAACGGGGTATTTGTTTTCCAAAAAAATATGGGAGGCCTTTGCCCAGGAGTGGGACACTTACTATGCTAAAAAATATTACAAAAAAAATACAAAAAAAAATTTTGAATAAAATGTTTTTTTTTCAAAATTAGAATGTAATCTCGATACCCGACAATACGTTATCGGGTCGGACAGGGTTTTCTTAACATATTGTATGTTCCGTGTACCAGATATGTTGAGTGGAGTTACCACGAGACCGAGGAGCGTCAGTACCGGTTCGATGGGGACCGCGATGTGGCCAGGTTCATCCAAATCGCGGCTGAAGAGGGCCTGCACGTCCTCCTCCGCGTGGGCCCCTACATCTGCGGTGAAAGGGACCTGGTTCGTGCTCATAAATCTTATACGGCTCATAGATAATTAAAATTACCGCTTCTAATTTTTTTTTCTAATAAATCATTACGCACTACTTAGACCTAATAATATTCAATTTTATATTACCTATTCAAAGTTAATACGATGTATATTCTTGCATGGAATTTGATAACTGTTTGAAAAACACTTTCATTAGCACAGTTTTTTTCTAATCTCAGAGTTTCTAGTTCTGTAATCAGCAGCTATGTCCGCTAATAGTGTTAACCCCGGCTCCACTGACCCCGTGCCTAGGAAATGAACGCGTAATTTTCACGTGATATTGAACTTTAGGTCATTGACTTTCTGTATACCCTTATGCTGTTTTATATTTCATTGAACCATTTCCCTACCACGTGTATAATTAAACGTTATGTAGGTAAATGACGCCCCTTAATTAGTATTTTATTATACTTTCATTCAACTTAAAAATACGGTAAGTACCTACATTAATATAGTTAATTATTGATGTAGATACCGTGTTTATAAGTTCGTTAATTGATCCGCGTTCGAACTTAGAGCTTATTACTTAAAGCTTACTTCATATATTTTTATAGAAAAAAATTCATTTGGCTTTTGTAGGTACTATTCTAGATAATGCTATAGTAAACAAAACATACCTATATCTAAAAATAGTCTTAACGTGAAAAGATTTTTTTTTTTCAGGGTGGTTTCCCTTACTGGCTGCTCGGAAAATACCCGAATATAAAGTTGAGAACCACCGATCCAAGTACGTTATTATCTTAAACCAGTTTGAAAGTTTTCGATGCTATTTTATATAATTGCTTCTTAACTGCTTCTTATCTGCAATTTAAAACACACCTTATTTTTACAGACTACATGGAAGAGACCAAAATTTGGCTTGGAAAGCTGTTTGAGCAAGTGTCTTCTCTGTTGTATGGAAAAGGAGGGCCAATTATTTTAGTTCAGGTAACTATGATGCAATCCGAATTTGTTTGTATTTGCATATTTCAAGATCATCATACACATTACCTATCACGATCAATACTGTCCCGTACGGAATGCATATGGTTATAGCAATAGTCTTTAGCGTGACGCGGACTGTATACATTAGGATAAAAAACCGGCCAATTGCGTGTCTGACTCGCACATAAAGGGTTCCGTACCACCGTAGAATAAAAAAGTCAAAGATATCAAGTTTCTAGTATGGGGACCCCCCCTTATTTTTAAACTTTATTAAATTTGTTTGTTGTTGTAGCGGCAACAGAAATACACATTCTGTGAAAATTTCAAGTCTCTACCTACTACGGTTCATAAGATACAGCCCGCTGACAGACGGACGGACGGTCGGACAGACGGACATCGTAGGCTTAGTAATAGGGTCCCGTTGGCACCCTTTGGGTACGGAACCCTAAAAAACCTACCGTCTATAATTGGGAAAATAATATCGGCGGAATATAGTTACACTGCACTGCTCCTCTGCTTCTGTAGGAAAAATAATAACAAATGATGTTGGAGAAAGTGTAAAACCCCTGACCTCTGTTTCATCAATTGAAGGTGCGCCGAAACCTCAGATCAAATATGTAGTTAAGGCAAGGTTATCGGTTTGTTGATCACTTGATGCCGAGAAAAGAGATTCATTATTTTTATGACAGGGTATATTGCTACATAATGTATGTACACACTTTTATTAAACTTAATAGCTCTTCGTATGCAAAAAACCAAAAACCTACATAGTAGTCGCTATACGGCAACGCATTGCTATAGCCGTAAAAAATATTTTTAGAAAAAATATGTTCGACTATGTAGGTCGTATATACAGTTGTGGTCATATAATTAAGAACGACTTGAAGTTACAGATTTTTTTTATCTGAGTCATGTCATGTGTAGTTATTGTTCCTTCTTAGAACTAACTAGTTATGTTATGAAATAGCCACAAGAATAGAGCAAACGGGATTAGGACTACAGAATAAAATTGCTCACTATTTTTGTAACAAACTTTATTTATTCTCAAAAGTAACAGTTTCAAATAGTTATGGAGCTGGACAAATAATTAAGAACGATTATTAAACTGCTCGAGAGTTGCTTTATATGAAACTCAGATTAAATTAAATCGCATTAATATGAAGTGCGTGAATAAAATAAGCAATTTAATACATTTTAAACTAAAACTAATATTTAGTAGCATGTCCACGGCTTTTAATAACTGCTTTACACCGGCGAAGCATTGACTCTATCAATTTCTGACATTTCGCAAGAGAGATAGAGTGCCATTCTTCTAAGAAAACGTCATACAGCTCTCTTTAATTGCCACACTGTCGATTTGAAACCTTCTTCTTGACTTCGCACCAAAGATGTTCTATAGGGTTAAGATCTGGGCTGTGAGCTGGCCAATCTAAGACAGAAACTGATTGCGATGTGAGAAATTCCTTAACGGTGCGTGCAAATAACCGAAAGCACGTCTTCAGCATAAGGTAACATTGTTTCTTCCAGTATATTTTTGTATTGGAATTTATCCATGTTTCCTTCTATCAGCTTAACAGGTCCAATACCATACCCAGAAAAGCACCCCGAAATTTTCACATTTCCCCCACCATGCTTTAATGTCACTTTTGTGTACTTAGGGTCAAATGCTTTATTCGGAGGGCGTCGTACATATCTTTTTCCATCAGAAAACCTGACCAGAAAACCCTGTTTATTTTTGTCTCGTCAGAAAAAAGAACATTTTTCCACTGACTAAATTTCCAGTTTTCATACCTTCTTGCAAATGCAAGCCGGGCCTGCCTATGGCATCTTTTCAACATGGGCACCTTCCTTGGTATCCTTCCGTGCAACTTTTCTTCTACCAAACGCCTTCGAATAGTGCGTGCCGAGATTGCTGAAGGGTTGTTTTTTTCACCAAAATATTCCTTTCTCAGCTCATTAGACCCTTTAAAAGGATATTGCTTTGCCAAACGATATTTCGATCATCTCTGACTTTCTCTGTTTAGGTACACGCGGAACATTTGTGGTAGTTCTATGCGTGGCAAAATGCTTCACAGCATGGAAAACCATCGTTTTAGAGCATTGCAGGTGGTCGGCTATCTTTTTATACGACCAGTTCTTCTCGCGAAGTTTTATTATTACTTCCCTTGTAGATTTATCACAACGTTCATTATTTTCTATGAAGCAATCACCTGCACCAAATGGGGCCAAAATTATACGAATTTATATTGAACTACAACCTCATCGCCACAGAGAGTTCTCTATTTAAATTTGAATAAATAAAAAAATCCCCCTCGCATTGAGGGGAGGCCCGTGCCCAGCAGTGGGACGTTAAAAGGGCTAAATTATTATTTTTTATTATTAAATAAAAAACGATTCAGCGTTCTTAATTATGTGACCAGCCAGTAAGTAGTAATACTAGGTTTAGATCTAATGTAAAAAGTTTACCTATTTATTTTTTAGCAAATCATGTGTATCAACGAATGTACGGCTAGTATGGTAAAGTTTTGCGCTACCGAGTGAAATACAAAAAAAAATACAAACAGTTACTTTTACTTGTTAGTTTGATAAAATCTTCTCTATAAATAAGCGTTCTTAATTATATGGCCACAACTGTATGTCGCCGCCAACTGGTTTAATACGCCATTCAATTGGGCAGCTAGGCCGTTCATTAAACGCCGTCACTCAATACAATGGCTAAAGGACGTCTAGGCAAATTGTTGAATGCAACGTTTAATAAAGGGGCTCAACGTTGCTTAGCCGCTTGGGTGAATGACATTTGTGAATATTATTAGGGTGACAATGACGTCTATGACAAAGTCGACGGAGCCACGCTTCGCGGGGCTCCTATTTCTGCGTTCGGGGTCACCAGTAACCTAACACGAAGGAAATGACGGGGATTTACCTCGCTCGCTTCGCTCGCTCGCTAACCCCCATCGTTTCCTTCGAATCTAAACCAGCCAAATCGAGTGCCCCAAAGTCCCGAGCTCGCTTCGCTCGCTCACGCGTGCAATATGTGAAAAGTTTTAATTCTAAACATTGTTTTACTAAGGTATCCAGATGACGAAATGATCCAGTAATCCTGCATAAGCGTCCGTATGCTTTTAGAATAATTCATGGTCACCTTAGACTTTCGAACATAGTTGATAACCTCAATTAGTTTAAAATTCGGTTCCGTCTCATTATTCGTAGATAAATCCATGTTATGGTCTTGTTTACTATTAATAATTATCAATTGAACTTTTTAACACACTATAAAATCACTAAACACCGTAATTCGCAAAAAAAACAATACACATTTAATCAGCTGTTGACATTTTGTTAGATGACTACTGGCGCTGCAGTGGCGGAAAAATGAATTAAATTTAAATGACCCGGCGGCTTTTGTTTCAGTCTTCTCCAAAAGGCTAGCTTTCAACCAGCCAACTCGTTGGACGTTTTGCTATATGTGTCAATTCAACGAACGGCCTAGGCGTCCAATTGAGTGTCGGCGTTTAATGAACCCAATTGAATAGCGTATTAAACCAGTTAGCAGCAGTTAGCAGTTAGTGACATATATACACATACATACCACAGTACTCCTATTAGGGTTTAGACCTTTTGCAGAGCATAACAGTACCTAAACAAGATGGTATAACTGTTATACCATCTTGTTATACTATAACACTGCCATTACATTCATCGATGTATCCTACTTTTTAAGTAAATAGACAGTTTTGTATGCATGCACAGGCACTAGATTGTTGGCGCAGTCACAGGCGCAGTGGGTCGAGGGTCGCGGCGCGCGTCGGCCGCTCGGCGCACTGCTTCGATTGGTTGCGGGTTCGATTCCCGCCAGAGATAAATTTCGGAAACGGCCTTTTCGTAATTTACCCTTATCTGGATGTCACTGGGATCGTCCCCAGTCCATTGTGCGTAACCCATAGTATAAGCACATTACTTATAAGCTTTGCTTAGTTTGGGACCACATAGTTGGAATTACTTGGAATGTTGGTTTGGTGATATTTATATTTATTTACGGATTTCTTCAATATATTTCCAGGTAGAGAATGAATATGGGAGTTATGCCGACGACATGGCGTATAAAATTCAAGTTCGTGACCAGATAGCCGAGCACGTCGGCACTAACGCACTGCTCTACACCACGGACGGGGCAGGGGAGACTATGTTCCGGAACGGAGCGACTCCTGGCACTCTTACTACCATCGACTTCAGTGCCAGCACAGGTGCAGACAAAGATTTTGTATAGTATTAATAAAAGTGCAAAGCGTCATTAACTGTGTTAAGCAATACCAAAGGCATTGCTCGCAAGTTGCTGACCTGACAGGAAGTAGGACATAGGGGGGAAGGGAGAGGGGGGTTGGGCTTTCGGCTCTCTCATTAATCGTACGAAGCGAAGCTAAAATAGCCACTTTACGTTTTTTCCATACATATAATTAACGGAAAGAGCGGTAAGCGGTAAGTGCGGCGCTTTGCCGTGTGTAAGGTACGTAAAAAACCGGCCAAATGCGTGTCGGACTCGCACATAAAGGGTTCCGTACCACCGTAGAATAAAAAGGTCAAAAATGTCAAGTACCCCTTTCAAGGTCAAGGACCCCTTTATTTTTAAATTTTATTTTATTTTTAGTATTTGTTGTAGCGGCAACAGAAATACACATTCTGTAAAAAAATTCAAGTCTCCACCTATTACGGTTCGGGAGATACAGCCCGCTGACAGACGGACAGACAGACAGACGGACAGCGTAGGCTTAGTAATAGGGTCCCGTTGGCACTTTTTGGTACGGAACCCTAAAAAGGAAGTATTAACAATAGGAACAATACAAATGGAACTAATTGATCCTTCATTTCTACAGATGTAAAGCAAGCGTTCAAAGATCTACGCAGATTTATGCCTCAAGGGCCCTTGATGAATTCCGAGTTCTACACCGGGTGGCTGACGCACTGGGGCGAGCAGTTCCAGACTGCTGACGCCAGCGCCGTGGTCAAAACCCTCGGGGACATCCTGGACAACGGCGGCCATGTCAACTTCTATATGTTCTTCGGAGGAAGCAACTTTGAATACACTGCTGGTAATAATTGGTCAACGCAATTTTGGATTCGATTACAATGCCAGGTTGACAGGGGTGGATTTCTCTAGCCGACGCGACTTGTAGGCCTAGGCGGCAAAATTTCGGGGGCGGCAGAACTTGGCGAAATTCACAATCGCGGCTATCTTTCATAGACCTAGGGCAGCTAGCGTATCAAATCCGCCCCTGCAGGTTGATGTTTAGGTGCGGCTACACGCAAGGAAGCTTTAACTAAGCTAAGCCTACGAAAACTGCTTAGGTCTTCTCGGATACGCATATTTTCCCATGAGGTTATATTTTATAGAAGGTTCACGTGTTATGTATCGCAGTTAATGTTACAATACGATGCAAAATGTGTGGTACAAAATTCGTTCAGGCGCAGATTTATTTATGAACCGTTTCATTTCTCTACCACAAACTTCCTTTAGGTAGGTAGATTAGGTAGGTACATTCATTATTATTATGTCAACTGTCTTCCTATTACAAACCATCGCTTCCTGTATGATAACGTTGAACTGTGTTACCTATTAGTTTGCATGGTTATAATTTTGATTTTATTAATTAATTTAGCACCGCCAATTAGCATTTCCTCTGAAAACTAGGTATATGGTGCATTGCACTTATTTTCAGGAGCCAACTACGGCAGTACCTATCAACCAGATGTTACGTCTTATGACTACGATTCCCCATTGACCGAAGCTGGGGATCCTACTCCTAAATACTACCTCATAAGAGAGAAATTGAAGACAGTGAGTGGCAAAGCTATATTATAATTTTGTTATCCATAATACCTACATAGGAACTTTGTACGGTTTTCTGTGTCTGCGCTATAATGGGACCTGAAAATCTAAGTTGAGTATTTTAACTACTGTTACAAGTATAAGAAATAAACATTTGTTTCAGTATAACTTCGTCGACGAAACCATCGAGGTACCACATCCAAGCCCGAAAGGTAACTACGGACCAGTAATTGTTAGCAGTAAAGTTGGCCTGTTGACCCCAGAGGGTCGTTCGGCGCTGGGCAAGCGATATGATGACGTCACGGGTGTCATACTGCCCACCTTTGAGCAACTGCGCCAGCGAGGCGGGCTAGTGCTGTACGAGACCGCGCTGCCCGAGGGCGAAGGCCTGCTGCGCATTGAGAAACCAAGAGATCTGATCTTCGTGTTTGTTGATGATGTACGTAACGATGCTTCATAGTTATAGTTTACTAAGTACAAATTTCCACTTGTTATTTGATAATCCCCAAGTCCTTCCTATAATAAGCGGTTACTGCAACCATCAAAAATCTGTTTCAGTTATTTTTTTCTTTTCTATAAATTTTGTGACCAGAAGAAACAGTTCATCAGAAGCAGTAGGTATGCTAAAATAGTAAAAGATTTGTTTTCTTTCAGGAGTTTAAAGGTCACATCAGCAGAATGCACGCGTTATACAGCCTACCTCTCTCCGCCAAACCTGGTTCCAAATTATCTTTATTAGTCGAGAACCAGGGACGGATCAATTATGGAAATCAAATTCATGATTACAAGGTAACTAGTGAAACGAGTCTCCACTTGACCTTAATTTATAAATAACCCCTTATCTGTATCTATGTGTGTATGTAGTTATGCTTCTTATGTTCATAAAATATTAGGACATTACATAGATACCACGTAGTAATGCAGATAGTATAATCAAAATTTTCAATATAGGCTTAGTATATTTGTAGGACCTGTAAGACAAAATATTTTGAGATCAGATCATGAAAGGGTGGGATCACATCACGGATTTGAGGCATTAGACATCACATACATTCTTAGCTCCCGGAGGAAATGAATAATGGCCGGCGCACAGTGAGGACGACAGGGCATGGCATTTTAATTTTTATCAATCGAATTTAAAACTTATCCAATTGAAATAAGGTGCTCCAGCGGATGCACCGAGAAAATACTCCGCGATACTCCGAGGTCGATCACCGAGCATTGAAATATAGAGCTTATTTCGATTGGATAATTATTAAATTCGATTGATAAAAATTCAAATGCCACGCCATGCCGTCCTCACTGTGCGCCGGCCATAAGTAAGAAATGAATAACTAATACTCTGCTGGGGCTCGGGATTGCCCATAAAATTAGGGGTGAAGAAATATGAATGTCTATGTGGTGCTGGGATCGCAAGCTTTCCATTATGATGGTAAAGCACCTACAGAAGTAAAGAACGATTATCGACCGTACTGTACTGCCTATAAGTACAGTGCACCATAGGCGGTACAGTATGGTAGACAAGCGTTCTTTAGTTAAGAATAATATGCTGATAAATGTATGGCGATCTCCATTCCAGGGTATACGAAGTGCAGTGACGTTTAACAACAAGGTGCTGAAGGAAAAGTGGACGATAACTGGCTATCCCTTAGAGGTGTTGAACAGTTCTTATGTGTCCGACGCCGGTGCATCGCAAGGACCAACTCTATATGAGGGTACCTTCACGCTGCCGACCGAAGAACCACTTCTGGATACCTTCCTGGACACTACTGGATGGGGAAAGGTGAAAAATAGAATAATAATAATAATATAATGTTTAATGTGTATATGTATAATGATAGGCCGAAACCATACCATCTAGACACCATATTATAAAACAATTATAGATAGGGACTCACCCTCGGAATTGTCAACCTCCAAAATTATAAACCAAATGAATTGATCGATAATAGAAGAGGCCAACAAGACCTAACTCCCTGTCAGTCGAGAGTATGTCTGCCATGAGTCGTGGACCCTAACAATTAGCGATTCTCCGCAGACAAAGCGAATCTAAAACAAATTCGACACGTGTTTCCATATTACCATATTATAGACACTATCTACAATACTCCCTCAAAAAACTGAATTTCCTAATGAGTTATGGTAATTTGGCTGTTAAGCTTTGTCCAACGTATATACAGTTATGTTTAATGACTATACCTTTCTTGACCAGGGTTATGTCTGGGTGAACGGCAACAATCTGGGCAGGTACTGGCCGAGCGTTGGCCCTCAAGTGGCGCTCTACGTCCCCAACGTGTGGCTGAACCCAGCTCCCAAAGCTAACCTGCTCCAGATCCTCGAGCTGAACAAGGCACCGAAGAATCTCACCATGGAGTTCATCGATCACCCGATATTGAATCGAAAAGGAAATATTAACTTTTAAATCATTTTGTTAAAAATGAAAATAATTTTTATACCAATTCTTCATTTTCCAAAAGTGCTTTTATTTCTTGACACACGTCACAACATGTATAATTCTATACTAATATTATAAATGCGTAACTATCTATCTGTCTTTTACGTTTTTACGACTAAACCATTTTTGATGAATTTTGGTATATTATAGATATAAACAGGACCTTGGAGACGCACATAGGCTACTCGAAGTGCAAATTCTGCTGCGAAGTGCAAATAGAAACATACATAAGTATTATTTATCATCAAATCAAATCAAATCATTTATTTTGTTTAGGCCTACGGGGGCACTTACAAATTGTCATTTTACATTTTTCCTTAAATACTACCGCCGGATCGGAAACGCGACCTCGACTGAGAAGATCCGGCAAGAAACTCAGCGGGCTTGTCTTTTTTACATTGTTTTTTTTTTAAATCGCCATTTACTTATTTTAATACAATGTATTTTGGTAAACAATAGCTCCAGTGTGCTGCCTTCCGAAGTAGGTAAGGCAAGACACGCTACACTTTAACATGACACTGTTATTAACGAAGTGTATTTGAGCGATCAGTCCCAAGCTATTTATCTTCCAAGTAATCCGAGATTTTGTAATAGGCCTTTTGACGGAGTTTAGTTTTAACTATATTTTTAAACTTATTAACAGGCAAATCTCGGATTTCTTTAGGAAGTTTGTTGTAGAAGCGTATGCATTGTCCTACAAAGGAATTACTTATTCTGTGGAGACGAGTTACATGTACGGATAGCTTGTGTTTATTCCGTGTATTTATCGAATGAGCATCGCTAATTTTTTCAAAGTTGTTGACATTTTTCTTAACATAAATTAGGTTTTCATAGATAAATTGTGACACCACAGTTAGAATATTTATTTCTTTGAATTTTTCTCTGAGGGAGACTCTAGGAGCTAGGTTATAAATAGCTCTTATAGCTCTTTTCTGCAGTACAAATATAGAATTTAAATCTGCAGAGCACCCCCAAAGCAGTATGCGATAAGACATTATGCTATGGAAGTAACTAAAATAAACAATTCTAGCTGTGTCTACATCAGTTAAATGCCTAATTTTATTAACAGCATATGCCGCAGAACTCAGCTTGCTTGACAGTTTTTTAATGTGAGGACCCCATTGCAATTTGGAATCTATGGTAATTTCCAGAAAGACAGTTGACTCCTCAACGTCCAACTCTGCCCCATTCAGTCGTAAATTGGTTCCTATTTGTCTTACATTAGGTGTCGAGAACTTTATGCATTGAGCAAAAGATTATTTACATTGAACCAACCTACAACTTTAGCGAGTGCATTGTTCACATCGCCATAATGTAGAAGCTGTCTTTTAATTTTAAATAATAAAGAAGTATCATCAGCAAACAACACAATCTCGTGATTTTTGCCCACATGATATGGCAAATCATTTATATAAATAAGAAACAAGAATGGTCCCAGTATTGAACCTTGAGGAACGCCCATAGAGACTACAGAACCTGGTGATTTTTCACCGTTAATAGCGACGTTTTGAATTCTATTGCTCAAATATGAAGTCAAAAGGTCAAGAGCCTTGTCCCTGATACCATAGTGGTGCAATTTCCTGGCGAGTATTTCATGATGGACGCAGTCGAAGGCCTTAGACAAGTCGCAGAATACACCTAAAGCATCCTGCGAGTTCTCCCAGGCACTGAAAATTTTTTTTATTAGTTCAATACCCGCGTCTGCAGTAGAGCGATTCCTTGTGAACCCAAACTGTTATGAAAAATATTGTTGTCATTAAAATGACGTAATAATTGGTTCAAAATTAATTTTTCAAAAATTTTACTTAACGTAAGTAGTATCGAAATAGGCCGAAAATTTGTTGGATCAGTTGAACTACCTGATTTAAAAATAGGAATTACTTTACTGTGCTTCATTAGATCAGGAAATACACCATTTGTCACACAGCCATTAAACACAGCTGCTAACTTGGGTGCAATAATGTCTTTAAACGAAGAAACGGTCTTTACAGAAAGCCCCCATAGGTCTGCCGTTTTTTTCACATCAAGACTTTTAAAACTATTTACAATGTCCTTATTACTAACAATATATATAAATATAAAATATAATGTCACGACTTTTATCCCCATTCGGGGGGTAGTCAGAGGCTTGAGTGGCCATACACCACCACATTGTGGAGGTCATTACTAACAACAGAAAATTTAAAAGCTGTGTCACATTCAGTTACACTTTGTTTAAGTAACGTCTCTGCGGAAGTGGCAGACGATCTTAGGGTTTTGTTTGTTAGAACAGGGGGCTTACCACGACCTCTTATCGCGATTCAATTATAGGAATGTTTTAACGTTTCAGCGACTTTTTGTGCAATGACGTACCTTATTGTCATGACAATAAGAAACGTCATTGCACAAAAAGTCGCTGAAACGTTAATACAATACTGCTATAAGAGGTGGTGGTAGGGCCCCAGGAATGTTGGTAAAGAAGTTCTCAAACTCTGTCGCTACTTCCAGATCCGCTTTTACATCTGTGTTGTTTATTATCAAATGATTATAATCTTCATACACGGACTGCATTTTGCAGTCGGAAGCGACTGTAAAATGCAGTCCGTGTGCAGTCGCGTGCCGTCCACTGCAACCAACTGCAATAGAGCTGTCACTTCCGACTGCAAAATGCAGTCCGAGTGCAGTCGCGTGTCGACGACTGCAACCAAACTGCAAAATGCAGTCCGTGTATGTTAGCGCTATGTTAGCGCTTATTTGTCATCTTTAATTTCCGAAGGAATGCAGAGACGTTTGAAACTGTTGAACAGATTTGGATCTATCATTCGTCGAAGTCATGACAACCGGAAGCTTAAGGTGATGAGCGCATTTAACATTCGTGATTTAATACATGTATATGAATGACACACTTTATTAGGTAAGTTCGGCAGGCACTTAGTACCTAAAATTTTCTTGATAAGTACTTGAGTAAGTAAGTAACTTGAGTAGCTATACTCATTAAGATGTTATGACATAAAACCGCTGGCATTTTTGTTTTTAAAATAATACGTACTTACCTAAATTATTACCCAGTATTATAATGTATCCTATTGGTATACAGAGACAGGGTTGAAAGGCATAGCTACAGAATTATTAATTGTCCTGTAAGTATTAAGGAAAAAAAGTTATATTAAGTATAGAACCGACTGGACTTACAAAAGTACCACAGATTAGATAGTTATATGTTAAAAGTACCACGCCGCGAGTAGTTCATGTAGCCGTCTAGCAACTGCTGCTCAATTCACACCAGTGAACAATAACAAGTCACACGAGGGAGACGGACAAATACAAGTTGCATTGGGTGCGAGAGTGTCGGTAGCAGGTAGACTCGTGCGTGCATGTGATAAGCAACAGCTAATGGGCTAGCAAGCCTGTCGTCGTGGAGACCGCGACAGCGCCGGACCGTTTTACACCAGCGTAATAATAAACCACGTGGCCGGCTACCGAACCAACAAATAGTGAGTACAAGAACGATTAATTAACCAACCTGTAAGTTAACAATGGTAACATTAATGAACAACATGGTTTTTCAAGGTGTAACGAGAGAGAATCCGTCCTGTTTACGCCTCATTACGGAATTTCTAAGTTTTGTTGGAATTGTTTTACTTTTTGCGTGTTCCATGATCGTAAAGTGGACTTGTTAAAAGTGCGGTTAATTTAAGAGCTTACTTAGATCTCCTTACTGATGAAGACCTAATTATTTTATACCTTCTTAACTAACCACCGTAGGAAGTAGTTATGTATTCAGTCAGACAAAATGGGCATGTAGTAGGTAGGTATGTATTACAAACTGAAGCATAAAAGATTCTCCTATAGTACGAGGAATTATTATCTCCGTAACTGAAGTAATACAGAAGTTATTAGATCCTTTACTAATGATATTATTATACACACTTAGGTATAATTAACTGCTTAACCAGACCTAATTAATTCAAACAGAAAATAAATAAGAAAATAATAATTTTAGTTCTTTATATTTAGATATACATACCTACGCGAAGTATTGTAGGTACGTAGGTTATTTAAATTATTTAACAGATAGTTTCATAAGGGCCCGTTCACACACATAAACTAAATTCGTGATTAGTCCTAACCCTAACTAATCGACATTTTCATTAACAGACTCTGAATATCTAATAATTTATACGGCGAGTTCACACATTGACATAAATACGGTATTAAAGTCATAGATTAAAAATAAAACGAATAATAACCATTAAATAAAAAGAAAAGTTACCTATATGATTTGTGCAAACTACACTGTAGTATGTTTCGAAGTGGGACAGTAAAAGGCTGTGAAAAGACCACAACTGTATTAGTAAGAAAAATAGTAGGTGAGCAGATGTAAATGTTGATGGAATTATAAAAAAATAAAAACCGACTTCAAAAAAAACCTGGAGCACTAAAAAGCCTGAAATCATATTTCTATTACCACCACTGCCTACCCCTTCGGGAAAATCAGGCGTGATGATGTGTTATCGAGTATTTGGGGTCGGTGCCAATCTATCTTCTTACTTTTATAGTAGGTAGACTCGGCATACCAAGATTGGCACCGACTTTATTTCATGATTTTTAGTGGCGCCATACAAACTTTATCACCCCAAATGACCCCTTTGGGGGGTGACATTTCCAAGATTCCAAAACAAAAGTTTGTTATATGGTTTATTATATGGAATATACATACTAAGTTTCAAGTCAATCTGACACAAATATATTTTTCTACCGTACTTCTACCCCTAGTTTCCCCCTTTTGGGGTAGATTTCCGAAATGATTTTTTTATGGGACCAAAACAACTTAGTCACCTACCAAATAACAGTTTAAAAAGAAAAATTGGTTCATAAACGTTAGAGATAAACGTTAGCTCTCCATACAAACTGCAACACCTCGTTTTACCCCTTTGGGGGGGGGGATTTTTCTAAAATCCTGAAACATGAGTTTCATTATTTCTTATGCAAAATATACATATTAAGTTTCAAGTCAATCGGACAAAAATTTTTTTTCAGACGACCTTCACCCCCCAAAATTATTATTAGGGGTTGATTCTAGGAATTATTTTTTTATGGGACCAACTTGGAGCAACGATCTACCAAACAGCAAAAGAATTTATCAAATCGGTTCATAAATGCCGGAGATCGGTGAACATACATAAAAAAAAAAAAAAAAAAAAAACATACCTACAGCCGAACATAGAACCTCCTCCTTTTTTGAAGTCGGTTAAAAATCTGGTTGATTGACAGTCATTGAGGCACCATAATCATGTTTCATTGTAGGTGTCCTCTTTAATTCAATAGCCACGGTATTGGTTGCGGCTCGGCGCTGTACCTACTGCGTCTGGAAATGATTACAATTGTATTAAGACCACATAAAAACATCCTGCTAGCTAAATAGCTTATCAAGCCATAGGCAGAAGTCGATTAATGTAAGATGATGCAGTTGGTTCTACGAGTTGTACAAATTCAATAATATTCCACGCGAACTCAAGTGTTCATATTATCTACATCATCATCATCATTATCGACATCATCATCATCATAATATTAATACGTGAAGCAAATCCGTTCGTTCCCTGTTTTTCGAAGATGCGTGGACGGAGGAGTATGAAATTTGGCACAGTAATAGTTTACATGGCGATTAACTGCATAAACTTAACAATAAAAAATGCATTATAAGTGCACTAAATTAATAAAATAAAACGTTACTCATACTACATTCGTTTCACCCTTTGATTAAGGAAGATCGTTGGTTTCACCTCTTCACATACACACACAATGTATACAGTGTGTTAAGAAAAACCTGTCCTGATTAGATTCTATTTAGGTAAAAAAAATTTTTTTTTGTTTTTTTTTTAACCTATTAACTGTCTTACTGCTAGGCAAAGGCCTCTCCTTTTCTTTTGGAAAACAATTACCTTCCCCGTATTACATTTTTTTTTTCATAAAATGACGTCGTTACGTACTTTGTGGTCAAAGGTACAGTCAGACGATAATAATTGCTGCCGGTGATGGTGTTGTCATATTTGTTTAAATTTGCTACATTTTGGAGGAAAAAAGCAAAAAAAAATGGCATTTAAAATTTTCATGAATATTTTTATTTTATTTGGTCATGTGATTGGGACACCTATAAGTATACCGGTTTCGGCTCGGACAGGGTTTTCTTAAAACAACTGTACTTAGACTGACGTAGATTGTGTATTTTACTTTTTGATATTTTGACAGTGTCACTTTGTTTTTTTAAAGCCAGTACCTTTTCAAACATTATGAAAGGTTTTAGTCTGTGATTATAGATTCGGAGGAGGAACGATTTGCTTGCGATTTGTGATTGATTTAGGGAAGAGCAAGGAAGTTTTAAGTCTCTAACACCTGGAATGCGGACTTGGCAGCAAAAGTGAAGCCGACAGCGAGATACCATACTGAACGTTGTTTCCTTTGCCAACAAGAGTGACCATAATATTTTGAAATTTTGAGAACGTCCCCATGGACATCTAGTGAAAACGTGCTTTTGTTCCGAGATTGTTATGATAGGAAAATAATAAAATAAGGAAAGGGATGTTTATTTTCTTAAGAACATGAGTAGGTACAATAAATTAGTCTGCGGTGGCCAAACCACACGAGTGCCTGTCTGTATCTTGGCAACCTAAATGAAGTTACAAAATAGTATTTAAGATCGTAGATTTTGCCACTTTGTAATATAAAGTAACATGACACTTCACACGCTTGGACGTTGTCTAGGCTCTCCATATCTATGGTTTTTCCAATACTTATCTTTCCTATACTTACTCTTTTTCTATGCTATAAAAGGTACCTACTACTGTTAACATGTTATGTTTGATTTGGGCTGTGCAAGTTGTGACAGACGGACATAGAGACAGACAGACGAACAACAAAGTTATCATATTAGGGTTTAGTTTTTTCCTTATTAGGTACGGTACCCTAAGAATATCTAACTAATTAGACCATAAGACAAAATTAAAGGACAATAGGCAAAACTGTATGGGACTTGGTCCAAATATCCACCACTGACGAGACCTACGTAACCCGATAGACCACTAAATACTGAGTAACTTTTACAAAGACAGTTCAACAAAATAAGCTGTAAGTAAAAAAATACGGGTAGTTTAAAAAAAAATATGATTTCACCATTAGTATTATGTTTATACATTTTTTTCGAAAGGCAACTATATAAATACTCTTACTAACATTAAATAAAAATAAAATAAGCTGTCAGAAAGCAAAAAATGCCGTGAAAAGTTTTTATTATTATTTTTGTTACCTGATGAAAAGTGAACAACAAGCGCTTCTATAAAATAAATAAGCAGGTACCTTCTATGCGTTACCTTACTTTTTCACTTATCATCAGGTAACAAAAATAATAATAAAATATGTTTCACGGCATTTTTTGCTTTCTGACAGCTTATTTTATTTTTATTTAATGTTAGAAAGTGTATTTATATTGTTGCCTTTCGAAAAAAATGTATAAGACATAACACTGGTGGTGCGTTCCAATCACTGTTAATTTTGTTATTTTTGTCCACAAATCACGTTCCACTCGCACCAACTTGTACGGAAAGTTATCATTATTATCGTTTTTAACACTTTTTGTGGACGAAAATAACAAAAATTACGGTGAATGGAACGCAGCATAAGTGTGAAATAAAAAAATTAAAATATTTTTTTAAACTACAATTTTTTTTTTACTGACAGCCTATTTTGTTGAACTGGCTTTGCAAAAGTTACTCAGTATGTAGTGGTCTATCGAGTGACGTAGGTCTCGGAAGTGGTGGACATTTGGACCATTTTTGCCCATTGTCCTTTGTGCTAACGAAAAGGAACAGTGAGGGCAGGGCATTTTCCTTTAAAACTCGTTGTGTTAAATTAGGGACATAATCTGTCGGCTTAAAATGCTTGCTGTATATGACGGAATTTTGGGTAATTTTTCTGTAGCCAATAGGTATTTGTTGTAACCAATTTACACGCCTGGGATCTGTAAAAGATAAAATAGTTTTTTTGTTTCTTATTGCTTAGGAGTAATCGGGAAGTGTAAAGTCAAAAGTCGTCCCAATTGCAAACAATTTCAATCGACAAACCATCGGTCTCGGCCTTTATTTTATATTGTCCATCAAGGGTTGCAATGCTGACCGCGCTGTGGAGGCCTGGAGCTGCGCTGCGCCGCGCTTTCGGCCATCAACAACGCGCCCAGCAACACACTCATTACAGACCGTGGCAGTAATGTACTATTAAAAAGTAACAAAAGGGTAAAGGAAAGGGGCCCCGAGAATTACATTGCCTGAAATGGTTAATCTGGCCCTAGACGTGCGCGTTCCTCGAGCGTGTGAACGACGCGAACGCCGTGTGCGAGCCCGGCGCACAGTGGTCGGATTACGGAGCTTCCCTTTCATAGGATTTTTTAAAATTAAAATGAATTTTCTGGTCCATTTAAGTACACAGTCTTGTTGATAACATCGTAACATTAAATTATCTAGTAGTCATGGATTTTTTATTAGCTATTAACACCATGAAATACGGATTTTTAGATTTCAAATGTATGGAAATGGAATTTGTTTTCCCTATAACTTTTTTGTGTTTCGAGTTGTAAAGCTGAAACTTTTATGTATTGTTACTGAGTTAGTAAACAAGCCATATGACCTTTGACCTTGACCCGGGACGGTCCTATTCAAGAGATATTAATTTTTGAAAAATGGTGTTTGGTGACATTTATTCAGGCTATTTATGTTCAAATAATGAGTGTAACAAGCCTTTTATGTGAATGATTGTTACTCCAATCAACTCTACTACTACGACTAGATTGACCTGGACTAAGAAAATTCCCGTTATAAGACAAAAAAATAAAATAAAACACATTTTTATGACTAATATTCAATATTACACATAAGTCGCACAAAACCTACACATTTTGACTAGGTAGGTAGCAGTTGCCACTACCTGCCCCCATTGTCTATTGTTTGTTCCACACACAGGTGTCACCAAATGTCAGGTTTCACTAATTAGGGGTATTAGGGATTAAATATTAAGTCTAATTATTGTGTTGTTATTGTAGGTGAATGTTTGTCATACAAGATTCCTGGAAATGACTTAGGGTTCTAAATGAAAGCAGTATAAATGCCGAGAGTACCTTTATTTCGTTTCACTTATAATAACTACTTCGTATCCTAAATGTCCTCCTTTAACAATTTTGACTTGTTCAGTATGGATAGTCTGGTTTCAAATCTCGACGTTTTTGTGTTTATGAAGCAAAATTCTTGAAACGAACATATTGTTTATAACTTAAAAGAAAACTATCCAAGAAAATTTTCGGTATGAAACGGGTCTCAACGTGGACATAGTTAAACAAGGTGCAGGTACTATAAATGATGGGAACACTGCACGAAGATTTTTTGAAAATCCCGAAGCAACTGCATAGATAACGGGTGTTGATGAAGAGCTGTTCAGAAGATTTGCAGTTATTCTTCAGGTAGTCTCTTGTGGAGAGTTTATTGCAAGGAAAAGTTCCGGCAATATTGTGCTGCTCATAAATATGTCGAGCTATATGCATGGTATTATATGCCCTCTAGAGTACAAAAATTACTCATGCATGGTGCTGATATAATTAAGCAGAATAACTTTATCCCAATCGGTAAACTCCCTGAAGAGGCCTCTGAAGCACGCAATAAAGATATTAAAAATTTTAGAGCGTTCCACACGCGTAAATTCAGCAGAATCGCAACAAATGAGGATATTATCCACAATTTATTAATGTCTTCTGACCCATTCTTATCAAGTTTTAGACCTAAGATAAGTAAACTTCACCATAAACAACTATCAGATGAAGCCAAATTGTGATCACTTCTAGTTCTGATGAAAATCTGAAGAGTTTGTTGATGTAGGAAATTTATGATTTTAGTTATTTTGTGATTTTAGTCATAAAATTAATTTTGTACTTTAGAATTTCTTTACTATTTCCAAGAATCATTGTTTTATATTGTGTTGTGTGTTGTTTTATATTCACCTACAATAACAACACAATAATTAGATTATATTATTATTATCCCGTGATATTTTTCTTTAGATCCTCTCCATCCTAAGGTTGCCTGGTAGAGAGCACTATTAGTTAGGTATAAGGCCGCCCATTTTCCACTTTCTATGTACCTAATTTATGTTATAGTTAATGTATTTTTTTACTAGTGGTGGATTAATAAAGAGTTATATATCTATCTATAATATTTAATCCCTAATACCCCTAATTGGTGAAACCGAAACATCTGGTGACACCTGTGTGTGGAACAAACAATAAATATTTCCAGGAATCTTGTATGACAAACATTCACCTACAATAACAACACAATGATTAGACGATCCTTAATCCCTAATACCCCTAATTAGTGAAACCTGACACTTGGTGACACCTGTGTGTGGAACAAACAATAGACAATGGGGGCAGGTAGTGACAACTGCTACCTACCTAGTCAAAATATGTAGGTTTTGTACTACTTATGTGTAACTCAATGTAATATTGAATATTAGTCATAAAAATGTGTTTTATGTTATTTTTATGTTTATAACGGGGATTTTCTTAATCCAGGTCAATCTAGTCGTAGTAGTAGAGTTGATTCAGTAACAATAATTCATATAAAAAGGCTTGTTACACTCATTATTTGAACATAAATTGCCTGAATAAATGTCACCAAACAGTCATTTTTCAAAAATTCATATCTCTTGAATAGGACCGTCCCGGGTCAAGGTCAAAGGTCATATGGCTTGGTTACTAACTCAGTAACAATACATAAAAGTTTCAGCTTTACAACTGGAAACACAAAAAAGTTATAAGGAAAACAAATTCCATTTCCATACATCTGAAATCTAAAAATCCATATTTCATGGTGTTAATAGCTAATAAAAAAATCCGTGACTACTAGATAATTTAATGTTACGATGTTATCAACGAGACTGTGTACTTAAATGTACCAAAACACACATTTTAATTTTCAAAAATCCTATGAAAGGGAAGCCCCGAAATCCGGCCACTGTGCGGCGAGCCGTGACAACGCGGCGTGAGCGTCGCGTTTTACCAGCGTGTGGTCTGTCGCGCGCTGCAAATGCGACCGACTTCAAAAAGTAGCGATGTAGTCGTGCGGCAACGAAAAGCGCGACTTTATCGCTGCAAACAGTTCCCGTGGACGATATTCCTCAGTTAACACGGACACATAATAAGATTTATATTATAGTCCTTTTTACTAGAGAAATTTGTGTCACCCGAACATCTAAAATGTACTTAACGTGGAAAACATAGTTACCCACTTACCTATGTTAAGATAATCCTTAATTCGGATAATATTCGCTTTTACACCCTTCCATTACGCATATTCTACCCATTTTTATGAGAAAATTCAGCACAATCCTCTAGATTTAAAATTAGCTGAAAATGTCGTGTGTCACGCAAATTGACGTTCTGTGTTTCAAGTTTTTAATTTTATTTCTGCTACGATTCCTATAGACATCACGGAACTGACAATTACAAGCGAATTATTAAAGAAGGTAAGTACTTATTTCCAGATATTTATTTATATTTGAAATTTTAATCTTAGGATATTCTTATACTTTACCATAGGTATTTCATTAATCGACTTTATTGTTTATTATTCTTAACATGAAAATGTACCAAGTTTAAGGTGATCGAATAAATATTAACTGGCAACACAAGGGATGAAAGGTTGTACTGTTAGAAAGGGAAAGAAGGCGCAGTTATAGGTACCTGGCTCGGACCGGTTTTTATAATGCGTCCATCGTGGGCGTTAAGTCCGTCACATAAGGATTATTTTTGATTAAATGAATGGAAAATAAAGTTTGTAGTCCACAGTCATGTTCAATGGTATTACGTCGATGGGGAAGAGCTTTTAAATAGAAAATAAAATAGTCTTTGAAAATAGAACCTTAATAACGTTCAAACTTATAATTTTAATGAATTAATATCGAATTTCGACCACGGGCGACCACTAGTATTTATAATGATGTTTACATATAGGTAGGTAGGTGTCTTATCTATATGAGTAGTCGTCTGTGGTCCTCATAGTTCATTGACCAACGACATTTTTAAGTGTCAAAATAATAGATACCAAATGTAGGTGAATTGATAATAAAAATAAAGTACCTATCGTTAGGTAGTCAACCTTGGATATTCGAACATAAGGGCGTATTCACGTAAAATGCAGGCAGCTCGGTCCCCCGACGGGACGTAGGTACCGGCGCGGGCGCGCAGGTACTACCCACTGACGACGGGCGCAGGTAGTCCCTGTCATAGATAAAAACTATGAAAGAAGATTTAGAAAGCTTATAGGTATTGCATGTGTATTAAAGCGAGACAGATAGATGAATTGATTGGCAAACACGCCTGTACCTAGGCCGCGTTCAGAGCCTACGTACCGAGCGCAATGGTCCACCGGTTTGCAAACCAGTGGACCTCCTCCTCCTCCTCCTTCTCAATTCGAGTGTATGTTTTTTGTGTTACACGATTTCTACGTCAATTTATTGTGGACCGATTTTCAAATATTTTTTTATTCAATAGAGTATACTTCTGACGTGGTCCCAAAGTCAGGATCTGATGTATGGATCCCAGGGAAATCGAGAGCAATCAACCCCTAAAGGAGGAAACTAGGGTTGAAACTGGCTGAAAAATATGGCTGGCTGAAAAATATGTTTGTCCGATTGACTTGATTCTTAGTATGCATACTCTATACAGCGTGTAACGGAAAGGGTATATTTATCCGAAAGGGGTGAAAAGCGTTTCTGCTATAGAATCGATATGCAAATTTAAGGTTCAAAATCATTTTTCAAAAAATTCGTACCAAATTATTCGATTTAGTAATAAGGTATAATTCATTAGAGTTATACATTAATATTTAAGTGTTTTTTTACATTCGCTTCAGATGTCGGTTGAAGAGCTAACTTGTGAGGTGGGGCCGCCATGCAGCCTCATGCTCTCCGACGGTACAGTGTTCCAAGGCAGGAGCTTCGGGGCCCAAGTACCCGCTGAAGGAGAAGTCGGTTAGTAATGCGAAACATTTTATAAAAAACAATATCATCATATCTTCTCTTATCGTATTCTATTCGCATCTTCTCTTGGTTGATAACGTGATACTTATTTACTCGAGGCATGTTATGGCAGTTGCCAAAAAATTAACATTGAACATTGCCAGAGGAACATAGGTACGCTTCATGGATAGTCGTTCCTCTACTGCTCTATGGGTGGCCAATCTTTTCGGCCGCCAGGTCAGATTTCAGAAATATTTTTTCCCACCGCGCACCATATATTTTTCCGATTATGTAATCTTTTGATGTTATTTACAATAACATTTATCCGCGGCACAACATATTCTTACAATCCCAGTGCACATTTAAATTTTTCAATTAAAACTTATGCTACATTTTTTTTTTTTTTGCAGTATTCCAGACGGGCATGGTAGGCTACCCCGAGTCGCTGACGGACCCCTCGTACCACGCTCAGTTGCTGGTGCTCACGTACCCGCTGGTCGGGAACTACGGTGTGCCAGACGAGACTGAAGTTGACGAACATGGCATACCCAGGTGATATTTTTGTTCCATACAGAGAACAGGATATTAGTTCTTTTTATCACAGTTAAAATAATTTATCGTTGCTGTCCCTGCCCCTGCATGCTAACTGCGACAAGTAATATTTGTCTGTTTTCCATATATCAAGGTCAAGTCTCCCCTTTATTTACTAATCGCGACCACGAATATTTGACATTAGCATCAATTAGCATTCGTTTATTTGACTGATATTGTCACAATGAGGTGGAGTCGGTGGAGTGCTCTCTTTTTTGTGTCATGAACAATATTATCAAACATCGAACCACAGATGGTTGGTGGTTACTTACGTACAACGAATAATAAGAATTTGATGCTATCATTTGAACCTATAAAACGTAGCTTATGTCCCAATTGCCTTTAGGTTTAATTATTAACATTAACGCATTGTATTACATGGCATCTTGTTGTGTCTTTGACGGGGATCTAGGTATACATAAATTATTTCAGTTCAGGTCAAATTCACGAACGAACGAAACAGGCGGTCCACTTTTGACACTCGGCAGATACCTATGCAGGTTTCCTCACGGTGTTTTGTTTCACATCTCCTATTTAACAAGATACTTACTACAATTGTTAATACTTACCATAAAATTCTCACAGATGGTTCGAGTCTGACCGCATATGGGCGGCTGGCCTAATAGTCGGCGAGGTGAGCACCCGGGCTTGTCACTGGCGCGCCAAGCGCTCCCTGGGCTCGTGGCTGGCTGCCCGAGGGATCCCAGGCCTCTGTGACGTCGACACTAGAGCTTTGACCTTCCGCCTCCGCGAAGGTGTCACGTTAGGAAGAATCATACAAGGCGTACCTCCGTTCGGACCACTACCTGCACTCTCCGATCCAAATACGAGGAATTTGGTTGCTGAAGTCTCTATCAAGGTAGGTTCCTAAGTATATTTCAAAGATTGATCCATGATTGATAGATACGTTTTAGAATGAAGTGACAATAAAGCCTAATAAATAATAAACTTATAATACAAAAATAAATTCATATTTTACAGAACACGAAAATATACAACCCCAATGGTGAATTCACGATAGTTGCGGTGGACTGTGGTTTAAAATATAATCAACTCAGATGTTTAATCAAGAGGAACGCTAAAGTAATACTTGTTCCCTGGGACCACAAACTGAATCAAAACGAATACGACGGTTTATTCATCAGTAACGGGCCAGGTGATCCTGAAGTATGCAAGAAAGTCGTCGACAACCTCCGAGAAATTATTAATAATAAAAACAACGTAAAACCAATATTCGGTATTTGTCTTGGACACCAGTTGTTATCTACAGCAGCGGGATGTAAAACTTATAAAACTAGGTAAGAAATGTTTAATTTTTGAATAGAATACCTAATTAATGTGTATTTGTCGGAAAATATATAATAACTTTATTTCATTACAGTTACGGTAACCGTGGTCATAATTTGCCATGCACGCATAATGGTACCGGTCGATGTTTCATGACCTCACAAAACCACGGATTCGCTGTAGACGCTGATTCATTACCAGCCGATTGGAAAATTCTGTTTACAAACGAGAATGATAAAACGAATGAAGGTATCATACACAAATCCGACCCTTTCTTCAGCGTGCAGTTTCACCCCGAGCACACAGCTGGACCCACAGATCTCGAATGTCTTTTTGACGTCTTCATTGACGCAGTTAAAACTTATAAAAGTAAAAAGTCCGTCGTTATTGACGAAGTTATCACAGAAAGATTAAAATTTGTGCCAACTATTAATGAGCGCCCGAAGAAAGTGCTAATCCTCGGTTCAGGTGGTTTATCTATCGGACAAGCGGGTGAATTTGACTATTCAGGATCCCAAGCTGTCAAAGCATTAAAGGAAGAGAAAATACAGACAGTACTGATTAATCCAAACATTGCTACCGTCCAGACTTCTAAAGGTTTAGCGGATAAAGTATACTTCCTCCCAATAACACCTGAATATGTAGAACAAGTCATCAAAGCGGAACGCCCTACAGGGGTGTTGTTGACATTCGGTGGACAAACCGCCTTAAATTGTGGGGTGGAATTACAGAAGTCGAAAGTATTTGAAAAATACAACGTAAATGTTCTAGGAACACCTATACAGTCAATCGTTGACACTGAAGATAGAAAAATATTTGCTGAGAAAATTAATGCAATTGGTGAGCAGGTAGCTCCTAGCGCGGCGGTCACTTCAGTTGAACAAGCTCTAATAGCTGCAAAGCAAATAGGATACCCAGTCATGGCTCGTTCTGCATTTTCTTTGGGTGGTTTAGGTTCTGGTTTTGCTAATGATGAAGAAGAACTTAAAGCACTATCTCACCAAGCACTTTCACATTCTGACCAGCTTATAATTGATAAATCCCTCAAAGGCTGGAAAGAAGTAGAATATGAAGTAGTACGGGACGCCTTCGACAACTGTATAACGGTCTGTAACATGGAGAACGTCGATCCCTTAGGTATTCATACCGGCGAATCTATTGTTGTCGCTCCTAGTCAAACCTTATCAAACCGAGACTATTATATGTTAAGAAATACTGCCATTAAAGTTATTAAACATTTTGGAATTGTGGGAGAGTGCAATATTCAATATGCTTTAAACCCAAATTCAGAAGAATTTTACATTATAGAGGTAAATGCCAGATTGTCCAGAAGTTCAGCATTAGCAAGTAAAGCCACTGGATACCCATTAGCATATGTGGCTGCTAAATTATCTCTAGGTATTTCGTTGCCAGTAATTAAGAATTCTGTTACTGGAGTAACAACTGCTTGCTTCGAACCAAGCCTCGATTATTGTGTTGTCAAAATTCCTCGCTGGGACTTAGCCAAATTTAATAGAGTCAGTACTAAAATTGGCAGTTCAATGAAGAGTGTCGGAGAAGTTATGTCAATAGGCAGGAACTTTGAAGAAGCATTCCAGAAAGCACTGAGGATGGTTGACGAAAACGTAAATGGCTTTGATCCCAACATTGAAGAGGTTAATGATGGTGAACTGCGAGAGCCTACTGATAAACGTATGTTTGTCTTGGCAGCTGCTTTAAGAAAAGGGTATTCTATTGAAAAGCTTTATGAATTAACTAAAATCGACAAATGGTTTTTAGACAAATTTAAAAATATTATTAACTATTACCACACACTTGAATCGATCGATCGCGGCCATGTACCTTATGATATATTAAAACAAGCGAAGAAAATTGGGTTTTCTGATAAACAGATAGCTGCTGCTATAAAAAGTACAGAAGTCGCTGTCAGAAAAATAAGGGAAGAATATAAAATAATACCTTCTGTAAAAAAAATTGATACAGTTGCAGCTGAGTGGCCAGCTTCTACTAATTACCTTTACCTAACATATAACGGAAGTACCCATGACCTAGATTTCCCAGGGGGTCACATCATGGTTTTGGGTTCAGGTGTATATAGAATAGGAAGTTCTGTCGAATTTGACTGGTGCGCTGTAAGTTGTCTGAGAGAGCTCAGAAACCAAGGCAAGAAAACAATCATGATAAATTATAATCCTGAAACAGTCAGTACTGACTATGACATGAGTGATAGATTGTACTTTGAGGAAATATCTTTCGAAGTTGTTATGGACATTTATAACATCGAACATCCTGATGGTGTCATTTTATGCATGGGGGGTCAATTACCAAATAATATCGCTATGGATCTGCATAGACAGCAAGCTATTATTTTAGGTACTTCACCTGATATGATAGATAATGCTGAAAATAGATTTAAATTTTCAAGAATGTTGGATCGCAAGGGTATAATGCAACCAAGATGGAAGGAACTTACTGATTTGGAATCAGCCACAAGTTTTTGCGATGAAGTTGGATATCCATGCCTAGTTCGTCCATCATATGTTTTGAGTGGCGCTGCAATGAATGTAGCGAACTCTAACCACGAATTGGAGACATATTTAAAGTCAGCCAGTCAAGTGAGCAAGGAGCATCCGGTAGTCATATCTAAATTTATAATGGATGCAAAGGAAATAGACGTCGACGTGGTCGCAGCGGATGGTGTAATTTACTGTATGGCTGTATCTGAACACGTGGAAAATGCGGGAGTGCACTCAGGAGATGCGACACTTGTTACTCCACCGCAAGATATTAACGATAAAACTTTGGAAAAGATTAAAGAAATTTCCAGTATAATAGCCGAGACGCTGGATGTAACTGGTCCCTTCAACATGCAATTAATTGCAAAAGATAACGAACTCAAAGTCATTGAGTGTAACGTCAGAGTATCAAGATCGTTCCCATTTGTATCCAAAACACTAGATCATGATTTTGTTGCGATGGCTACTAAGATAATATTGGGTATACCGGTTGAACCCGTTGACGTAATGATGGGTTGTGGAAAAGTAGGTGTGAAAGTGCCACAGTTTTCATTCTCAAGACTAGCAGGTGCAGATGTAACATTGGGTGTAGAAATGGCCTCAACTGGAGAAGTGGCGTGTTTCGGTGAAAATCGATACGAAGCTTACTTGAAGTCATTGATGAGTACAGGATTTAGAATACCGAAAAAAGCCATTTTATTATCAGTTGGTACTTTTAAGGTGAGAAAAATGAAATATATTTTTAATAAATATTCCGCCAGGACGGGCCCCCCCCCCTTCCCCTACTCTGTCCTCCTACCCTTTAGGTTGGCAACGTGCGTGCCTTTGGTATTGAAAGGATCTATGGGCTACGGTAGCTGCTTAAAATCAGGCGGGCCGTAGACTTGTTTGCCACCTTAGTTACATAAAAAAATACAATACGAAAGTAAAAAGTTTATTTACACCAAATCTACACTACCTATACTAAAAAAAAAACGTAGATCATTACTTTATTACTTTTGCAGCACAAAATGGAGTTACTACCGAGCGTGAGGATTTTACATAAAATGGGTTACAAACTATACGCAAGCATGGGCACCGGAGACTTTTACACTGAACACGGAGTTGATGTAAGACTATCTTTTAATGTTTTGTTTTCAATAATCCTATCCCTATATGACTATGCATTAACTTACATTACTACAATGTTACAGGTGGAAAGCGTTCAGTGGACATTTGATCATATTGGTGACCCTGAAGATGTGAGATCAGACGGTGAACTAATGCATTTAGCAGACTTCATGGCGAGACGGCAACTGGACTTGGTGATCAATCTGCCGATGCGCGGCGGGCCGCGCCGCGTCTCTTCATTTAGCACACATGGCTACCGCACGCGCCGGTTGGCTGTCGATTACGCAGTGCCATTAGTAACTGATGTCAAGTGTGCAAAGCTTTTAGTTCAGGTTTGTAAAGAATTAAATCTAATTAAAACTACATGACGAACTTACAATAAAAGTAAATACGATTTCATCTGTGCTATAATATACTCAGTTTAATTAATTTCTATACAGGCCATGCTACGGTGCAATGGCGCACCTTTAATGAAAACGCACACAGACTGTATGACATCGCGCAACATCATCAAACTGCCAGGATTTATTGACGTCCATGTTCATGTTCGTGAACCGGGCGCTACGTACAAAGAAGATTTCGACACTTGCACCGCGGCCGCTCTCGCCGGTGGAGTCACCATGATATTTGCGATGCCTAACACTAACCCCCCAGTCATCGACCGTACATCATACGACTACACTGCGGCATTAGCCCGTGTCAGTGCTAGATGCGACTACGCAATATTCATGGGAGCTTCTTCTACCAATACTGAAACCGTTAGTGAAATGGCACCTCAAGCTGCATCTCTAAAAATGTATCTCAATCAAACTTTCACTACCTTAACTCTAGATGACATGACAGTTTGGCAGAAGCATCTCCAGAATTGGCCTAAAAAAATGCCTGTATGTGCTCATGCGGAGCGGGAAAAAACTGGAGCTATTATACTCATGGCATCTTTGCTCGATAGACCCATTCACATTTGTCATGTGGCAAGAAAAGAAGAAATACTTATAATAAGATCCGCTAAAGAGAGAGGTCTAAAAGTAACATGTGAGGTGTGTCCGCAGCATTTATTCCTGAGCACTGCCGACGTCGATCGGATTGGACAAGGGCGTGCTGAAGTGCGTCCGGTGCTATGTAGCCCAGAAGATCAAGCAGAATTGTGGAAAAATATCGATATGATAGATGTGTTCGCTACTGACCATGCTCCTCATTCAGTAGAAGAGAAAAATTCTGAAAAACCTCCTCCCGGTTTTCCAGGATTGGAAACAATTTTACCATTGCTCTTGAATGCCGTACACGAAGGACGTTTAACAATGGAAGATCTGATAAATAAATTCCATCGCAACCCTCGTAAGATATTTAACTTACCCGAACAACCGAACACTTACGTAGAAGTAGATATGGACTATGAGTGGACAATTCCGTCAGCGATGGAATTCTCGAAATCAAAATGGACACCGTTTGCTGGCATGCAGGTTTGTGGGGCGATTCATCGTGTGACATTGCGAGGTGAAATTGCATACGTAGAGGGCCAAGTTCTTGTGCCCCCAGGCTTTGGGCAAAATGTGCGTGAATGGCCTGCACCCAAAAAGCAAATATTCCCAATTATTGAAAAACCTGAAAAAGAATATAGCCGCCCGAACTCAGCACTCGATATGCATATTTTGTCTGGAGATTTAAGCAAATTTAGTGACTTAGACTTAGATCAGATTGAATCCCGACCCGAAACACAGTTAAAGCCCAATGTCCACTTCAATGAAATGCCTGCTCTAAGAAGCATGTCACCATTGCCCCAACAAACTTCCAGACAGCGTTGCGACAGCTCATCAAACTATAATCCTCCCGCAGCATCGAGTTCTCACCGTCAACGTAGCGATCTTTTCGGCAAAAGTATTCTTACCGTCGACTCATTCAGTAAAGACATGCTTAATGACATATTTAACCTTGCTCAATTTATGAAAACGAGTGTAAATAAGGGTCGCAACTTGGATGATATTTTACGTGGGAAAGTAATGTCTTCAATATTCTACGAAGTGAGTACACGTACAAGCTGCAGTTTCGCAGCTGCCATGCAGAGGCTGGGCGGGTCAGTGATTCACACGGATGCCACGAGCTCTTCTGCGAAAAAAGGCGAAACTTTAGAAGACAGCGTTTCTATTATGGCCAGTTACTCCGATGTAGTTGTTCTGCGACACCCTGAACCTGGTGCCGTTGCTGTGAGTATAATATCATCTATATAAAGACCATCATATTTATAAGTTGTTTGGGAAGATCCACTATCTATAATTCATACTTATTTATTTCCTAACAATAACTTTAACTTTTCAGCGTGCAGCTCGACACACTCGTAAGCCCATCATCAACGCAGGCGATGGCATAGGGGAGCATCCGACACAAGCGTTATTGGACGTCTTCACAATTCGTGAAGAAATCGGAACAGTCAACGGTCTAACTATAACCATGGTCGGCGACTTGAAAAATGGGCGCACAGTGCACTCCTTAGCGCGTCTTTTGACACTATACCAAGTGCAATTGCAATATATCAGTCCGCCCGGACTAGGCATGCCGAAACATATTATGGAATTCGTGGCGTCTAGAGGAATATCGCAGCGAGTATACGAAAAACTAGAAGACGTACTAGCTGATACTCATGTTTTATATATGACCAGAATCCAAAGAGAAAGATTCAAAAGTCAAGAGGAATATGAAAAGGTAATTTGAATTTTTGCTAAGGTAGTTATGGTTGCTCTTGCGTGCCTAGGGTTTTCACTAAGAGGTTTGTCATGAAATCCGACCAATTATTTTTCTTTTAATGACGTCGGTGTCTCTCTATTTAATCTAAATGAAGACGAGGGTTTAATTATAAATGGTATGCTCTAGACGCGCGGGTTGCTGGTGGTGACGCCGCAGCTGATGACGCGCGCGCGCCGGCGCATGGTGGTGATGCACCCGCTGCCGCGCGTCGACGAGATTTCGCCGGACTTCGACTCGGACCCGCGCGCGGCTTACTTCCGCCAGGCCGAGTACGGCATGTACGTACGCATGGCACTCCTCTCCATGGTCGCCGGAGTCAACCCATTAACATAACTTAATTATCGCTCCCAATCTTAATCGGTAATTGATATATTTTTCATTTAAAAATAAGAAAAATATTACATAGTTACTGCTGATAATCACAAACTTATGTGATATAATGATCTAGATATAACACTATCTAGAAATCAGAAGCAGCAAAGAGAATGCCGGTATAGTCGAACCGATACTATGGAAGTTGCTCGATTGTACAATAGATTTTAGTGATAATCTATCGCATGAATTGGTACTACTTACTTAGTAGCTACGTTATAGCGAACGATAGGTGCCATTGTACTACAATATACAAGAGATTTGTATATTTTCAAATGTATTATTCAAGAAATTTAAATTCTACTGAACACTATTTGATATACATAGTTACCTATGTATAAAATAAATCGCAATGGGGGAGAGGCGTGTTCGGAATATTAATTAAAAGTACCTTAATTAATAAGAATACTATTTCACATTTTATACAGGGTGAAATCGAAATCGTGGGCAATATTTTAAAATATGACTCAACACGTGATTCAGAATATTTTGGGAAAACAAATAAAAAATCTATTGATAAAAAAATATTGCTCGGGTAAGCAAATAAGCAAACCATTTAACTGTTATACCTTACCTGGGTAATAAACTTTTATCAATTGATTTGTCGATTAATATTCCCTAAATATTCTGAATCATGTGTAAAATCACCGTTTAAAATATTGCCCACGATTTCGATTTCACCCAGTAGATACTGTCTACCTCAAATCATAAAAAAATGAATTTTAGTAACTTTATTCAGACAGAATAAATAAAACAATTGTAAGCCATAATTCTCGAGCTATATAAAATTATATAAAGTAGGTACCTAGTTTATTTTTTTTAACTTTGTTTTTACAAAATAAAGTTTATTTTATAAAATTTCGTTAAGTTATTTATTTCCATATAAATAGCACCATATGACAATATTTCATAGCTATGTACACACGAGAACAATTCAATAAACACGAGATTCCATTCATATAAAAAGTTAAATCAACTGTACAAATACCTAACTTAGACATAATAAAAAAACTTACTTTAGGTGATTACATTATGTAAAAATTTACAATTTAGATTCTTCCCCGGTCACAGTATCGTTTAACTTTATAGGTTCATGGTTCAGAGAACTGTCCATGTGTACATCTACAAAGGTAAATGCAGATATGCCAGGACTCTCAGTAGGGGAATCTTGATTAACGACGTCAAATCTAGGACGCGTCCTGCTGATTATTTTTTGTACTGAACGGTCAAGGTGACTCTCTCGTCGTGTTGGTAATTTGTAACCACCTTGCTTTACCAGTTTCCGCTGACAGTCTGCCAGTTTATCACGAATCACGTCTAAATATTCATTCGCCGTCACGTCACCACCCGGCTCCTCCAAAAGAAGTTTACAAAGTCTTTGAGCCTGCTCCAAATAAATGATTGCTTGTCGAATGGCATCAAACTTCTCGCTAGAACGTGCCATCGCAATGAAATGAGGAATGAAGAATTCGAAAACCAAACGTCGACGCTCTGCCTCCATTTTATTCGGTAATATAAGCTGTAACCAAATTTGTTTTATTAAATTTACGTCTCTTGAGGCATCTGAAAATAAAAAGTATTATTTCGTCATTAGAAAACAGTTATATTTAGATGTGTAAATACATACCCTTTTATTGATCTCCCTCTCAGGCGTCTGGGATGATCTTTGTTTCTTCATATACGATTGTGCCTTCCGTCTCTCCTGCATCTGACGCTGTCGCTCTATTTTCCACTGATAATGTTTGTCGCTAGCTTTAGCTTTGTCCCAAAATGTGGTGTGGGCGTCATCATCGCTATCAGAACTATCTCGATAGTTAGAAACCATTGCAGGCAGATTTGGATTTAAAATTCGAAGTGGGTTTTTACAAGTCAATATATCGTAAAGTCGATGACAGTTCAATGTGGGGTAGAAATCTCTCTTTGTGTATTTTAACTTGTCGATAGCATTGAGTACATGCATTACAGGAGCTTCCAAAATATCTGCTAATCGCCTTTGCAGTTTCAGCAGTACAGGTTTGGGAATACTCTTGAATTCATTACAACTATGTATAAAGTAGTTTGGCAATCGAGATTTCCCAAAATTCATGTAAAAACTATCCAAGAATAATCTTAAGGTCTCACCTAAACGGTCTTCGGGCCATTTAGCATAATTGTCTTCGCATTCCCAAAATAGGTGATTTTTAATGTGACTAGCGTCTATCCCAATCTTAGCTGTTTCATTTTCCATAAATGTTTTCTGTAAAGCCAATGTAAACAAATAACAACGCATATGGGAATGTGCCAAACAACTTTCAAGATAACGCTCTGCGGCAGGAAAAATAAGCCTCCACTGTAAAGCTTGCTCAGGATTCTGTCCTCTTTTTGGTCGAAATCCAACTGGTACTAACAGACATCCAAATCCATTAGCTTTGTTCACCATGTATTTCGTTGGCCATTGGTAACTAAAGTTAGTTCTAGGATTTTGTATTATTCTCCTTTCACGAATAATCCACTGATTCGCTGCATTCGGCCAGGCAGCTACAAGAGCTGGATATATTTCATAACCAATTTTTGAGCCATTTTTATTAGAGTCGCAGTAAATACTGGCTCCTTGGGTCAGTGCAGCTTGAATAGCATCCTGGGTTAAACCTAAACCAGATCCCAGGTTAATTATAAAGTTGTCAACGAAATTGTTCATAAAACTTAGGGAATTTAGATAATAATATCTTTCGAACAAGTTACGTGATAAAGATGATTTAGATGCCCCGTCATTTACTTCTTCATCATCGTCATCATCACTCCATTCGCCTAATGCCCGCACCTCCACTGGCGTCCAAGATTCTTCAGGTAATACACCAGAAGTTGGGGAATAATTAGAAGACATGCTCAGTTCAATCCTTTTTGGTGTTGCAGATTCAGTAATAGTGGAGTAGCCATAATCTGACTCAGTTTCGCTAGATTCAGTTTGCCGACTACTGGAATTGGATCTATAGCCCGATGTTTCAGTATCCTCGGCTACAGTATTTTCAGATGTAGCTTTACGTAAATCAATGTTTGGAAATTTGTTAATATCTTTTACAGGGCCGCTTTGTCTCCTCGTATTTTTCAAAATAGATTTTCTGGGTACCACTTTATTTTCTTCTTGCACCCCTCTCTTTTCAACAAGAAGGTTATTACTTCCCCTAACATCAGTCTCTTCAGCTAATGAAACGTTTGAGTTACGGATATCATGCATGTTTGAAATACTACTCTTTGCTACTTGTAAACTAACTTGTTTTATCGGCCCGCTGTATCTTCTACCAACAACTTCTGAAATATCAGCGTTCATTTTTGTAGTCGATGCGGGAAGGGGCTCCCTGCCTTCTAATCTTGATTTAATCTGTTTTAATAGCTCTTCACCTTTACTATAATTATACGGAGCTTCGTCTGAGTCATTTGATTCTTTTTCAGAATCTGTGTATATACTGTCATCGGAATCTGGTTTATTTGTCAATTCGTTTTCTTTGTGTAGTGTACTCTCTAATACTTCCATCTTCCGAAGCTTAACATACCCTGAAAAAACAACAACAAATGTCAGTAACAATATTTGAAAAAAAAAAGTTTAAAAAACAAGCAGATGTAACTTAAATGTAATAGGAATAAGTATTTTGAAAGGGATTTTATATGTAGTTAGTACCTACCTGGTTCTTTACAGTCTTCAATGCGTAGCTTATAAAAGGGTGCATCTAAAACGGCGCTGTAATCCGATGTGTCTCCTGGCTCGCTGGCTTCCACGTTATCGTAAATAACAAAAAGCCTTGGAGCGGTCAACGGTTCCGTTTGCCCTCGACTTCTCTGATAGGAAACATGTTCATGCACACACTCTTGCAAGCGATCAGCGAAGAATACATGCTTGTTCTGGCGCACCATCGCCTCGTTTATGAGGTGCTCGCGCTCACTGATCGGGTTGTTTTTTATCTGGTGTACTTCCCTGAAATTAAAGATTAAAAAGTTTCAATAATACTGAAATTCTAAACGTTCAATTTTATCATCATTCAATCCGTATAATATTAAACACATTAATTAATGATAACACATGGATTTGCAAATGCAACGTTAATTAATTATAGGATAGGTGTCAAACTTTGGCACTAACGTGACTGTAGCTGCAGATTAGATAGATAATTTTGAAATAATAAAATCACCGCCAACAAACAGCCGATAACGATTAATAAACAGATCCACAGCTTATCATTAGATACCCATCTCACTTTCCTTATCATATCTGTCGGTATTATAATGCTTATTAATAAATTTTAAAATTCTGGTAAAGTACCTTAGTTCAAAATGGTATTGTCCAAATTAACTATGCATAGTAGGTACTTACTAAGGTATTGGTTAATATATGGTATATAATATAAGGTTTTACTAGTAAGCTAAGTTATAAGTTATAAGTGAATGCTAAGTTATAAGTGAATGCCAATTATTCACAAATCAAATGTGTCATTCATCATACGAGTACCCTGAATAATGATTTGTCATAAACAAAAGGATTATCTTTTTAATAATCCGGAAGAAATTTGATTATCTTACTATCAAGGTACTGGGACTTCCCTCCTAATATTACAGCTAATGATAAGGAAGTTCGTGACACCATTTTTTATTTAACAATTTAATTGAAATAAAGATAAATGATTGGCAAACATCATATTAACCCAAAAATAATAATTTTGAAGATAAACTAAGTAGCACATAATATGTAGGTACCTATCCGTTTAATTGCATCAGGTACCTACCTACTTGATAATTAACTGGTTGTTACTTTTATCACCTTTATTTCTTAGCTTCATATAACGAAACATAACCCTTAAGTTAGGTAGAGATTTTAGAATTGAAGTAGATATTGTCTCTTAAGTACCTACCTACCTCCTTCAAATAATTTTCCAAGTAAGGGGGAGTCATGTGACTGTCCAAAATATCATGTCCTTCTAAACGGAGTCCATGGACACAGTACCACTCAGTCCTTCACGGAAAATAATGATGAAAACATATCGGTATTGCCAATATGGCTCGGCTCATCTTCTGGTGAATAATACGAATCACAGATGTGTAAATTTACGCTGCATGTAGTAATGCGCTGAGCACAAGTCTAGTGATTCCAGTGTTAGCAGATACCTTATCCGCTAAAATGATACACCAATAACCTACCTACTTATTAGAGAAAGCACAATTAGGTACCTCTCAAACCAGTTAAAATCAGTAGGTAGGTAAACTTTATCATAATGTAATATGTATAATGGGGGATGCCTAATTGTCTTTTCTTGCATAGTTATATAACGTATGCATGTCATACTGTGTAAAATAATGTTTAAATACATAACTTTAAAATTGGCATAAATAAAGATGTTTGACTTCGTAATTTTAGTTTAATTGACGGGCGCCCGTTAGCGTGGTTGGCGCGGAGGCGACTTTCACGCTGCAGGTCGTAGGTTCGATTCCTACCCGTGACATACATTAGTGTGCATGAACATGTCTGTATGTCCGGAGTCTGGGTGTATTTGTATATTAAGTATGTATTTACAAATAAAAAAGTAGTATACCTATGTAGTAATAGGTATCAGTTATCTGGTTTCCATAGTACAAGCTCTGCTTAGTTTGGGATCAGGTAGCCGTGTGTAAAAAATGTTCCAGGATATTATTATTATTATTAATTTAAAAGCGAATATCTTCGTAGGTAACTGTTCAACATTTAAAACAAAACTTTCACAATAGGTAAAACTTATCGGACGATTCTGAAACAGGCCCTGAATTCAATACGGACTAGTCATAGATTTATAAAAGCGCCCTCGCGGAAACTTAAATTAATCTATGGGACTAGTATCATCCCCATTATAAATACTTACCTATAGGTAGGTAAGTATATATTTTAATATTGTTTGTTTTATCTCGAACTTATCGTATCTAGGTATTTATTGATTCGAAGAATTAATAGGTACCCACCTTCATCACCAATATGTTTTGGTGATTATACATTCTGCCATTCTTTATTGCTAATGATTATACCTACATTATGCCTACCTAGCATTAAGTTTACCTTCCAACAATATAGTCAAATTGCGAACATTTAAATCCTGAAAAACTTATTTGTAAGATTACTTCTCCAGTAACTTACCGTTCATAATTCTCGAAGAATTGTACGGAGAGGAGGATGTTATTCAGAAGGAAGGCATCGCAATCGTTGTGGAGTTGGTAGCGCATGCGGTCCAAGGCTTCGTCGTCGTAGGAGCGGACGTGCGCGGGCGCCGGCGGCGGGCACGGGCCCGGCGGCGCCGCCAGCACCGTCGGCGTCACCGGCGGCTCCTTAGCCCCCGCTCTTCTGTTCGCAGGGTTCACATTCTTTTTCCTCTTCTCCTCCCGCTTCAGCTCCTTCCATCTCTCCCTTTCGAAAAACTTGTCGGGCTCCTTCTGAGCTTTCTTTGATTTCGAATTCCCCATTGGGTAAGCACAATAATATTCAGCACACGTATAAAATTCTAAGCTATGTATTACAACGACTGAGATTTGGAGCACATTTTAAACTCGATGTAACAACGTAATGATTAAAATAAAATAAAAATAATTTAAATAAAAATAATTCCCTATCGATAGACGTTGGTATTGACGTTAGCACTAGTAAACATCCCGCGCAGTACCGACTAAATGTGTTTTTACTACACGTACTGAGTTAAAAACTGTTCTTATCAGGAAACGATAATTATTAGTGTGGTTATCGTATTAAATTGATTAGAGCTGCAGTGCTGTGCACGGTGTGTGGCAGGTACAGGCAATGCGACACGGCATGTCTTCATCGGTAGTGCGGCGCGCCACGCCACCCTGGGCTGCCTGCTGACCTCACAAAACAAATTGTGTATGCACCTGAAAAATCATTCAATAGGACAGTAACGGCATTCCTTTAGCAGGAAACCCGTTGTTACGTAACTCTTGCACACGGAACTTTATTCAAGTATAGTAGATAGGTAGGATAGACTGCTTGTTATACTTAGGTAGGTAAGTACAATATATTTAATGATCCTTTTTTGATACTGCGTTTCATAACCAACAGATTGGATATAGGCTACAAGATTGCAAAACACGTGTTAAACAAACCGAATGAACCCGGACAAGTCGCCAAACATTTCAATCGAGCGGGTTCCAGAAGATTGAAAACGGCACCGGTAGGCAGGAATAAAAGGAGATGACGTGATCATCTGGACGCCTTCGAGAAGGACTGGCAAAAAGACGCTGAAGTTAATATATAGTATAATATAGCTGATAGCCGACGAGAATGGTGGTGTGGTGATGGTGGTGGTGAGAATATATAGACCGTTGCCTAGCAGTGGGGCGAAATAAGTTAAAAAAAACTAGCCTATCACACAGGAGGCATAGAGATGCCAACTAAAAATATAACTATTCTGTATCTAAACCTACAGTATTATTTACTTAGGTACCTACCAATTTCCTGACGTATGTGTGCATTAAACCAGGCAGTGTACATAATTTATCACGATCTAGATAATATTTTTTTCGATGTGAGTACTCAGAAGAAAGAGTTATACGATTTGAATTAACAATTTATTGATCAAGCATGTGTACGAGTCTGAATTTAAAGTAAAAAAATATATAGGAGTAACCAAGTAATAAAGATTTTTCTATAGGTAGTATAGGCACTTATCTACTTATTTGTCTTGTTAAATAAAAATACGCCGATTAAATGATTGAATATAATTTATTTATTTACATTATATAGTTCTACGTCATTTCAATTCTCAACACAATGTTACGCATCTAAGGTAATATACGTTAAATATTATATTAATTACTATACACAACAAACATTAAATTAAAATTAATATATCACATTGTAATTTGCTATAAAAAATAATAATCTATACTTACAATATTATCCCGATCTTAAATCAATGCGACAATAAGTTAGTAAGTACTTACCTTATTCTTTGGCCTCTTCGATCATATCAAAAACTATGAAATTCAATAAAGTACAATTTACATAATGACTACCCTTCATAAAAAATGAATACTCGATAAAATATAGGTAATTAAAGGAATAATTAGACTTTTATTGCAATGGTTTTAAACATTTAAAAAACAATTTAATTTTAGTATGAGCAATTTGATTCATGTACATAAGTTGAATTACTATATAAAGTGTATGTCTGTCTACTGGATTTCACAATTAATGTACAAAGCACGTTGAATATGGTCCCATTACAGAATTTACTAAGAGGATTACTAGAGAATTTGCTAAGTAAAGGGACAAACAATATTATAATAACCAAGTTTCATGATCTCGTCGCACCTTCTACAAATTTGTAGCGGTACCTACGAGTGTAAAACTGGCTGAGTGTCAACTCTACATACCGTTGCACTTCTATGGAGCGCTCAGCTAACGGTGCATTATGTTAAATATGTAGATAAGCAAATTCTTGAAGTCTCGTAAGAACACACTACCTTTTTGCTTTAAAAAGCTCTTTGAAATTATTGTAAATAGTATGAAAGTAGAAAAAAATATTTATGATGACATCAATACCTATTTTATTGGACTAACTTCTCATACTTCTAAATACCTAGACGCTCTACGTTTGAAACCACTTTAAAGAGTCGCAGATTTTAGCACAAATGTCGTGAATTTATCCCGAACATTAGCAAAATATTTATCTACCGTACACGCAGCACCCTTTATCTATAATTTGTTTACTGTGTAGTGTGTAGGAATGTTGTTCTAATGCGTAAGTGGCTAAGGTATGTGCCGCAGCGCGTCGGCGGGCGGCGCGCTCGTGCCGGCCTCCTCCATGTTGTTGGCGATGCTGGCGCTGTCGTCCTCGGGATAGGTGTTAACTCGCCTCTGGCCCTTTACGCGTTTTGCTTCCGTCATTTTCTCTTCTATTAATCGCCTGCAAAATGATTTTTCAGTTAAATCTAAACATTTCTACTTACTTTAATTATTGAGCCATCCCCGTTGCTTCCATATTTAGAATTATTTTTATGTGTTAAGTTAGTAATTCGTCAAATTGTTGATATTTGATACCTAGTACAATGTGGCCCTGTTCCCGAATTGCCAATTTGATAATAATTGTTATCAAACAATTGAGGCATATATCAAAAAAATAATTTAGAATAAAACTCTATTGATTGATAAACAAAGCAAATAAATCCTGCCTAAAATAAACAATCCATATTAATTTTATACCAAATGAGTACTTTACATTATGGTTATAGGTATTCTAATAAAGGATTGATTGAATCGGATAAGCAAGTATAATAATCCTTATCGCGATATCTTTAGCCGTTTCACAGTACTGAATTACTTCTAGGTAACCAATTCCTTTGGCCTTAAAAATATTTGCCTCGTAATTGCGTACTGCTTTCACTCTTATCTGCCTAACTTGTGACGACAATACATAGGTAAATCAGCAAGGTACACTACCTATACACATATACATCTTTCAAGTCTATACACCGATACGTAAGTACCTACATTAGAGAATTAAATCACTCACGCGAGGTATTACAAATTCCAAGGTAAAGATAACACCACCGCGTCCCAGATACGTCATGGTGATAATGACTCGCAACATTGACGTAAGCCGTGAAGAGATCCACTTACTGCTGGCGGCAGTCGATGAGCACGCCCAGGATGAACACCGCGGCTATCGCCACAATCATCACGACCGTCATGCCGATGATGGTGGTCACCGTCAGCGTCGGCAGCTCCTCCGGTATCATCGTTAAGTTGGGACCCGACGTCGACTTCAGCACTTCTGAAAATTTAAATTAGATTAAGGCCCTTATTTTTGCTAATGGCCTCTTTCCATTGAGTCGGGCCCAGTGTGTTTCTGCCAACAGATACCTATACATTTATTCACCAAATAAATGTATTGATTTTTGACAGATATTCTATGGAAACACTGGCAAAATATCCAATTTTTTGGGTGAATTAAATGGTATCTGCCGATTCTAAAACAGGCCCTAAATATTCACGATTTTTATTCAGCCTTTCAAAGTCGAAAGTCAATGTTTTGATACCGGCTTGATGTAATATAATCCCATAGTCAAATGGTTCTATAATTTCTAGTGAGCGCTGATTTCAAAAGATATGTGTAAAGTTTACGAAAGTCCGATCTGGAGGTCAACGCCACATAGAAATTCTGCAAACGCAACTCATTTTTCAGATTTTCTAGCAGAATTCTTAGCAAGGCATTACGGACCTTGGAAAATAATAAGTTAGGTAGGTGGTAAATTAGGGCGAAGATGAGATGTCGCTTTCCATAACAATTATAACTTCGCTTCGATATAGTGTTATGAGGGGAATAGAAGATATAGAAGTATGGGTTCTTTGCATCTGACCGATTAACTATTTTTCATTCAACCTTGTTAATCATTTCCGTGTTCTGTTTACCTTCATCAGGCGAGCTGATCGCGTTCCCTCCATACTCCATGATGATGATGTAATGTCAGCTTGAATTGTTGAATGCTGTGAAAAAGTAAAAAGAAATCTATTTTGTAATACGTTACATAATTTTAAAATGCCTTCTTTTGTAATTTAATTGTCGTATTGCCAGTGCAACAATAGATGTATGAATTTCGCTGCATGTAGTAGCAAGTGGTGAGCCGAGCACAAGTTTGTGATTGCGATGATGTTAGAAGGTTCCATAATTATCATCTGCTAAAATTATACATCTATACCTTAAAAGGTAGGTCTTGCATACCTATTGATTTTTTATTGATCAAATTAATTTATCAAGCGATAAAGGGATTGCATACAACATTTAAATTTCGATTTCTATCACGATATTCTGCATTATTTCTATTTTAGCAAACATTTCCAAGAAATACATTAATTGAAATGACGTAAGCCAATTATGATTATAGATAAAAATAATTGTTGACTTGCTTAATGTCACACAAATTACAATAAGCAGTAGCAGTGATTGCTAATCAATGCCGCTATCTTATTTCAGATCAGCGATACAAGAATGCTTGGAACCGCCCATGAACGTTTTCCAAAAGGAATATACCTAAGGGAACAAGGGATATAATACCTAACACTTGTTTTATTGGTACTAGACCCGCCACGCACTCCCATCGCTGTTACTCCTGTAAGCCAGGATCGACAATGGTGTCCAGCGATGACGCCAAGGTTTGACTCTCGACGAGTCCCGGGGAAAAGCTAAGTTATCTTGGAACCCGCAAGAATTTTACCATTTAACTAAAAATTTACGAACTTCCATATAAAAAAAACCCCTTGGGTGATCAATTTTTCAATAACCCTTTGTTAGTGATCCTACGTTAGTGACCTACGTTACCATAAGAGGCTTCTGTGCAACATTTTTCCCCGGCTATCCCTTGTCTATCCGCCAGTCGCTTGAAATGTTTTTATTAAGTTGAAGAAGCTTTATATATCTCAGCGGCAAATTAGCTTTGTCAACAAGGTAGGTAATTGAACACGTAGCAGGGCGGCTACCTGTGTTATCGGCTCATTAACTTTGTGCCGGCAATATAAGCAACAATGTTAGCACGCGTGCCTTGTAAACAATACTCGTTCGTGACGCGTAGTTATTATTTGTGCACCCAATAAGTAATTAAAGAAATTCTGTTCTATTCTACCCTTCTTTTTTATACCTTCATGTGAAAACCAACATACTTATAACCTTAACATGGACTAATCATTTTCAGTTTGATCGTCAGTTTCGTTTGATGCCGGCTTCCGTCTATTGTGTTTGTGTGATTGTTTGTTATGGCGAGTGCATAATACCTACAAGCGTCTACGAACCAGCTGGCCTACTCCGAAATACGAACCTAACGTTTCGGCTGACGGATTGTCGTGATTTGACATTTCTTCTTTCGTTTTTCTCTACGATTTGACATTGTTTGGATCGTAAATCGAATTCGTACTTCGGACGATCCGTCAGCGACGTATTTCGGAGTAACCCCTCTGTATAGGTAGTATGCATTTACTAAGAATAACGTCAATGTGAATAGGTGCGTCCAGATCATACGAAGCAGCCGCGCGATACAAGCTCCAGATGATGTTATGTCGATGTGGTCCGACGTGAAACTACTGCTCGGTGGTGTCTGGACGCAGCCTGAGTTGAACATCAGGGCCCTGAGTCTGCTCATTTTTAACCATTGTAAAACCACTGGTATCCTATGTGATCTTCGTAAAATCTTTATTGTAATAGATGGCGGACATCATGTTGACCGTCAAGATTTTACGATTTACAATGAAGAATTCACGAAGATAATATTAGAGACTAGTGGTTTTCTAATGGTTTAAAATTAGCAGACTTGGGCCCGGCTGTGGTATTCTGTAACGTTCAACTGAAGCCGTCTCACCACCTTCAGCTTGTCAATCGTCACGCGAGCGCTGTACCCGCACTGCCAAAGATGCGAGATTCTGGTAAAGAGCGGCAGGCACTCACTACATTTATTTGATTCACAACTCTAAAGCGCTGCTTTCCTCCAGAAGCGGTGCCATCATATAACGGCCGCACTAGAACATTGGCTATGTAAAAAAACTGTGTCCAGTACCGCTCTCTAGGAAACCGCGCCATAGTTTACATAGCCAATGTTCTAGTGCGGCCGTTATATGACGGCACCGCTTTTGGAGGAAACCATAGCTTTATCAGTAAAAACAAGCGGTGTAACAAAACCCTATAAATAAATAATTGGCCATTTAACTAACTGAAATCAATTCATTGCATGGTTATCAGCGGATATGACTATTAATTGTTGTGCGCTTAACTAATGATTTGTGCACATAGATCCCGGGTCATTATAGTAATACAAATTATTTTATTGATAACTCTTATCTCATTTTAATGGAAAACAGAAATAATAGAACTAAAAGTAGGTAGGAAGGATAGTCATACTACCGACATAGGTAATGATCCTAATTCTGTTGATACACTAACTGAACCGACTATAGGTATTGCCATCCTTGTCATGGTCGTAAACCATAAACCCGAAACATTGGATATTTAAAAAACAGCTTTAAGTACCTAAAAAGCAGAACTACTACTAGTTAGGTACTTAAGTTTTGCTTAACGCAATAGATTAATTCTCAGAATTGATTTAATTACAATATCTTAATTGGATGTTATAGTGATTATTAATTTTATACGACTATTAATCGGTTTTCCTCGTGCTGTTTGAGAAAACCCAGGCAATGTATTTTGCAGAACGTGTTTTTATAGTCGGTAGGTCTTATTATATTCTTATGTAAGTCCCTTTTCACTTCAGTCATTTTATTACAATTTTACAAAACTAAAATCTCTTCCTGTTTTGTTGTTTGTTGAACTTTGGTTGGGCTCCTTGCTGTCGCATCTCTGTGCAAGCTTTATTACCTATCTATTTGGTGCAATGTAGCATTCCTTCAGTATACCCGACAGAGACGGGGAGACCATAATTAGCAATAATGTACTTGATAAGAATTTATTTTTTAAACTTTATTATTTTGTAAACAAAAATATAAAACATTCCGCAGAACAGGACATTAAAAAACGGGTAACAGTTCCGCGCTCCACTGTGATGAATCACATCCTCGCCGTAGCCATCGGCTGGTAGCAGTGACGCAGTGACGCCGAATACCTATACCTAATAATCATTAAGAGGTAATATGCGGGTACTTTCTTCAAAATAAATGTTAACTCTATTGACTCTATGTCAAAATAAGTGTTTACTATTTGCGAAACTCATCAATGTCTGATTAGCAAGAACGTTAATCTAGAAATAGTTTCGAAATGTTTATTACATTTCAGTCCTGCATAAATGTATAGAGAGATAGTACCTAGTCCTTGTCAGTCTTCTGTCTCCTCAGTCCAGTGCATATTTTATTACGTAGGTACATGACCTACCTACATGCATTAGATAATATTGTTGAAATAAAAAAATATCTAATATAAACTGAGAAATCCGTTCACTTTTGATTGTTTCTGATTATGCTGCCACTTTTGTTGCTATTCAGCAACTAAAAAAAATACTAAAGTAAAAATACTCGTGCGAATTGTGCGTGCATTCGCACGAGTATTTTTAGAGTATTTTGTAGGTACCTATTACTAGTATTTTAGTATTACTCGTCGAGTAACAGTAGGTGTAAACTGTTTAAATATTTCTCGGTATCATAGCCTCCGATATGGTGTTTCCAAGGTGCCTACTAGGAAGGCACGGTCAGTAACATTAAGTCGCTGCTGTTTTTCAAATCAGCGTCAGTTTTTCAAATACGTAGCTAGCACACTTTTGTTTTGCATCAAATCTATATTTTAGACATCTTTCTTTAAATTTAGACATGTTGATATTCAGCGACTTATGTTGCTGTCTGCACTCTATTCGTCGAGTGTAACGGCTCGAAGGACTCCGCCAAGGATTAGTAACGGGTTCATTGTTAGGGAAGTGGGTCAAGAGCAGCGTCGCAGGCGCATCGTGAAGCGACCCAAACGCATCCAATAGAGGTGGAGGCCTGTTAACGATCGACAAGGATAAATTTTATCTAAAAACAAGTTTAATCGTCTTTCACACAGGTACCTATACGTTATAATGTTTAAAATCAACATCACATTTCCTCGCTCGCTCACTCATTATGACGACAGATAAAGACAAAACACTTATCTAAAGACGATTCGATACGTGTACATTATCAAGCAATCTGTGCAGCCTTCAATAGCAAATAATTATTTCCGCAAATTAACCGAAGTTTTGGTCGAGAAAAAAAACAAACGACAAGCGGTAGGTTTCCACTGTTTCGACTTACATAAACACGAGCGAACAATCAGACCTTTCACTGCGAAAAACTTGTTTTATTACACTTGATTATACACAATAAACACTTTGGCACCGTTTTGTTTAAACTATGCAACGTAAAAACTTTATGATATGTTATACTATCGGTTTGTAGTACGCGCGTGTCGTATAGGCGCATGCGCAGCGCTCCGTGGCGCGTCTCTCACTGTGGTGCCGGTGCCGGTCAGCGAGATCACTGTCTAACGTGTGACAAAACCTTTGACTAGACAATTGTTTGACAACAACGGTCTTGGCTCATTATTGTAGGTACTGGCTTTGGTACTGGCATAGGCAGCATTGCCACATGTGGTTTTCTAACGCAGGCTCTTATCTACAAATAATGAATCATTCGCATTAAACCCATGCCGTCATGTCGTGTATCATTCACACCCAGCGAACCGCCCCCTTCTACGTTTACAACGTAACCATTAATCGAGTGAGTTACGTCCGCAGTGTGGTTTTTTCCTGCTGGTCTAATCAAAATTTGAATGATGCAGATAATTAGTGCTCCATCTCGTGTAAATGTGCCGAAAATTTTAAATTTGTGCCTATAGCCGTTTTGGAGTTATTCACGAATATATGATCTTGCTGGCGTAACGTTACCGCAGCAGTGTGGTTTTTTCCTGCTGGTCTAATCAAAATTTGAATGATACAGATAATTAGTGCTCCATGTCGTGTAAATGTGCCGAAAATTTTAAATTTGTGCCCCCTTAGGTTTCAGAGTTATTTCAAATCTTGCTGGCGTAACGTTTTGCGAATTCCTGTATCTCAAAAACTGTTTGGCACACAATCATGATTTTTCGTACACACATTAGTGTTAATTTGTGCCCATTTGTGACAGTTTCATATTTCAATAAATCAGAAAGGTTCAGGTGTTATAATATTTTTCCTAAAAAAACTAAAATAGCTCCTTGCTCTTAAACTGGGAAACCTAGAAACCAAATGTTAGTGCTAGCTTGTATTTCTTATGGATCCTAAGCATTTCTATAATGATCGTAAGCCTACTCCAAGGAATTTACGATTTATTACGATTTTATTGCTATCTCGCGGTGAAATAATTTAAACCCTAAATACACGAGTTTCGTATGTTCCGATTACTTTTATTAATATACAAAAATTAGTGCCCTACTTCAAATATACGTGTACCAAATATCAGCTCTGTAAACCTTATAATTATAAAATAATTAATAAAAAACACCATGACAAACTTTCAATGGTTAACCGACCAAATAAAATGAGTTGAAAAAAATGCGGCCGCCCGATACATAGCGCCTACCATCTTAAATGTACACAATAAATTGGCTGTGTGCTAACAGTTCTGTAGAAAAGTGAATGAGTAATATTTATTTTTATATTTTCTTTGTAATGGTTAAACTCGACTTCCTACCCTTGCCCCTTGTCTAGACCCCTTCGTCTGCTCACTGTTTGTACTACCATAAGTTTTTTTTATTATTTCTAATATCAAGATTTTTTTTTTGTTTAATGTAAGTACCTACATTATTTTTATATTTTGATGTTGTGTCAATGAAGTAATGTTTTGTTTGTTTATAATTATTGAAAATACTAATATTTATAAGTGTTCATTCGTTTTATATCTCGATGATGGTGAATGATTTCGATTTAAAGAATGGATATTATTTTTCAAAGTCGTATTGCTGTTTATAAGCGTCGATTTTTTATCTCTAGAAATATATAAAAGAAGATACTTTTACTGTTGTTGTGTGTTATTAGTTAAAGCTCATTTAGCTACACGAAACATAAAAGGAATATTAAGGAAGGTACCTACATATTTAAATTCAGCATACCCTGTGATTATACATTTATTTACCTTATTTAATAGTTTATAAATACACTCCAAAGTATTATGTACGCGTCTGCACTCATTACAACGCTGTCAATTGAAATAGGATGGCTTGAAGTACGGAGAGTTCGCTTGTTTCTATACATTCCAATTCCGTCAGTTAACCACCGAAAGCGCTTCGTGATGGTTATTTATTAATAATATTTTAGTTGTAAGGTTTACAGAGCTGATATTTCGTACACGTATATTTGAAGTAGGGCACTAATTTTTGTATATTAATAAAAGTAATCGGAACATACGAAACTCGTGTATTTAGGGTTTAAATAATTTCACCGCGAGATAGCAATAAAATCGTAATAAATCGTAAATTCCTTGGAGTAGGCTTACGATCATTATAGAAATGCTTAGGATCCATAAGAAATACAAGCTAGCACTAACATTTGGTTTCTAGGTTTCCCAGTTTAAGAGCTAGGAGCTATTTTAGTTTTTTTTGGAAAAATATTATAACACCCGAACCTTTCTGATTTATTGAAATATGAAACTGTCACAAATGGGCACAAATTAACACTAATGAGTGTACGAAAAATCATGATTGTGTGCCAAACAGTTTTTGAGATACAGGAATTCGCAAAACGTTACGCCAGCAAGATTTGAAATAACTCTGAAACCTTAGGGGGCACAAATTTAAAATTTTCGGCACATTTACACGACATGGAGCACTAATTATCTGTATCATTCAAATTTTGATTGGACCAGCAGGAAAAAACCACACTGCTGCGGTAACGTTACGCCAGCAAGATCATATATTCGTGAATAACTCCAAAACGGCTATAGGCACAAATTTAAAATTTTCGGCACATTTACACGAGATGGAGCACTAATTATCTGTATCATTCAAATTTTGATTGGACCAGCAGAAAAAAATCCCACTGCTGGCGTAACTTACTCCCATTAATCCACACGTTCAACGTACAGATAAGTACTAATATCATTTTTATTGTTAAAAATGCGTCCAACCAACAATACTATAAAACGAATTGAGTCAATCACTGTTGGAAAGAAATTGCTTTCAGCGATATGACCGTCAATTTAATGTAGGTACATATCTATATTATCTAAACTTTTGATTTTAATTAGGTATTTAGTTGAGTACCTACGATAATAACACAGATGACAGATCGCTATGGCTAGTCGGAGGCCTCGATTAAAACTATTAGATTCACTCAGATATCCTGTCCTGACCTAGAGAGACCTGTCCTGTCCTGTCTGCTTTGGGTGCCTAGTTAATAGTGCCTAGTTATAGTGCCTAATCGGCAAACCATTTAATTTAAATAGGTACTTATTTGCCCTTTTGAAGTCCTTCATATTTATGTTCGACGGCTGGGCATCGGCCTTTCTTCAATGCGACGACGTGGGACGGGGAGGTCATACAGAGCGCTAGCACACCGAGTGCAAATAAGCGAACTTTACAAGTCTTTACAAAACTACTAAGTAATGGTAAGGATACATGACGACACTAGAGACTATTAGGCACTTGTGTATCGACACCGCCAGTGCTACAAATGCAACAAGCTGTCGTGGTGTCGGACACACGTAGACACTCGATGTCTAAACCCCTAATTTATAGAAAGTTATGATGAGCTTACACTGGCTTTACAAATCACTTTAGTTCCTAGAAGTTGCTTTATAAAGCCATTGTAAACTGGGTAAAAATCTCTTTAAATTTGGCGGTTAAGTGACGTCTGTATTCTTACCTTTAGTGATTACTTAGTAAGTTTTATTATTTTTACGTTAGTTACATTCAGGCACTACTTATTACTTTGCAAACTCGCAGTCATGCAATGCGAGTGAACGTACGCGGCGCGGCGCGGTGTCACGTGACGGGGCGGCGGCGCCCGCGCCGGCGCAGGTTGTTTGCACAACTGCATGCAGCCTGCGATCACATGACCACGGTGTCACCTAGGGAAACTCGAGTCGAAATCGAACTATACAGTTTAGTGTATTGTATGCACTGTGCATAGATAGGTAGTTGTCGAGCTTTAAAATGTTAACTTTGGCTAAAGCTAAATAATAAACGATACCACTATCTTACTATTTCATTATTTACAATATAACTACCTACTTAAATAAATTCGTAATTATCATGTTGTAACCAGAACAGGAAGTCGACGTAATCCAATCACTTTTCAATTCCAGACTAATTTTATATTAGCAGATATACCTACAGGGCGAATTTGAAATCATAGGCATCCTTTTTAAATTATGACTCTTCACATGATTCAGGATCCTATTTTAGGAAAATAAATAAAAAAATATTGCTCGAGCAAGCAAATAAGCAAACTAGTTAACTGTTATACCTTACAATACATTTTACAATACATTTTTATCAATTGATTTGTTGATTAATATTCCCAAAATATTCTGAATCATGTGTAGAATCACCGTTTAAAAGGATGCCCATGATTTCAAATTCACCCTGTATAAAGTATATAGGTACTTACTATAGGTACTCACCATGAAGTTACAGCTGCATATGTATAGGTAAGGTATACTTAAGTGGGAGTATAAACGCGGCTCAAGAGATTAACAAATTACACATAATATGTTTACTTAGGTGTTTAATTTTACTGTTTACGCTTTATACACCTTAGAAATTTTCCAACGATATCATAACGTTATCAACAACCAAAAACTTAGTACGTATCTGGTTAATATAACAAAAGAACAATTTTGTAATTGTTAAAAGATAGATAATGTTTTAGATAAATTAATACCCATCTGCTTTTATTAGGAATGTACCTACCTACATATAGACGTAACTCATAAGTTTGGGATAAAAATAAATAACACATAATGATACTATGAATATGAACCCATACCCAACCGCACAGAGTCTCCAGTGTTTCCTTAAACTCTGCTGTTGACAAAATCATCTACTAAAGACAATGGAAGCCATCGTTTTTCCCGTTGGTATCGGCACTATCGGTTCGAATTCTCTACATCAGCATTTTAAACTTAACCAAACCAATTTGATATAGCGCCTCGACCTTCCGAATAGAGGAAGCAAACAACGCGGTAGGTACCTAAACACTCGATCACGCGTACAAACAACCGTGCAAAAAGTTTCCAGATTGAACAAAATGCATAACAAACTATACATCTATAGGTAGCTAGGCAATTTTAAGCAAGACGAAAACCTGTGCTACGTTTCAAAGAAAATCTCAATACGCATATTATGTAGGTATGTATTATATAGTCCATTGCATGGTAGCCATAGTACAAGCGTTGCTTTGGAACTTATACAGTTGGTGTGTGAGTCTAGCGATATTTATTTATTTATGCCGATACTATGTTCTAAGAACAGTTTGTGATGAAGGCATTGCAAAGAAAGATATCCTATCATAACTATTCTGAAATTATTACTTACCAATACAAATATTAAATAAGTAGACGCACACACGGTAGGTCCGAAGTCCTACCTAAATAAATAAAATTATAAATTATTGTTGTTGTTTAAATGTAAACTTATTAAGTACTTATGTTATTGCTAATTACTTTGTAGTCTAAATTTTCTTGATAATTTATCTTATTAACGTCACCTGTCTACGTGTTCCTAATGATTCAATAAATTGGTGCTCGTTGAATACTAGCAAATCTTGACTCACTGCAAATCACAGTACCAAAGTCAATATCATCAAAATTCTTTGAAGACTTATACATGTTCAAACTTTAATCAGTCCATCCATAAAAGAGAGAATACTTGCAAGTTTGTTATGCTACCAAATAAAAATTGCATTTTCCCATAGAATATCTATCAAAACTCCATATTTATTTGGTGGATAAAAGTTATCTGACAGGCCCTTCATAAGTATTTTTATTATCAGTTTTGTTTTTAATCATGATGATTTTGATAATTCATTCACCGTTGCAAAGATAAACTATAAATTCAGATAGGCAGAAACTATGTTTTGTCCCAACAATACAGGCGAAGCCACGGTGGAAACCTAGCTAATTATTAAACAAAAGCAGTCACCCGCTTAGTTAGTGATAGCTTCCCCTATCGTGAAAGATAATCGCAAAACCGTATCTTATGATCGGCCGCACACAAACATCGCCGATGAGGTACACATCCGCATTAAAGTCATGCGATTTCGAGATACAACGATTTAATGACTGATTGCAAACTATTTCGGCTCCATAAAGTATGTCAACTGAAAAGTATTTAGCAATAATATCACGAGACAGGCACTTTTCTATTGATCTCGTAACAAATGATTGATGCTGATTCGGTTAGTACGAACTAAACTGAACAACATAATGTACTTGCCTACCTATTTTTAATACGTTCTTGTTTGTATTAGGTACCTACCTAGTTAATTAATAGTTTTATTATAAATTAATCATCAAAATCAAATTAATCATGAAAAGTCATTTGTTTCTTGTTGTTTGTTATTTGTTAGCACCCCCTGCTAACAAATGATTTTTCATGATTACAGTAACTTTAAGTACCTACTTTAACAAGATATAATTTTAGCTTACACTTCTAGGAACAAAAGTTACCTACAAAGCTAACTTAACTGTTTTATACTTACTCAAATGATTATAGGTACGAATTGCATAAGTACACAAGATCTCTAATAATAATGTACAGAAGCAACAGATACCCGGCCGGTATCCGGAGCGAGGCATACATTTATAGCCGGTCATGGTGCCCTACTTTCACATCACCATCCGTCGGATGTCAAAACCTGTGTCGAAAGTTGAGCTCTCGAATGGACCAAACTGGGCCTTAACTAAAGTGCCGTGCCTCTATAGCATCAACGTTTAGCGCAATATTTGTAATAAAATTGAACCTATTCCTATTTTCTCCAAGAGTATTTTCAAATATGCGAGATAATTCAGCCAAGTCAAAATTAAATCCTTTATTTTGTTTACGCCTATGCGGTGATTTACATGTTTTTAAACGTTTTATTAACTCTTCTACTGGATTCTTACTAGATAGGTACTTATTCCGTGATCAAATCTATTACATAATTCCAAGCGTAAAATTATTTTCTAAGGTTGGCCAATAAGTAGCTATACTTTGGCACTCTTGTTTGATAATATGAGATACAGTGACTATACTTAGTGCAAATTAAATTCGATATAAGAGGTAGTAAAACATTTGTACTAATTAATATAATTCAGGTATACAATTACCTATCAATTCTAATTATAGAATATTTGGAAAAAAATAATCATGGAGATAAAATCTCGGAACCTGAACTAAGTATACCTACGGATGTGGTGTTATGTTATTGATAGGTATAATGAGCTAAGCGATTGTTCTACCCCGATTGAAGAACAAATGATCGATGTATTAGCGTAACTGTGACGCATTTGACTTGCGTCAGTAGTGTACTATACATACTTCCCTGGGTATGTATAAAAGTGCTATTGCATTTATTGCTATTACAGTTTATACCCAATTTCAGTCGAAAAGCTTCCATTTATTATTAAGTACTTACCTACCTCATGGTTCCCCTACGGTTTTGAGATTCATATACTCGCCGGTATTTGGAACAGCCTTTTCTAAAAAATTGCAGACAATCACTTACGAAGAAGAGTGGACACCGCATTTTTTCATTTTGTAAGCAACTGAATGCAAAATTAAATTTGGATAAGTTTTTGCTCTTACTAATTTAACTCCATGTGAGCTAGGCCGCTGGCATAAGTACCCAGATTCCCTTCTAACAAAACAATCTATAAAATGAATCATTGAGTAGGTATATTAATACCATCAAAGGCTGTAAATTATCATTAAAATATGCAACAACATAGTGATTTAACTAATTATATGATTAGAATTTGATTAGACCCTTTGTACCGCGGGACGATAACTATTTATGACTGAGATAGACATCGCTTGACGATTACCGTTTCATAACGATTTCATTAATAGGTCTTCTTTGTTATTTCGAAGAATTAAACGTGGAATATTTATTTCCTTGGAATAACACAATTACGAATATCTGCATCTGCCTATCATCATCGATCATCGGTGTATACTTCTTAGATTTAAGAGGGTTCTATACTTACATTTTGCTCTGCAGGCGCGGAAATACAACTGGTGAACGTAGTGAATAGTAAAATCACCTAGGTATTTCGTTGAAATAAATCTTAATTGCAACCTCGCTTCGTCCTCAACTCATGCACTGATGCGCGACAATTGCGCCAGTGCATGCAGCATGCGGCACGCGTAATGAACATGCCTAAAGGTGCACGCATATGCGTACCTGAATTATGTTCTCCTGCCATAGTATCAGAGGGCCTACTCTGTTTCAAACGAAAACGAAATTTTGGACGAAATTCGCGTATTTCCTACTACGTTTCTCATTGATTCCGACATTTCTTACGAACGAAAATTGTTTGACGTCTTCGTCGTCGTCGCATCTAAACGTCAAACAATTTTCATTCGTAAGAAATGAGAAACAATGAGAAACGTAGTAGGAAATACGCGAATTTCGTCAGAAATTTCATTTTCGTTTGAAACAGAGTAGGCCCTCAGGACAAGGGCGCGGATCCATGCGGATGGTTTACTTTCTTGAAGTCTGTCATCATTAGCGCTTCGTACTTATTATGTATAATGTAGGTAAGCTGTAAAAAATATAAAAATTGTCACGTAATTTATGTAAATTTATGTCGCTCGCTATCCATAGATTCTGCAAAATAGATATCTGTTCTTACAAATCTAATAACTCATCTCATGGAAATGAGTGCGCGGTTTCACGCTCGAATCGAGTGTCATCACCAATTTGAAGACTACTAATTTGAAGACTCGAACTACACCCTGTTTTGCATGTAGGTACCTTACCTTGATAGATAAAAGCACTCAAGTATAAAGTTTATTTTTCGGGAATTTAATATTATATTAGTAGAAATATGTTTTTATATTGTAGTTGTACAATGTTTGTGTTTAGATATGCTACTTTTAGCATCGGCGATCGGCGATTTTGTGACTGTATCGATGCTGCGTCGCGTTTCTTCGAGCGAGAACGAGCGAGTCGCAGCATCAAAATCGCCGATCGCCGATGCTAAAAGTAGCATGTCTGCGGTGGCCCTAAACACAAACATTGTACAACTACATAAAAATATATTTCTACTAATATAATATTAAATTCCCGAAAAATTAACTTTATACTTGAGCGCTTTTATCTATCAAGGTAAGGTATAGTACGTATTTTTATTCTTGTCCTATTTGGTAAGCAAAGATGGCGTCCAGCGGAGCGATTGCGTAACTTTTTTTGTCAATGTTTCAATTGGTTTCGTTCATCCTGTGTCAATTATATACGAAACCAATTGAAACATTGGCAAAAAGTTATGCAATCGCCCCGCTGGACGCCATCTTTGCTTACCAAATGGACAATTATAAAAAAACGTACTATAAGTACCTGTATGAGAAATCGCTAATTAAAACCAAAAACAATGCATATTATCTTAAAGTTTTATTAATAATAAAACCCAATATAGTATATATCTCTTATTAGTCGTTACACAATTAATTTATTCAAATTAATCTTTAAATAAGATCCACGTAGGTAATATTCAAGTACATTTAACATCTACATAAATACAGTGGTTAATATTTTTAATGGAATGAAAACGTTACCAAATTTAATTAGAAAATAACGTTAAAACCTTATCAAATTAACTTACTTAGTTATGTTTTCAATCAAGTAAATATAAATGCGATAGAGGCTGCTACGCTAAGATAGAAATCAATCCGTTTACCTTTAATACAAAAAGAACGATTGACAACATTTTTGCGTACTAGTCAGAATCCACATAACGTGTTTAGCGGTACCCCTTATGATACTTATACGATAAATACGCGTCCACGCCGTGAAGAATTCCCACCACTACGCCAATGTACTGAAACAAAATAATAAAGAAACATAGAGCATTCGATTTCATCCCTACTGTGTTACTTTGATATTCTTGTAATATGAATTTAACACAGATTACAAGTTACAACCCAGATTACAATCTAGCTTTTAGCTTTAATAATTTTGCCCCACTTTTTTCACGTCTGCCCCGGAAAACTTCAAGGCCATATTGTGAAGACGACTTTGCTCGTCTCTACCTCTAACCACTGCTTAATGTCCCGCGGCCTTCAGTCCGGGGTCTTCCCCCATTGATGCTTCCCGTTGTGGAACATATTGTGGTGTTGAGAATTTCGATATTTTATACCTATAGACATAAGTATACTTTTTAGGTACTGTTTTATATTAGTTAAGTATACAAGACGACTTCGGCATTATTGAAATACATACTTATTTCAAAACATCCGACTCTACAACTAGGAACAACAATCAAGGAATCGATTAATTAATTAACGGAAATAAACCTTAAAATAATACATCATCATTTCAGCCAAAGACGTCCACTGTTGGGCATAGGCCTCCCCAAAGGTTTTCCACAACGACATAGTTAAAATTAATGTAATGCTTCTGGAATTAAAACATTGTGTCGGTGCTTTGAACTTTTTTACTATATTTTTATGAATGGATTAGTTACTTATTCGAATCATGTAGAGTGTAGGGTATAATTAATGGAAGTATATTTTTTTAAGTTAATTTAAAAAGAGTGAAACTCACATAGACAGCAGTCATGGCGGGATAAGCGGCGTACATGTTGACGAGCGCGTACCGCGGGTACAGATAGATGTTCACCGCGACGCCCATGTACGATGACGCGGACAGATACAGGAAGCAGGCCACGGCGTTGAACATACACTCCTGAAATAACAATTAGTGCGCATTTCATACATTCCCTTCCAATGACTCATGAACTCAAGTATCTTCGCATTGAAGGGGAGTGACCCTATATACCTCCTGAATGTCACGCCCATGGACCAATTACTAAGGGGACTGGCCCTAAGCAACTCGGCCGAGTGGTCGGCCTAGTACTAACATCGACATAAAACGAAGCGAGTAGTTCAACTATTTACCGGTAGATAGAACAATGAAAATGAAAAAACAGTGACCACATTTTTTTTCATACATATATCTAATAAGGGCACCTCTTTCTTTAGTCTTTACTCTGTGGTCACGCCCCATTACATTCTAACTAAAACACTATCGCCGCAATTTTGATACAGTGCACACCTGCCTACCCCTTCGATAAATGTAGGCACGATATTTATTTTTTTTACGTTCATCCGCGGCTGCCCAACACTTCCAAACCGTTGTTTTGTTAATTTCTTAAAGTCACGTAATTCTGATTCCGCTAACATTATATTAATCTACTATTAAATTAAGTTAAAACCTACTCGTGTATGCACTTACAAAAATTGATTGTCGTATGAGTTGCTGCGTGTTCGAGGAGAGGACATAGCAGGCGATAAGCAGCGCCGTGGTGAGGAGGCACGCGGACGCGGTGGTCAGGAAGCCATGGAACGCGGAGCCCATGCTGCTGGCCTCCGACATGCCGTACTTCACCAGCAGGCTCTGGCACAAGCCACCCAGCATCTGATCACGAGTACCAAGATCACTTCAGAATAGCAAAATGGTAAATAAACATTTCTCACTAAACACAGACCATTTAGCGTCGCGATTATTTTACATTAAGCTAAAACTGACACTAACACATTATAGCGATGTGCCTATATCTAAAATAAGTTGAATTAGCTACCTCAATGCCGATGAGGACTATCTAAAGGTCAAGGATACACTAGACACTGACACTCAGTGTATCTACACCGCTATTACAACTGCAACAAGGTGTCGCGGTGGTGGACACATGTAGACACTCGATGTATTAATTGTATATACACGGTGTGTCTAATGTCTAGTGTCTTCGTGTTGTCGCCGTGTGTACCTTAAGATTGTTTCGCACCAATTGTGGCGCCATGTTGAAGTGGGTGACCAAAGACCAAATATTTTTTAATAACTCATGGTTGTACCTATAGATGTGGTGTTGTACGTGTGTCTCGCAATGATTTGTATATGTATGTAGTGACACTGATAGAAGTAGAGTGACTGAAAACGTCACCCAATGAAATCAAGCGACATCTCGTGATCTGAAAATTTTGCCTTCAATGTGTTGAGGTATTGTCAACCGGAGTTTCAGTTAAAATAAATTAAGTACCTACTGATAAATAATACCTAATTGGTAGTCAATGAACCTCAAATTCTCGGAAATGCCTTTGGTCTGTGGAGAGAGAAATATTAGGTTTGTACAGTTTCAGTACACCTACACTCTACAGTTTCAGTTTCCGCCACTCGCGTTTCGTCAATCATCAACAACTCGCTGTGCGCATTTTAAACTTTGAAGAATTGATTACATTATCAGACACTCAGTCCAACTTATATAGTTTTTCTAGATACAGACGGTGTTATTCTAAAAAAGTTAAGCACATCATGGGTTATGTCAATCTTTTCTCTATAAAATTTTTCATGTTCATTGTATGTTTCATTTTGTGGAATACCTACCTAAGCACGGTTATTGTTTCTTTAAATCTATTATCAAGTCTCGAGACTAAAAATGTATTTAAGTAAATAATTTTAAATTAACTGTTGCTTCTTGAACAAGACTGTATTTCACAATGTTTACACAACCTAAGCCAACACAAAGGAAACATGTCCAGTACTTACAGCTTCAGCCAGTTTGATGATACCATGATGCGAGGTCAGATATCCGAGGTTTAGGCACTCGCAGCATCTGCAGCAACAGCACTTGATGCCTCTAGCGCCGCCGCCGCCCCCCGGCGCCACGCGCACTATCGTAGGCCCACGGGTCATTTTAATTCAATAACAACTCGCATCAAAAACTATAACCACGCACGTCGATCGGTTCCACACTACACAGGAAACACGGGAGAGTTCAATCCTCTTACTCGGCCAGAGTTACTCATAATATAATATTTTTAGACGTTTGGCGTAGTTTTCGCATGTTTGATCTGATTCGACTATAGTTCAGCGAACTCTGACCGATGATAAAAACGATTGTAACTTTTGATCCACAATCTTTCACTGCTAATATCACGGGATCTTCGGGATAAGTTTATATATAAATAAGACTCAAACAAAGAACATGTCAAGCCAGGACTGAACATGAAATGATTTTGAATTTGTCGCGTGCCCGCGCGCTGCGTGTGCGCTTAATTATAAAAATAGAGCGACGCACTCGCGACGGGAGGGTTGATTCCTATTTTGGGATATTATTTACACTCATTAACCTTGTTCTACTGGTATAACAATACGCCAGATTTACCAAATATACCTACCTACATTTATTTAGGAAACATCTATGATTAGGTACTCCGAAAGTTCTCATTATTCCGTGGTAGATTTCACTAAGAAAAGAACTCTATATGTCTCTATTATCCTACATATCTATATCCTGTCTCTGATCAATTTTATCACGTTGTTTATAAGTAGAGTCTGTGATCGTATAGCTAATAAAAACCCTTAATAAAGATGTGAAAAGTAACTAGGTACCTACCTACCTACATAACTACCTAATAGTACCTATGAAGATTTTACACAAAAACTGTGAAATCCAATATTTTTTTCAATTTATCCAATTAATTGTGTGGAGGTACATAACTAGGACTAATAAAACTTCATTGAAAACGTAAAAATATTTATTTTCAGTTCCAACATTATTCTGTAACTTTTGGGTAAGTAGGTACTATACTATGATTACGTACTTACTAAAATGTTTTGCCTAATTGATTTTCCTTGCCCATTTAAACTGCCATTGTAAGTATCATATCTTGTCAAACCTTCATTCCTTTTCAGGATATGTAGTACCAAAAAGATTTATGCGATAAATCTCATGGTTATATCCCGAAGATAATTAGTATGACACGCATAGGTTGCGAAGGACATAGGTAGTGTCCTAGACATAGGTAGTGTATACTTACTACACAAATAGTGTCACTACAGTAGTAACAAAATACTGTCAAAACGCCACATTTTATTTGGTGGATAAAAGTTATGTGACGATTTTGAAACAGGTCCGACATCTTGCATAGATAAACAAATTATATGATCGCACGGTACCTACCTATGATATAGGTACATAGTTATATTTTATTGGCGAGTACATATTCGGTGCGTTCCATTCACTGTAAATTTTGTTATTTTCGTTCATAAATGTCGTTCCACTCGAACCAACTTGTACTGAAAGTGATCATTATTATCGTTTTTAACAGTTTTTGTGGATGAAAATAACAAAATTAACAGTGAATGGAACGCACCAATTGTGTTATATTTTATTAGTTAGCTTAGGAGAATATGAGTACAGTAGATGTCAAAAGAAATGACGTACCTATTTCAAGTTTGCCTTGTCCCTGGAGAGTTCATGAAGAGCTGATCGGTGACTTTTACCTACCAACGGCCATCGTAGATAGGTAACAGCCAAAGTGGGTAGTACAAGGGGAGTGCAAGTGCCACTTTATCTGGCCCAGTGGTCAAAAGAGGAATGAAATTTAAAAAGCGAAATTTCATAGTGTGGCAGGCTTGAATTGACACTAGTGAGTCTAACGACACTCCACGTTTTGTATTTCCAAAGTGTATGGTCACGTTTCTGCGTCTTTTTTGTCCTGTATCGTTATTAATGCTATTAGATACTTGATGCTAGCGAAATAAAACTGGGTGGACCATTTTTTAAGGAAGAAAAAAGTTTGTGGGTCTTCTACCTTGGCTATTTTTTTTTGCAATGAATGAACTGGCCGGTATGGGTAGGGTTGATACAGGGGGATGATACATTGGTGGATTATAAAAGTGTGATCCTCTTTCACCACTCATCACGATAACACTGAAATCAAGACCCAAGGATTTGAAATTTTAGGTGCTGCTTAAGGCTTGCTAAGTATTTACTCTGCACTCACAGTCACGGGGACGAGCTAGTAATAAAATAAGTAGATTTTAAAGATATAAAAATTAATTAAAACTGACTAGCATTTACTTTCATCTTGATCTTAACTTATTTCTGCTAATGCATCAATGTCGTCAATCACGAACACGGCACAACGATAACAATTTAAAGAACAACTAAAATATAGGAAGTGTCTGTGATTTTAGGCAAAATTAAGGAAAATCAGTTGAGATAATTGTTTATCATTTATTAATATCAGTCAACCAACAGTCAAGTGATGTAGGTATGAGATAAAAATGTTGGTCATGTCTTGCAATAAATACTTATTAGCAAAGTTGTTGTTGGTAATGCACTTTACAACCTACTTACATACCTATATAATTTATTATATCAAAGTACATACTTAAAGAATGGTAAGTCCTAACATACAATATCAAAGCCTATGGTCCAAATAGTTGGTTATAAATTTTTCTATGTTTATAATAAATGGAACATTGCGCTATTATAATAACTGACTGGGGACGTATAACTTTGCATGACTCCTTGCGCATAAACATTGGCATTTCATAGTAATATCACGGTTCACAACATCTATTACATTTTTAAGTACCTAACTTAATTCTAGTATGGCATTCACATATTCGACATACATTTATAAACCATAGGAATAAATTGCAGTAAAAAAGTATAAAAACGAAGACAATTTTATCAGCAGTTAAATGCCACGGTATTGTCGGTTAGCCAAAAACGTGCTGATCAAATATAGGCCAGCCATCACAAGCCCCATTATCTGTAACAAATGAATCATGAGTATAATTAATTTAATTATAAAGAAACACAATACGCCTTATGGCTTTGAGGGAAACTTAATTCACGTGGCAAACACGTCAACTTGAAAGTATGAAATACAATAAAAAAAATTTTTAAAGGGTTTGATAAAAACAAAAGTTGACGACTGCTTGGCGCAGTGGTTGGTTCGAGCGTAGTTCGTTCGGCTCACTACATCGGGTGTTTGCGGGTTCGATTCCTACCAGAGGAAAAATACGGAAACAGCATTTTCGGAATTTACCCTGATCTCCCATCTCAGCATTTGCTGCAGCTGATAGGCTACAGAGCTGGTTTTCAGACGGGACCAAAGGCGCTAATAAAATGAGCGGATACCTCCTTCATAATAAAGGAATGACAGGCAATGAGCAAATGGGCAATTTGGAATTTAAAAAGGAATACGATTTTTCCCTACTATGCGTGGGTTTGCCTCGTCGTCGTCGGTAAGGTGTCAACGTCCAAAGAGAACTGAATTGACCCCGCAAGGTCATGTTCACTGGCTCGCAGCAGACCGCGGCCCACTCGGAAACAATTTTTTGTCAAAAGCTTTTTGCCTAAGTACAAGCTTTATCTTCAACGAACAGAATGCTACGCTTGGTAGATTTTTCACTGGACCTTGCTCTTGCTACAAATTCTTTTCCGTACCTAATCTATTCCTGATTTGGTTTGAAATAATTTATCATACCAAAAGAATATGAGACGATAACATTTAAGAAGGTACCTATTCCATATAAATACACCTACTAGATACGCTATCTGACAGCCCACAGAAAAAAGGGGCCATCCATAAATTACGTCACACGAATTTCATGATTTTAGCCCCTCCCCCCTTGTCACAGCTGGTCACATTTGCGAGGCTCCCCCCCTCCCTGTGTGACGTCACATATTTTTTCAATTTTCAAAAATTTTCGTTTACAAATCAATTTCGGTTTTAATACTTATATATTTGATTTTTAAATGTGACGTCACAATACTTAGGACCCCTCCCACCCCCTTGTCACACAATGTCACATTTCGTCGACCCCCTCCCTCCCCCTTTACGTGTGACGTAATTTATGGATGGCCCCAAAGTCGTGGTCGATGTTAAAAAATCGTTGCATCATTGGTGTGGGAATATGGCTTGTTCCAAAATTACGTACCGACGCTGCTAAGTAAGGCTCGTAATCTCTTCTGTAAGAGTCTTTTCGATGATTGACTTCTATAATGAGAACTAGGCCGGCACATAAGTACAGCACAAAGGCACACCCGTGGTATATCAGCTCCTGGAACGAAAATACAAATAGATAATATTGTTAAGTAGTTATAAATATTTGACGTAGGGATGGGAGGCACACCACAAACCAGACGACCCAATGAAATCAAGAAGATGACTGGATTACAAGACCGGTATGTATGGCGTCCAAAAGCAACTCATATAACGTCTTGAATAGTAAGTCTATCTAGTGATTAGTTTGTCTGAATTGCTTTGATAGGTAGAGAATAATTTTATCTAGCTTTTAGCACCCTACAGTCTAGCAATCTCATAATATGATACCGATTTTGTAGTCCAAGCATTCAAATGCATCTAGAGAGTGAAATGACACGATATTGGTATGACGGGCCCGTTGGCGTGGTTGGTTCGATTCCTACCCGGGACATGCATTTGTGTGCATGAACATGTCTGTATGTCCTGAGTCTGGGTGTATATGTATATTAAGTATGTATTTACAAATAAAAAGTAGTATATGTAGTAATATCAGTTATCTGGTTTCCATAGTACAAGCTCTGCTTAGTTTGGGATCAGCTGGCCTACTCCGAAATACGAACCTAACGGATTGTCGTGATTTGACATTTCTTCTTTCGTTTTTCTCTACGATTTGACATTGTTTTGATCGTAAATCGAATCCGTACTTCGGACGATCCGTCAGCGACGTATTTCGGAGTAACCCCCAGGTAGCCGTGTGTAAAAAATGTCCTAGGCTATTATTATTAGTATTATAGTGGATGAACAAGCGTCAAGGTTTCTAGTTGTATACTCACATAAATAGTTTTCGATATCATAGAAGCAGTGGAAAGTGAAACGAGACACGACGTGAGAAGGCAGAAGGTGCCTATGAGGAACGCGACTGCTACCAACATGTAGAACAACTCGGCCTTCTGACCGTAGTACTGGGAGCCGCGCTGGTCCATGTAGTAGCCGACGACACCCACACATGCCGCTCCCAGCAACTGCAAACAGTTAAGGTAACACTTTAAAAAACGTTTGATGAAGGTTTTGTTTTCCTTTTGCTCGATGAGGTTGCTCAACGAAACGCATACAAACTGTCAACAAGAATTAGGTATTTTGTATTTCATATTGTTAGATAGCAAGATTGTGGGATCGTAGGACTACTGTCCGTTCACAGTTATTTTGCCTCTGACGTTCCTCATTTTATTTTTGTAAAACGCAAAGTCAGCCTTTTACCTTGGCCTTTGAGACCACGAACTGTAGATTAGGCTTTATTCTACAGGCTACATGACTTATAAAAACCTAATATCGACTACGTTTTTCAAAAATAAATAAATAAGGTAAATGTCAGAGGTAAAATAACTGTGAACGCACTGTAAGTGACGGGGCGATAGTCGTTCGGAAAACAGAGGGAAAAAAAATAGGCAGCTTCCCTATCACACGTCTTACCTACAGGAGATATTTTTATATCTTTGTGAGGATTTTACCATTGCATTCATCACCTACAATAAACAAAATAAGGAAACATGCTTGTGTATGGTTATAACATTAACGAAACCTTGGAATTGTTATTAGCATATTTGGGTGGGAAGCAATTCTAGCAATACACTGTTATCGTATTTTGCAAATAAAGGTCCTCTCGAAGGATTTTCCTCAAGCTTAGTCACAGCAGACATGTAGTGATTTGAAATAGGTATGGATGTCGGGTTTAGCGCACTTTTCGCAATGCAAATGATCAAGCGTTTGTTTATTCTTGGTACGCCGAGAATAGCCGCGAGGATGAAGTCATACCGTACCTCATAAAACTCGAGGTCGGAGAGAGAAATATTAGATTACGTTGATCTTCGACATTGGCTATTAAGTAGTCTATTATACTAATGCATCTAATACTGGGCCTCAAGTCAGCTAATTTCATACATTTCTATTCGATCGGTAAACAAATAGTGTGTGTGTTCCAGTAGGTAGAGACACTATGAACTGATTGTACCTTTCTTTAGGTCTCGAGTAGCACTGCAGATCAACAACACTTTATTCCTCACCAGTGGTACCACATACATTACAAAATTGCCAGAAATAACATAAGCAACGAACAACAGTGTCAGTCATACAGTGTATTAACTATAATTTCCATTTCGTTTCATTACTTATAAAACACATGGTAGAGAATTAAGTGTTTTTAATGTGATAGTAAAATAAGAGTTTACACATACAATTGAAATGATTGAGTCCGCAAAAAAGAATCATTCCCGCGTCGATCAATTAATTCGTTACGTTAAAGTGATTATTGCTATAACTACCTTCTGTAACAAGAGCTAATTGTAGAAATTACTTTACTGACTCATGCCGCAAAGATAGGCTGCTTCGGCCGCTAAAATGTAATATCAACATGAACATAGAGTCTTATGGACATGAGTGTACTGCTAGCAGTTTCAATAACACGCGCGATGACGCCATTCTGATGTCACCATCGACATTTCGAAGAAATCCGGAAGGATAATATAAATTACTAGCTGTGCCCGCGACTCCGTCCGCGTCCAGTCGGTGAAGCCCTTAAATATAATTTTGTCTATCGTCTAATCTGTATGACGTATCAGTCTGCATCAGTCTGAGTTCGTCTGTCCGTGGCTGTCTATCTGTACCAGTCTATACCAGTAAGGTGGTAGAGTCTGACCAGTAAGGTGGAGATCGGCATTCAAGTAGCTAATTTACCTTCGTTTCGTATGATGAGGGAGAGAGCCGGAAGCGCAACCCAGCCAGTGAGTGAGTGCTCCAGACTCACGGCTTAGGTAAGAGTCACTGCGCAACATCGTGCTTAAAAAGTTAGAGTCCGGAGTTTATCGTCTAAGTCAATAGTCAAAGCGTTTATTATGTTTAGGCCTAGGAGGGCACTTACAAGTAGTAATTTTACATGTTTTCCTTAAATTCTAGCGCCGGATCGGAAACGCGACCTCGCCTGAGAAGTTTCTACTTGATACCCACATTGCTAATTCAAAGTTAGCAGGTCCTCCAGATTTATGGTTTAAGCAGGCAGTTACCCAGCAGCATCATTCCTGAGGGGTTGGAGTTCAGAGTTCAATGTCTGTGTTTCTATTACTACTTAATTCAAAATCAGCAGGTCCTCTAGACTTACTTCTTAGGTAGGTAGCTTCCCTATGGCATTAGTACTGTGGAGATGAATTCCAGAGTTAACGTCTAAGATTCCGCGTGATACAAAGAAACTTAAGATGGTAGAACGCAGCAATAAAATATTTATTATTATTATTAAAATTAAGATTATGTATTCCAAATAGTGTCGGATCACACACAACGTAGGGCTCCGTAGGGCTCCGCTCTAAATAGACGTATTTCAATAACTAAAACTTATTGTTGGCTAGAATTTCCGTGTGGTCATAAAAATTTACAATCTTATATTTTATAAAAAAATATCCTAGATGTTAAGTTGGACTATTAATCATATCCATGCCAAATTTCATTGAAATCAATCCACTGGATTCGAAGTTGTGCGTGTTCGAATATTTAGGTAGTTTTTGAATGTTTTGTGGCAACCCTAAACTTTACCGAAAAAAATAAATATGCTAGATGTTAAGTTAGACTATTAGTCATATCCATGCCAAATGTCATTGAAATTAATCCGGTGGATTCAAAGTTGTGCTCTTTCAAACATTTAGAATTTTTAAGTAGTTTTTTGAATTTTCTGTGGCAACCCTAAACATTTTCGAAAAAAAAAGTATCCTAGATGTTAAGTTAGACTATTAGTCATATCCATGCTAAATTTCATTGAAATCCATCCGGTGGATTCGAAGTTGTGCTCTTTCGAAAATCTGAGCAAACATACAAACATACAAACATACAAACATACAAACATACCCACAGACAAAAATTCTAAAAATGATAAAAATGAATTCTGCTGGTCAATCTAAGTCCCCCCCACTATTTTTTTTCCAAATATTTCGAATGTACAGACGCGACCAATTTTACATTCTTATTATATGTATAGATAATACCAATCGAATGCTTTGATGCGACTATATGTTTCCTCGCAAATATATTTGTGTCAGTTACGCCAGCAGTGGGATTTTTTTCTGCTGGTCTAATCAAAATTTGAATGATACAGATAATTAGTGCTCCATCTCGTGTAAATGTGCCGAAAATTTTAAATTTGTGCCTATAGCCGTTTTGGAGTTATTCACGAATATATGATCTTGCTGGCGTAACGTTACCGCAGCAGTGTGGTTTTTTCCTGCTGGTCCAATCAAAATTTGATTGATACAGATAATTAGTGCTCCATGTCGTGTAATTGTGCCGAAAATTTTAAATTTGTGCCCCCTAAGGTTTCAGAGTTATTCCAAATCTTGCTGGCGTAACGTTTTGCGAATTCCTGTATCTCAAAAACTGTTTGGCACACAATCATGATTTTTCGTACACACATTAGTGTTAATTTGTGCCCAGTTGTGTCAGTTTCATATTTCAATAAATCAGAAAGGTTCGGGTGTTATAAGATTTTTCCTAAAAAAACTAAAATAGCTCCTAGCTCTTAAACTGGGAAACCTAGAAACCAAATGTTAGTGCTAGCTTGTATTTCTTATTGATCCTAAGCATTTCTATAATGATCGTAAGCCTACTCCAAGGAATTTACGATTTATTACGATTTTATTGCTATCTCGCGGTGAAATTATTTAAACTCTAAATACACGAATTTCTTATGTTCCGATTACTTTTATTAATATACAAAAATTAGTGCTCTACTTCAAATATACGTGTACGAAATATCAGCTCTGTAAACCTTATAATTAAAATGTTATTAATAAATAACCATCACGAAGCGCTTTCGGTGGTTAACTGACGGAATTGGAATGTATAGAAACAAGCGAACGCTCCGTACTTCAAGCTATCCTATTTCAATTGACAGCGTTGTAATGAGTACAGACGCGTACATAATACTTTGGAGTGTATTTATAAACTATTAAATAAGGTAAATAAATGTATAATCACAGGGTATGCTAAATTTGAATATGTAGGTACCTTACTTAATATTCCTTTTATGTTTCGTGTAGCTAAATGAACTCTAACTAATAACACCCAACAACAGTAACAGTATCTTCTTTTATATATTTCTAGAGATAAAAAATCGACGCTTATAAACAGCAATACGACTGAAAAATAATATCCATTCTTTAAATCGAAATCATTCACCATCATCGAGATATAAAACGAATGAACACTTATAAATATTAGTATTTTCAACAATTATAAACAAACACAACATCACTTCATTGACACAACATAAAAATATAAAAATAATGTAGGTACTTACATTAAACAAAAAAAAACTTGATACTAGAAATAATAAAAAAAACTTATGGTAGTAGCACAGTACATACAGTGAGCGGACGAAGGGGTCTAGCTAGACAGGGGGCAAGGGTAGGTAGTCGAGTTTAACCTTTACAAAGAAAATATAATAATAAATATTACTCATTCACTTTTCTACAGAACTGTTAGCACACAGCCAATTTATTGTATACATTTAAGATGGTAGGCGCTATGTATCGGGCGGCCGCTTTTTTCAATTCATTTTAATTTGGTCGGTTAACCATTGAAAGTTTGTCATGGTGGTTTTTATTAATTATTTTATAATTATAAGGTTTACAGAGCTGATATTTCGTACACGTATATTTGAAGTAGGGCACTAATTTTTGTATATTAATAAAAGTAATCGGAACATAAGAAACTCGTGTATTTAGGGTTTAAATAATTTCACCGCGAGATAGCAATAAAATCGTAATAAATCGTAAATTCCTTGGAGTAGGCTTACGATCATTATAGAAATACTTAGGATCAATAAGAAATACAAGCTAGCACTAACATTTGGTTTCTAGGTTTCCCAGTTTAAGAGCTAGGAGCTATTTTAGTTTTTTAGGAAAAATCTTATAACACCCGAACCTTTCTGATTTATTGAAATATAAAACTGTCACAAATGGGCACAAATTAACACTAATGTGTGTACGAAAAATCATGATTGTGTGCCAAACAGTTTTTGAGATACAGGAATTCGCAAAACGTTACGCCAGCAAGATTTGGAATAACTCTGAAACCTTAGGGGGCACAAATTTAAAATTTTCGGCACAATTACACGACATGGAGCACTAATTATCTGTATCATTCCAATTTTGATTGGACCAGCAGGAAAAAACCACACTGCTGCGGTAACGTTACGCCAGCAAGATCATATATTCGTGAATAACTCCAAAACGGCTATAGGCACAAATTTAAAATTTTCGGCACATTTACACAAGATGGAGCACTAATTATCTGTATCATTCAAATTTTGATTAGACCAGCAGAAAAAAACCCCACTGCTGGCGTAATTCACTCAATATATTTACCTATGTTAGATGGTATGTATCTACTTGATGACTATACTTAATATTATCTTTAAAGCCGCTCCACCACACGACGATCTAATGAGGGATGATGGATGCATTGTAAGTGATTGTAGATTTTTTTCTATATAATATATATATTTTGTCTCTATAAATCGGGCGATAGGTATATTCCTCAAAGTTCTCTTAACAATCTTAACCTATATTGATCTAGGATCAGTGAGTGGGTTTACTCTAATTCACAAGATTAATCAGCATTTAATTCTCTTAAGACTAACACGAATGAAAAACTAATATTATCCCAAAAGATGTAATTAAGTATTCCAACCTAAGTGTTGCTCAACGAATGGCTATATTTTTGTCTCGGAACGAGGTTACGTTCTGGATTAGAGGAGTGGGACGATCGCGTAGATTACATCACGTAGGCCTTAGGTAGGTACGTACATCACAAATACAATGTGAAAGAGATGAATGGATGTATTTAAAAAAAAAAAGTTCAGAGTGATCATGAAAGAAGGGGAAGGATCCCTTATTTATAATTATATTTAATTTGGTTACGTTACGATCCCCTCATAAAAGATCATCGGATTATTAGGGTGTGACACAAAACATGACGAAGGAAGTCTGCACTGATTTTAAAGAGTGGAAAGTATAATACGTACTAGCTGTGCGAGTTTCAGCAGTCCCGGCAGTGTGCCGAGATATCCGCTGTTGATGAACACCGAGGTGCCTGAGGTGGCGACCGTGGTCCTCGTGATGGTCACCGTGTGCGACATGCTGACGTGCGACCACTGGAAAACATTGCAATTAAACACGTTATTTTGCGATGTTAGCAAAAGAAAATCTTTGGTCAAGATATGTACATATTTAAAATTTTAATAACATTTCTACAAACCTACGCCACTAACTATTGTTAAGTTGAGAAAAGATGGATGATGAAGTACCTACTAGGTAACGATTGTTACTGTTTGCACTTAAGTAATGGCTTAGTCACGTAAAATTATATCATCTCCGAAAAAGGGTGGTTAGGTCAACGTGTTGGCGGGTGGTGACGAGAGCGACCGCGATGTTTTTGTGCCGAGGTCGCCGGCTCTCACACAATGAACACATACTATATCTACCAGTAGACATATCGCATGCATGCACCTATCTGGATATCATATTCGAGCTACTGTCTATTATCACACGTTTCTTTATCAACGGATATTGGTCCCTGTGTACGTTTTAAACGGTGAAGCTTGGGTTTCATAAACAAAGCAGTGAAGTTTATTATAAGTACATGTTACGTATTTAAGGTAAAACCATTATTATTAATAGAAAAGACCATAGTAGCTGAAAGCCATAGCCATGAACTATTTCAAGAAAATTAAAACAGAGGGCTGTTTAATTTTCTTGAAATAGTTCACCCGGTTTAACAAACAATAGATGTGAAAACAAACAATTGTGTTATGTATCCACCTAGATGTAGCCATTGAGCAAAATATGTAGTACGTATAGGTATGTAAACTTTATTAGCTATGTAGATGTAGAGCTATGAAAATATTAGTTATCACTTGGTAGATGTTACGTACCTATTCAATTCTTATAAATGCATATTATTGACATTAGTTTACAATTCATATTTACAGGTTGTTCTTTGCCAATTAAATCAAATGAATCACCAAGTATAAATGTAAACAAAAGTAGCTACTGAAGTGTATTTTATTTTCATTGCTGTTTAACCAGAGTCTAACTTAATTTTGGAATATTGGTAAACAACTTATAACTATCTAATTGAACATCTGAATAGTTATAACGTATACTCACATTATTTGTGTCCTTTAAAACTGAGAAATAACGCGAAACCGCACGTTTGCACGGGCGTGTTACGTCGACACGACTGTGCAGTATCCCAACAACATACTGTGACTCACTCACTGTTTCGTATCGACAGTGCGCACTACTATAGCCAGTACTTTTTGCGCAGAAAGGACTATCGCTGGAAACGTAACGTGAAAATAACGTCAAATTAACGTGATTCACATTTTCGTTCAGGGAACCACTCTGATTCGCACCGTAGTCTGAATGAGCCCATTCATAAAGAACACATTTCGCACCATAGGGCGAACCGGTCGTGTTACGAAACGACAAAATAGGTTCCAGCATGATTCTGCCTTGTTATCCTAAACACAGAATACCTAAATCGGTGTGATGAAATAGACTTAAACAACAAAGCAGACGAGTCGGCTTTAATCTAATCAACTCTCTACATTTTCTCTTTTCACCTGGGCGGCGGCGAATCACTAGAATTTGATGAAAGTACAATTTTGACAGATTTCGAGGTATACTGACTAGCATTTACTACATCAGACTTGGTAAGGCAGTCGTTAAAGGACTTATCTCATTTTGAACTCATACTCATACTCATATACTTACAAAGATTTGCTTCCGATTAAAATTTATTGCATCGAAACATTCTAGACGCTAGTGATGGCCGAAACATACCTACCGCAGGCGAAATGCCAGGAGTTTTCGTTAGAAACCATATGCGATGCGTGGAAAGTATGGCGTTAGCATACTGAACAGTATGTTAACGCCATACTAACATACAGTATGGTAACGCCATACCATACTGTGTGTTTACTTTCGGACATACGAACGTAAGAGAAAACAGTGCCAGATTGTACACGACCAAGTCAGTACGCCGCCATCTGCGTGCAACCACTTCAACACCTATTAAGGAAGTATTGTATATACATATACATATATATATATGATGGTCAACAACACCTGTAGGTATGCAGTATATTTTCGTAAATTGTATTAAAAATTATTTTGTTATTAATTTCATAATTATTTTGAAAATTAATGAAGCTTTTAATTGCTCATGCTAATTGGTATCTAATGATACCTATTAGAAAGTACCATTAGTTAAGTATGTAAGTAGTTGCGAAAATTAATACCATATACAATTTGAACTGGAAAACATAGCAACAAATTAAAATAATTCGTTATAGTAGGAACCAAAAGAACACTGAAAAAAAATTACAACACATTATTATGTTAAAATATATTTATTAACTTTTTACAAATTAGTTCAATTAAATTAACTATTGCTTAAAAACTTCACATAATTAACACCGGACATTCAACACAACTTAAATATTTTCAGTACTTAACAAAAACATCAAAATGTAACTTTAAAATATAATTACTTACATTAAATTTATGATATTGGATAAAAGACATAAAAGTAGGTAAATACGCGTTCAATGTGAAGATGATATACCTAACACTAAATTAATTTCAAGCAAATTGAGATTCTACTCGTACAAAACTGGCTAATAATTAAATTATACCACCCACTGTGTAGTGTTTATACCTACTACTGTATTTCATGGGTTAAGTATATTATAATTTGGTATTAAAATGAGCAAATATGAAATAAAGTATATTAAATTGGTCATACGATACATCGAGTCATAAAGTGAAAGTGTATCAGGTACTTACGCAAAATGACTCTAGGTATAAATACCTGTGCATATTATAATTTTACGACAAACATAATACCAATTCATTGTTATGGTGGAATAGTAACAGCGGGTGACAGCGGGGTCGACCAGACCTCCGTTGCTTCTGCAAAACTAAGTAGGCCGTCTGAGGTTCTCCAGAATCATTTTCTTAGCATAGAAATCAAGAACCTCTAATTATTATTGCAGATGTCGCAAACATAATCTACCTATTGTTTGCAGAATCATATGGAATATCTATGTCCTGTGAACACTTGGTAAATTATGTGACAACGGAGCACCTCTACACAAGAACACCAATTATCAAAAACAATGTCAGTATACAATCTTCGAACTGTTTACATTGTCTTGTCAGTATAGATACAAATCTATGGCATTGACTTTTTTATACCCTTATTAATATTTAACCGTAGATATTTATGTTATGACTTTTAAGATAATGTCATTATTTATAAATTATATAAATTATAATATATACCTATTTACGTACATAATATCTAACATACTAGGTACTTAGCTTGATTTTAAATCTTTCGTTCGTTTGCGACGGAATATTTGTAACGTATCGACTATCATCATTAAAATAAATACTAAGTAAAGTAGTAAATTACTTTTATTTATATTGGTATTTAATAACATTAGATAGACATTGCTGTATGTAGCCAGGCCTTTTATTTTGATCTTCCACCAAATAATATCTTAGTTAATAAATATTACCTAGATACAACATACACAACCACATGTTAAACGAACATGAAACGCAGCGTTGTCTGTTTCTAGCTTTCAATTCTAAAATAAATTGACTCTACTCTAGCTACCCTTTTTTAAATAATCAAATAAAAACACCATAAATAAAGTAACCAGCTAATATTTTGTTTTACCATGAGTTGTAATGTCACGTCGTTTTATTTATCACGACGCAACGCACCCACGCTTTGAAGTGTTTTTAGAGTGAATTGTGTAGTTACCTAGTTGGCAATGTCTATTATCTAAGCAAGATACAGTAAACCTCGTTAATCACCTACTAATGTTACCAGTACCCAAATGCGAAGCTTTTCTTAGATAATAAAGTTTTAACAACAGAGCTCCCAGGAAAATACAAAAAATATTTTACGTGCTTACGGACAATATTGTAAAGTGTAACGGTTGTGAATGATTATGACATTCAATATCGAGAGCGGAACGAATGTGACTGATATAATTTCCGAAGGCGAAGGCTTCCGTATTGAGGTTATGTTAGTGGTGGTAGGTGGGGCTGCGCCCTCACGCCGCCGGCACCGCCACCGCCGCGCCGCGGTGCTCCCGGAACAGCAGGAACGAGCTGAAGCCGTACGCCACCGTGTTCAAGATACCGAACACCTGCATATATGAAAACATCAAATATTAACAACATTGCTAAGTAGGTACATTTGAAACGTTTGGAAAGATTCATCGTTACTACAAAATCTAGCATGCAAACTACATACAATACTCTGCCGCAGAGTCTCTGCGTACCTATATTGATAATGCTCTACAAGTCAACGTTACTGAAGAGTGTGTAGTCTCGTGCTCTAAACTAATGTCGTCCTGACGACCTATCGGGACGCAGGAAAATGAAGAAGCACGCAGGAAGATGAAAATGAAAAGAAATGGATCGCTTGGTAGATACTGCCTCCACTATCAGCAATGAACAATCAAAACTCATCTATCATCTGTCTCAATTTAACAGGCCCACGAATTTAATAGCTAAAAACCGATGGAAAACCATTGGTCTCTAACATTATCTCCGTGAATTCTTTACTTATTATAAATCGTTAATTATTGGTGGTCGACATGTTGACGGCCATCTGTTAGCAGTCTTTTGGCCGACAACATGCGAACCCCCAAGAATTTACGATTTACCTATAATGAAGATTGCACAAAGATAATATTAGAGATCAGTGATTTCACTGTGGTTAATTGTTAAGAGACTCGACGCCACATCTCGAAAGGCTTTTATTAAGTAGGTAGATGTAAATTCGAATAAAAAAAGAAAGTTAGCTCCGATTGATGAGAAAGGAACATTCAAAAACACACATCATCATGATTCGTGTCCTACATTCACACCGAAGATCTAGCTTTGCTAAATAACTGTAATAAACCAGATTAAATATTTTAGTCATAAACTTTTATTACCAAATTTTTTATTGAATACACTGCTATATTTGCTATAAAACGTTCCTATTAGACGTGATTGCATGAAATCAGATAAAAAATATTAAGCATGAGTTCAAAGTCGCGGAATAGCATTGACATGCATGTAACTTTGACATGCTTTGCATGCAAAATAATAATGCTGTAAGGATGGTATCGAATATGGCACGCCTAAAAAACATATTATTATATGAACATAACCATTCTCCAAATATAGTTCAGCATGGAAAATGAAATAATAATGATTATAAAATTAAAGCGGCAAAGCGAGACGACAGTGTTGAGAAGTGAAACATGGATAATAAAAGCGAACAAAATCTTCTGATGTGTCCATATGGCGCGCATGCCTCGCGCGAGCACTCACTTTTGACGTCGGAACGCATAGACGTAATGTCATAATATGAGTGCTCGGGTGAGGCATGCGCGCTATATGGACACATCTAATAGCTACGTCCAGAAGTGTCACATGCCGCGCGAGGAAAATTTTCCTCGCGGTGTTTGACTTGCCTCACGTGAGGCAAATGCGCGCCCTGCCTCACCTGAGCACTCACATTTGCGTCGCCTAGTTTGGCAGTCGTGAGACAGAACGATGTCAAACGTGACAAACTGATTGATCGGGTATACCTTTCCCTGTCTAGAGTGTCAGTTGCCTCGCCATTTGCCTCGCGCGGCATGCGACTGAGGCAAACGTCGTGCTTCGCGAGGCATGTGGGTGAGCAGCCTCGCGCGGCATGTGACACTTCTGGACGTAGCTAATCTGTAGCAATATCTTCTTGTTCCTGGTCTTTTCCCGATTTTTTTTCAGTGTGCTAACAATTGACCATTGCGATGCCACTGGTCTCTTATTTTATCATCGTGAATTCTTCAATGTAAATCGTAAATTCTTGGCGGTCGGGATGTTGTCGTCCAGAGGACTAACTGATGGCCGACAACATATCTTCGGGCAAGAATGTACGATTTAGATAACGTACGATGTAGAATTTACATAATAATAGAGACAATGGTTTAATGGTTACTGATATTTGAACGGAGCCAGTACCATTCGCATCTAAAGACCCATTTAAATGGGATTTTGCGGTATTGTTAGCTTAGCTGTATGAATGAACAACGGTTGATACTCACAGCAGCAGCAACGTTGGCCCCGTAAGCCCCGTATCTGTAGTAGCCGGCCGTCGACGCGAACAGCACGATGAACGCGATCAGGTACATGAACGTCTCCAAGCCGGTGCTGATCAGCTCCTGGAATTATAATTTTGAGATTCAATCACAATTCAATAGGGCATAGTTTGAGTACTTAATACTAATTTTGTATGCATAGCATATTCAATAGCAGCTTATCTAAAACTTTCAATTCTTCATACACACAGTAACCAAATACGTGTACTGTATTGTACTGACGAGACTGCACACACCAAAATCCTAATAAGTACAACACCGTTCCGTATGTGTGCCTGTGATTATCTACAATATTCTTAACATTTTTCCTTATTGGTACTGGTACGTAAGTCCAACTACAGTTTTCAACAACACATCGGTAGTATCAACTTGTTAAAGCAGACATCGGTTGTTCTTAATTGATTATATCAATTGGTCTGGTCTATAAAACAAAGACCTTGGTCCTGAGGCATTTTAATTGGACGACGTTAAACAAAAATAACAGCTGAGTGCATACCATTTTTGGTGTCATAAATGATCTAAGACTATACGTCATCGTTTGAAGCTAGTTCAGTGGGCAATAAAACGCAGAACCAAGCGAGACTGCAGAAGCGAAGACCTTGTTTTATAACGTACTTATCGTCACGTACGCGTATGGCAACCAATTTTATGCTTAATAGAAAATGAGTTCTCATAAAAGGGGGTTTACTTGTTATAAGAAAAAACCATAAAAATACATAGACGTTTACTCGATAAGGAGCACTCACTTTTCCTCACAACGAGAGGTATAATACTACTGAGACAAAAATATTTTAACCACAAGGTTACAGCGCTTCTTCGATTGCCGCTAAATACTAGTTTTACATGTAACTGATGCATAGTATCCACCTACACCTTATTTAGCACAACCTGAATATAATGTGAATGTGAATACTCACAGATAGAACCCAATTGATAGGTATTTTGAGCGCATCTCTGACGCTGAGCAGGTAGACGAAGCTCCAGATGAGTGTGGTGATGAAACTGGTGACTGCGACGAACACGAACCACGCCGAGTAATATGGCGACGCTAGCGCCATGCACAGAATACCGAGAACCTGAAATAGAACAAAATCATACTATTACTACCTATAAGTCTAATATTTCAGAAAACGAAGACATATGAAAATACAGTCTATTCGTAAGTACTTATGCGGACTGCGTCTATGAGGTAATAACTGTCAATTTCATTAAGTTGATAAGGTTTAAGGGAAATATCGAGGAAACGTTGAATATGAGGTTTAGTAATTATTGAATTAATTATAAAAGGCTATACATTAAAGTCATGCTGAAATAATTATACCTTCTCATAAAGCTACATCTGAGCAGTCGCCCTCTAAAGTTAGGTAAGTATCTACATGTATTATTTTGGCACAAACAGTCGATACAAAAAGTAATATAAGGTTTTTTTTTTTTTTTTTTTAATTTATTTATTTAGGTTGTTTGTTTAGCTCGTATGGGGGAATGACTTTACGAATCAATTATCTGCAACATTATGATTAAAGAATGTCCTCACTAAGAAACATAATAAGTTAGATACTTCAGATACTGTTCAAAGTCTGCCAGCCAGAAATGAAATGGCAAAAATATGTACAGTTATCTAAAACTACGGAACTAGGTAAAGATCACAAAATACCGTTGAATGTGCCATTTTGATTCTGGATTCAAGCAATAGATATAACATCGTATTTTATTGAAGAATTTATCGATCATATACCTATTTGCATTTAAGGTGCTGTTGAAACTTGTTACTAAATGCCATTTATTTTTATTCTCATGCGCCACATCCTATCTTATCGGGCGCCGGCCTTGATAAAGTTTGTTTCACGGGATATGCATTTTTATCAACGCTATGGCCAAGGACATAATAATGAGCGACATCAAACCAAAGTTCACAAATATGGGTACCACCTAAGTACTTAGGTTTAAAAGCATATGGTGAACTTTTTTTAAAGTTCCTCCTGGGTTAAGGTACTTAAAATTATGTTAGGTACCTCATCTAATGATTAACGTGGGCGTGTAAAGCCATTCGTTAGTAGATAATGCCCTTAACATTGTTGAAAATACGGAAACATCCTATCAAATTTTAAACAATGCTGCATATTGCAAAAAACGTAAGTAATAAATAGGTAACTTATCGAAAAAAAAGACGTTACAGACATTTATAACTTTTGTCGGTTCTCACTATTTTTATCAAGTTACCTTAGCATTACCACCCATGCATTTGCAAAAATTAACCTTGGAATATTAAGATACGCGCCGATTAATGATCATACCTAAAGAAATGACAATCGTTTGAGGTCTCGCATTCCGTAGGCGTTGCGTCGGTTCCGAATGATGTAATAATGAGTGGGCAGTAAGTAGGTACTATTTGAAAAGATTTCCTGACCAGCGCACCGTAATGAATAAACTAGCGGTAACATCCCAGTACCACTAGGACAACGGTGTCGCATAAAAGTGAAGCATTAGCGTTTACCGATGTAACCGGCGCGCGCGCACTTAGCGCGCCTTTTAGATGGGTAGGTACACATGTACTCGACCACAATGCATGAGCAACCTTTTATGCTGGTTAAGCGTCTGGTGATACTTTTACACAAACAATCGTTATCATATATACCTACGAAGTTTTGGTTTTATGTTACTGCATCAGTGTAAACACGACGATGGATGGAATGCCACTGCAGGGCGACTATTGTTTATTCTACAAAGCAGTTTAGATATAATACCTATGTATTTGATCGTGTTCGTCGGGCATATAGTAACGTGTACAGCAACCTTTAGTCGCGCCACGGCCTCAAGCCTCAACACACCAAACCGGTTCGATATCGCGCGCGAACGCAAACCCTCCGTCGCAACGCCGCTAACAGGTGTTATTTGTAGAAATTCCATCCGATAACTGAACACTCTCGAATACATAGGTGCTTACTCGCTAGTTTCATTCATTCGTGCATGCAAATCCTACTGAAGAATCAAGGTTCGAAGTCAACCTCTAGCGACTCTACCGTTAACATTATTCGGTATTTCGGTAGCGAACTTCGTGATACAACGAATTTAAAAACAATCTTATCTTTTTACCCGACTACGGCGGAGGGTTATGATTTTGACCGGTATGTATGTATGTATGTATGTATGTAAGTATGTATGTATGTATGTATGTATGTATGTATGTATGTATGTATGTATGTATGTATGTATGTGCATCTGTTCCCACCTAACTTCCAAACTACTTGTCGTAATTTGACAAATGAGGTATCGTTAGAAGCGGCTTAATGGCGCGCTGGTTATAGGCTATGTGACGTCACATGAAATTGCATATGGCGCCCTCTAGAGGACATAATGTCATGAACTAAAAAAAAATCATTTTTTAATAAAACCGTGTGGGGTATCAAATGAAAGAGCTTAATGAGCACATTTCAAAAATATATATATTGTTACCTATAACTCCAAAATAATTAAATAAAAAGTAAGTTTAAAAACTAAAACCCGACTACTGAAAAATCGCGCTCTAAAAAGTATGAAACAAGAAAATATTCTCATCTAGAGGATAGCCGTGGTCCGTGTAGGTCCTTTAGGGCCAAATGGCATAAACACGGACCACGGCTATCCTCTAGATGAGAATATTTTCTTGTTTCATACTTTTTAGAGCGCGATTTTTCAGTAGTCGGGTTTTTTATAGCATTTTGTTTATCCTATAATCTCATATATGTGTAAACTAATAAGTAGGTTTCTAGCTAGTAAATAAAATACAAACAAAAACATTAAGGCCTCTACTACCCCTACCGATGCTGTTAGGATGATGCCCAATGTGTATGAACGGCAGCCACACACTAACAATATTATAGATATAGGTAGTACCTATACCAACATGCTCATAATTCTAATGTCGAAATGTGTGTCAAACGTGGCACGTGTGGAATTGCCCACAGTATGGAGAAAGTGCGTCGCGAGGCATCGCGAGGCGTCCCGCAGCCCGCTCGTGTGCATGTGACGCGACCGCCATACCGAGCCCCTGTCAATGGGTTCACAGGCCACAGTCGCTTTTACACGTTGCAGTCTCGCTCCAAATAATGAAACGTGGCCGGATTTCCGATTCTCTATCTAGGTACATCTATTATAGGAAAGTACGACTGGTAAACGAACACGCCCATTGAATTAAATATGAGTATAGGTACCCGGGATATCTAATTTGATCTTAGTGATATACTAATGAGTGAGAGAGAGAGAGTGTATTCAAATCAATAGAGTAATGGGAATAAAATCTGCAAAAAATCCGCATGCCTTAACCTTTGTGCTTTTGTCAACAAACTTTATGCGATGCTTATCTTCCAATGCGGTACCTACACTAACTGCCCACCCGGAGAGATAGAACTCTATGAAGCGACGGTGTTCAACCTTCACTTTACTTTCTTTACCATCTTTTAGATTTTGCTATACATAGCTTTTATTTGAGCAGATTTATTGGATTAAAATGTATCCACATACGTATGTCACCATTGTTTGCCGCTCGCTTGGCGTGTATTATTCTAAACCTCTGTGGAGTACAATGCGCAATTGCCCTTGAAGTTATACCAATCCACAATGGCGGCTAATTATTGTGCCTCAGTCGATCGATAGTCTTAACACCATTGTGAAAACAATATTATTTCAAAAAAAAACTGAACCACCGTTTAAAATTCTAAATTGCTTTAATTTCTATGACGAAATTTCGTTTGTAAAGCAATATTTCAGTTAATTTGACACGAAGTAATTAATGTAAGGTGCAAAAAATGTGTTACTGTACATGTTCGTTCCATACAAGAAGGCTCAGGTATCAAACTCGGTGCAGAAGGCAACGTTGCGAAGTGAAAATGCAATCAAGTGAGCCAGCATTGGGGTCAATGGGTGCGTGCGCCGGCGACGGCAGCGGCGCGCGGCGCGGCCAACTTGCCCAAACACTGCGCAGGCGGTTCATTGACCATAGTTCCGCATAGAGAAGTTCACTTTCAACTTTTTCAAAGTGGAAGCAAAAGTTAAACCGAGAATAGATTTGTGCCTGATTTAATTATGTTTTTTTTTATTTTTAACGTCCTTCTAAATTACGTATAGATGACATAGCTAGGTAGGTAAGTACCTAATAGTATTTAGTAGATAACCCATTAGACAAAGCTCATTTAAATTCCTAAAATATTCTTTAAATTTCTGAATATACCTATTATAAATCCAGTTTTGCATGATCATCGTCTTTTTTACCATCTTTACTTGGCCATGTAGTAGTAGGTAGGTATATTAATAATAAAGGTAAGTTTCCAATTAAAAGGTTGGGTAGGTACCTGCAATTCGCCCCTAATCAAAATCAAGGTACCTACGGTCACTGAATTAAAGGCACTACTTTGGCAAGCGGCGACTCAGTGCTGATAGGTAGGTATTTTTCAGGATTTAAACTTTCAGTAGGTAGGTCTGTGTAGAAAATTAACATTTCCCGGCAATAGGTAAAACTCCTTACTTGTATTTCTTATTTGTTTATGTCTATGATATAAGACACTGAAAAACAAATTGACCTTGAAATAAGAATAATTATAGTGAAATAGCAATCCATCTACATACCTACCTAACTATCCGCCAATCGTCGCCGACTTGACGTTATAAGTGAATTTTAATTTAGAGCTCTCGAGAGCGGTCACGAACATGACGCAATCCCCAGATCAAGTCGGACAGAGATTTAAGCAAGCAAAGTGGCCAGCCACCAATCGAGTCGCATAACTTTATGATAGGTATGAATGGTATTCAAGTCGCTTTACCTAACTAGTTATCCGTGTGCCGCGTTGCGCCCTCCACATTCTTGACTGCGTACCTATCAGATGCGATCGATATTTTACTGTCTATTCAATATTCAGTAACCTCTTTCATATCGAACGAAATTAACCTTGATGTCCGCTACCAACGCAACGTCACCGAGCATACCTATAACCATTTCAAAGAAAGTTATTTCAATTTCGTTGACCTTGATTTCGCAACCGTGACGACAACACAGCAGGAGTCAACTGAAACGGTGTTTACAAACAGAATACACTCATTCTGCAATTGAAAATAATAATTGTATTCGTTAGCGATGGTAACTAAGTTAACATACAGACATATGGTAGGCACCATTAGGTACCTACCTACATATTATTTTTAATCCTTAATATACGACAGCTTTTCATCAAAACAATTATTCTAAGACAACACTCTAACCCAGTGCGTCTTGACAATTCAACAACCAGGAGGTCCCATGTCTTATACAAGGTACCCATGTGTAAAACAAGCTTTGCTCAGAGTCTTCCTTTCTTTCTAGCACCATTTTTATACAATCGAATTAGTAAAACAATACCCTTATATGACAAGACTAGATTTGTATGTAGTACGAAACTTGAAGATTTTTTGAGAGATTTTGATTATGACGGAACTGAAGCATTACTTAAGATAGACATATAACTAAATAGTGAGTTACTGATCGTAAATAGCTAAAATGATATTTATCTTAATAAAGTGAAGAATCTGGCCTTGGTATGTTACAAATTTATTTAACTTTATTTTATCTCTTTATTTCTAATTGTTTTCTCCTTTTTTTTTTTAATAAGTTTATATTTGTTTTTCTTATTTATGGTGGTGGTATTTATAATCTGAAATATTTAATACAAATGAGGTACTTATGCCTCACATAAATTTGATCTGATATTTTTGCTAGTACTGTAATACTTACGCTGTCTACTATCAGCCACTTATTCTCGGAAAATGTGCCCTACGCTAACTATGTACAGCTTTATTTCGAATGAGCGAGAATCGATTACCTTGCCGTAACACAGTTTCGACTAGCACGGGAGGTAAAGATTTTCTGTATACCCACAATATGTAACACAATTTTTTTCTTTGTAATATTACTTTATCCGTTCTAACAAAATTAATTAAAATCACTTGAGGATAATATCCTCAAGTGATTGTCAAGATACAATTACAAGATACAATTAGACTTTATGTACTATGTAATTACTTATAACTATGTAATTACTTCACTTATGCAATAAAAAATCTATTCTATTCTATTCTAATCTCATTTCAGATGCGGTGAAGCAATATTGTATTGTTTGTCACAAGATGTGCCGTGCACGAACGTAAATAAATACATACTGGACTGTTCACTACTGCACAAAAAACGAGCCGAGCGAGAGGCCCTAGTTGGGACCGTGTCCCTCTCATTTCGAGTTGCCATGCCAAAATAATATTATTGTTGGGTAGTGATTGTTAGTTTTTAAATCAAGCAAATAAATAAATTTATTATTTATCGTGACTATTGTTTTATCATATTAACAATAGTCACGATAAATACTAAATTAATTTATTGGCTTGATTTAAAAACTAACAATCACTACCCAACAATAATATTATTTTGACATGGCAACTCGAAATGAGAGGGACACGGTCCCAACTAGGGCCTCTCGCTCGGCTCGTTTTTTCTGTCTAAGAATTGTCAAGGTATAATAGACCTTAAGGCAGCACAATAAAGTTGAATTTCTTCTTAACCAAAAACTCAAGTAATAGATCCATCTTTATACATTCGTGGTGCCGTGTCACCGATGACAAAAGTTTACAAGTAATAAAACAAATAATAGGTGGAGTGTTACATTTTGAAGAGAATGGCATGTGTGAATAGAAAACGCCGCAACCTGACATGGTACCCATGGTTCGACTGTGTAGGAGGATTGTAGAGTAGTAGGTATAGCCCATGTTTCCAAATTAGGTGCTACCGTGCCCACCGTATCACAGTGTGTACATGTAACTGTTATCTCAGTACAATATTGCATCTGTTATTTTAAACGAAGACGGTTAGGTACTCATTCTCGATTTTTCCATGGAGGGTAATAAAGATGTGCATTCTCGTCAATTTAAAGAATTAACTCAAGGCCTCAAGGATAAGTAACTTAAGAGGAGGGTTCGAAATTTGGTTGATTTTCTATTCTACTTTTTCTTTAAGTAAGTATGTGGACTAGGAATCTTATATTTAGATGTATGATTTTTGACTATATTATCTTGAGTATCTTTAAATCCAAATCACGATTTGATGAAATTTTCTCGATAAAAAAAATTTATGAAATGAGCTCTAATTATTTACAATTTTCCTTGCTACCACGATGTTTTTACGATTTAGATCACGAAATTATTTCTAAAACATAGCAAATAATGATATCTAAACTACCCTTCAACCATATTTTAATTCATGAAGTAGTTTTTTTTTAATTCAAGTAAATGTGGTTTGGCGCTTACGTTGTTTATTTCCGAGCGCGCGCACAATATCGCCATCTCACATTTTAAGTAATTGAACTAACCATGTCTCTCTCTAACTTTGTATTGTCAGTGTCCGCTCGGACTTGTTCGACGTCGGACCTGTGAAGGATTTTTTAAAAAATATTACGAAAAAATATTACGGTCGTGCCACATTACAGGTACAGTACAGTATTTACAGTCCGCCGACGCCTATGATAAATAAATAAATATCCTTGGAAATTCTTTTACACATGACTACCTGATCCCAAACTAAGCAGAGCTTGTACTATGGAAACCAGATAACTGATATTACTACATATACTACTTTTTGTTTGTAAATACAAACTAAATATACACTTAATTACACCTAGACTCGGGACATGCGGACATGTTCATGCACACAAATGCATGTCCTGGGCAGGAATCGAACCTACGACCTGCACTGCAGCGTGATTTTCGTTTGCTTTTCCTTGTCTTGTGTAATTTCTTTTCATCTCTTGTCATTTTGTGTCATCTCTTGTCATTTTGTGTCATCTCTTGTCATTTCATAGTTATTCGTGTCATTTCTGTAAAAACTCCCTATTTCGCTTACTGTTATATACTTGCAGCATGGTCTTGGGCCGACAGTGGGAATACATTGCTTGTCAAAACAATGGAGTCGCTTTATTGCGTTTGTTGTAGGTATGGATGGGCAAGTAATAAATATATCATACATCAATAAATTATCGTAAAAAATAACATTACAGATATGGATAGGAAAATGTTTGTCCGTCCTATTCAATCTATTATATTATAAACGAAAGTAACTCTGTCTGTTACCTTTTCACGGCTAAACCGCTGAACCAATGTTGATGAATTTTGGTATGGAGATAGACTGGGTCTTGGCGGAGAACATAGGCTACTTTTTAGGGTTCCAAAGGGTGCTAACGGGACCCTATTACTAGGCCTACGCTGTCCGTCTGTCTGTCTGTCCGTCTGTCAGCGCGGGCTGTATCTCACGAACCGTAACAGGTAGAGAGTTGAAATTTTCACTGAATGTGTATTTCTGTTGCCGGTGCAGAACAAATACTAAAATATCAAGTCTCAAACTTGATATTTTTGATTTGTTTATTCTACGGTGGTACGGAACCCTTTATGTGCGAGTCCGACGCCTTCAGATCTTATAAATGTTTTCTTGAAATAAATATAGTGTATTTTAAGTAATTAACTGGCCAACCCTCAGGTCCTACCTACCATGTTAGGATCTTTTTCGTTCTAGCGGGTGTAAACCGTGATTTAACGAGTTAATGTGATAATTTTTGTATTTAAATTATTCAATTCAATGTATTTGTTTCAGACATAGTCCAATATTGATTATTAAAATTATTATAATTTCACAATAAATATAAAACAATAAATAAAAGTAAAATTAAATTTAAAAAAATAATATATTTATTTTTATTTTTCATGTTTTATCATTAAAATACAATATAATATAACATAAATTAAAATAAAATACAATAAAATAAAAACCTACTGGCTGCATGTCCTCCCTGTATTCAAGCTGTTCCTGTTGTCAAGCGAATTTTTTGAGCAAGGAAAGAGCCAGCCCTTTTGTCCCCTGTGGCGGTAACCAGTCTAAGGGTGATTTTGATAGATAAAAAAATAAAGATAAAAAGATAAACAAAAAATAAATGCATGGTTAAATCAATAAAATTAATAAAAACTGAAAATTTAATTAAAAAATAAATTTAATATGGTAAAAAAAAATATTATGACACCGCTGATGACTTCATGATCGGCATCGAAGTTAAGTACCAAAGTATTCCTTTGCCTACGAAACATGAAAAAGATACTCATATCCGGCAGTCAGTCACTGACACAGAGTATGTACATTTTTACCCGACTACGGTGGGCGGAGGGTTATGATTTTGACCGATATGTATGTATGTTCATCTGCTCCCGTATAACGTCCAAACTATTTTTATATCATAATAATTTGACTAATGAGATATCGTTGGACGCGTCTGGATCGTCCGCTGGTTATAGGCTATTATACGATCGAAATATTGTTATACGTATCTATCAGCATATTGTAGGTATCGTTTGTCTTCTTTTGACTTACTTTGTCTTCAGCAATAAAAACAACATAGAAATTAAATTATTTTTTCCAAATACACTCGACATAAAAATCCCATATAAAACGAAAAAAATATATTTGAATATTTTCATCCATTTCATCTAATTTAAAAGGTGCACTGGGACATAATATTTTAATTGTACGAATTATACAATATTGTTCCTTCAAAAAATAACTATACTATAGTCTACTCCATAGCTGTTCTGTCCTAGCTAAGCGAGAGGAATATATCCTTCGGCAGCTCACGCGACGCTAGCCACACCCCGAAACTAAAATTCATTTTTTTCTTGTATCGTCTTAATAGAGACGATTTGAGAGGTGTCGCAAGTCAAAAGTCAGAGGTCGTTCAACAGACGCTCGCCGTAAATATACGTCTAAATTAATCTATGAAGCGGGCACACGAGGCGTTGACAACGAAGTTTTTTACGAGTCTTATATGAAAACATTTATAGACTATATAGTGCATGAGTCGTCTTCTAGTTCTATGTATAATCTCCGTGACCCGTTTTCTTGGGCGACGTTAACTAGGAAAATAAGAGAACAACAGACGAGAGCGTCCTCCCAAAATAACCAACCGTGCTGTAGCAGCAGATAAATATAAACGGTAATAAAGCTTGCGATTAAAGCCATGACATAATAAAAAGACAACAAAGTTCTTTCATATCTCCGCCTGCCACATGCTTTTAGCTATGTTTTACCCCAACCAATAAAAAAGCAACAGTCTGCATCATTACATCATCATTCGACGACTGCGTGGTCTAGCTGAGAACCTACTCTAGTAGGATTCTATTCCATCTTGGGTGTTACGAGTACAGTCCCTTGTATGTTCAGTTTATTTGGGACTACACGATTGTTGCCTGACGATGTGCATACCGTACAGCAACACGCCTGTATTCCCCGAATGGTAAGGCGAGGTGCACCGCAGAACATCCACATTTTGGTGATTGTAGGTACTACTTTAGTTCCGCTGGGCGAGATGACCAGCGATCGTCATTTATTACTATTCAAAATTCAAATTCGATTGTACAAAATTAGGTATTGCTTTATATACCTATTGTATTTGGTTTGGTAGATATTAAATTACAAGGTGAAACGTATCGATTGAAACGTGCTAAAATATTATCGCGCAAATATTATAACGAAGACGTCTATGTATAAGCTAAGTGCTAACTCGGTGATCCTTGAGTAAGTATAATAGCGATAAGTAAGTAATAGTAGTTCCTCTATTACCATAACACATATTGTAACAACCAGAGACATATTGTAACTATGTAAGTGTATTTTTTCTTTGTCCAATATCTTGACTTCTCTCTTCATACGCGCGCATACGTTCACAGTTTTACAATCCATACGTTACACGTCTGTGTCGCAAGCTCGAAACAGCAGAATACAATGCGAAAATTTCATAACACATTTTTGTGTAGATACGAGTCGTATCGTACGTAATGTGTATGTTCTACGTTGAACACAATGTATACACATTGTGTTCAACGTAGAACATACACATTTTAGCATATTTATATTTGTAGTCGTGTGATTTACAGCGACTGATCAACGTGATGTTCTCGTGATATACGTAGGCAGAAATATATAAGTAGACTACCAACCTAGGTACCACATCAATTAGCATATTAAACGAGTCTAATCTCCTTATGATAGGATATTCAAAGTAAGTACAAGTAGGCAGTTACAACCAGATAGGCCGATGAGTGCAAATGCTCACACGTTGACAATATCGAACGAGTGAAATGGTGGAAAAACGACAAGTTGTAACACCGGCCCGCAGTCGAGTCTTCAAGAAGCGTAGGTACCGCCTGCGCCTGCGACGCCCGCTGGCCACTTCGAACCACATGTTGACAGTGCTACTTTCATTTTAATGCCAACTTTCACCCGATGTCGCTCTCGAATAAAAGCTACGAATGCGAAATTTTTAATCGTCTGCTTATATCAACAGTTGGGATAATTTTACTCATGACTCTAAATTGATACACTCACTGAAAAAAGTCGATATGTAAGCCTAAATGGTCAAGTAGTTCGTTTCTTATGTAGTGCTGATTAAATATAAATTCATTATCTACCACCTCATCCCATATCTATTTACATTAATACTTATTTTGAGGAAATGCCAACAGAATTAAAGTGAAAAGCGTAATATTCGACGAGACGACGACTCTACATTTAACGCAGTTTGTTCTTGAGGTTTGGTTGTGATTATTTAATTTAAAACCGAATTAAATCCAACGCCCCTACATAATTTATTTAGGCAAGCTAACATGAGTAGATTTAACAAAGGCTCTACAAAAACTAGCCAGTTTTAACGCGACAGAGCTTTGCAGAAAGTTGGCAAAAAATAAATAAAAGTATAGAATGAAATAAAAAGTAGGTGGTAATAAAGACCGTGAAGCCAACCGTGGCTTCATTACAAACTCAAACAATTACAAACCCATACATCAGTTTTCTCACAGATAGTTTGAAACAATCGCGTTAGTTTATCGATCTTATTATGATAACATTATTACTTGATTTACAACTGCGACATGAGATATTGCAACTGCTTATCTCTGCATTCCAAATGAAAGATAGATGTGACCTACCCGTATAACAGCGTATAGGTACCTATAGCACCCTAACTATAGGAAATTAGTCACCACCACGTTATCAGTCAGATAAACACTGATAGTCACCTCTCTCAATATCACGTGCAAATTATTGTTTTGTCTGAAGTAAAAAGCAGATGTCAGATATTAGTAAAGTTCTTATCTACTTTACTATTATCTATCATCTACTTTTTAACATGTCATAAAAATTCAAGGTTTTCGTGTGCTTCTACTAAAACAGCATATGCTGCGTTCCAGACGACGTAATTTTAGTTATTTTCGTTCATAAATGTCGTTCCACTTGCACCAACTTGTACTGAAAGTGATAATTAATAATTATTATCATTTTTAACAGTTTTTGTGAACGAAAATAACAAAAATTAGGTACGTCGAATGGAACGCAGCAATAGTATAATAAGTAGTGTCCGACCGAAACAGGATTTTCTGCCGAAACCGAAACCGAAACTGAATGTTCGGCATCTGTTTTAGGTTCGGCCGAAACCGAAACCGAAACCGAACCTTTTTCAGACAAGTTAAAAATCTATTTTTTTACTGAAATTTGGCTTATTTTATACCCTTATATTGAGAGTTAGAAATGTTAGAATGTGTTAAATGAAATAAAAAACAATAATTGAAGTATGTGAAAACATAATTATTAATAATAATATTATTATATTATTTTTTAATATTACTGCTCTGATTAAAATAAACACAAAATAACAATCATGTTAACACTTCTTAAAACATATTTTTTTCAATAATCAACACTTACATTATAAAAAAGGACCTCATTATCATTGCGTAAAGGACCTCATTCGATTGCGTTTATAATCACAACATGTTTAAGACTAAATTTAACATTAATTGAGATCAATTTAAATTTTAATTGCATTTGGTAATTTAGGGTTTTTGTGGGATTTTCATATTTTTTTATAATTTAGGGTGGCAATCGTAATTGTAATATATTACACCCCCGTTTTTATTTTCTACTTAAGTAGATAGAGATATGTCACGTTGAGATCGATTCTCAAAAAAAACTATACGGACAACAGGTTTTTTTTTTTAATAATTTAGCCCTATTAACGTCCCACTGCAGGGCACGGGCCTCCCCTCAATGCGAGGGGGATTCGGGCCATAATCCACCACGCTGGCCCAGTGCGGGTTGGTGGATTTCACATGTCTAAGACATGCAGGTTTCCTCACGATGTTTTCCTTCACCGCAAGCAAGTGATAATCATATTAAAGTTATGATTCACACATAGATTTCGAAAAATCCAGAGGTGTGAGCCAGGGTTTGAACCCAGGACCTTAGGCCCGCAAGACGCGTGCTTAACCGATCGGCTACCACTGCTCTAACAGGAAATTATTTTACCAATAAAAAATTATGTATCTGAAGGTCACACACAGCTAAATCATAGCTGGTAGTTGTTTGGGTAATTTAAAACCTCATCTAACAACAATAACCTAAAACAAATGTGCCGTAACATAAGTAATAAATAAATGATGAATGTGTGAATCAAATATAATATAATAAGTATAACCTCTTTCTTTTACATACTTAATTCTCATCATTCATAAGTCCGAGTGAATAACTCAACGGAAAGAACTTCAATGCTTAATAAAGGCCAATAAAGAGAGAAATAACACTAAACTCACGAAACAATCACGCCGGACCGGCCGGCGATCTGACGATGCGCGATGGCGGATGCAACGCGAGACACGAACTCTCCCGAAATCAACCGAGTAACGCGCGATAATTCACGAACGCAGAGTTTCGGCGCGGCCGAAAGGTTCGGTGGGTTTTCTGCCGAAACCGAAACTGATGCCGAAACTAGATTTTTGAGCCGAAACTGGCCGAAACCGAAACCGAAACCGAACCTTCGGTTAATAAGTCTTACAAGTACTGAAATTATAGTAGAAAGTTTTATGGGTAATGTCTAGCCTATAAACAAGACTTCAATGCAGGTTTTCTTACATTGTTTTTCTTCACCATAAGCAAGTGATTGAAGTTTAGATTCGCACATAGATATTGAAAAATCCAGATGTGCGCCAGTGTTTCAACCCTGGACCGAATGCACGCAAGACACGTTTTTAACCAATCGGCTATCACTGCTTTTTTATATAAAAATGTAGAAATACTTTATTTCGTGATTAAGTCGTATCGTGATACTTGTTCCACCTCACAGTTCATGAACGATAGTCCTCCCTATGTAGCCGGATCATTCACCCTTGACCTTAGCGTGTGGCATCACTACCATGACTGATTGCCATCAGGGGTCAATATTTAAGTTGCCACCTATGTAGGTATACAGGGTTATTGGTAAAACACTAACAACCTTGCAGGGGCGTATTACTGACATCAAAAACAACAACTTTTGTTCTATGACTTTAAACAAAACAAAAAAAAAATAACAAAAAATCACACTCTGAAATGTATGAAACAAGAAAATATGCTCATCTAGAGGATAGCCGTGGTCCGTTTAGGTACTTTAGGGCAAAGTGGAATACAACCACGTACCATGGCTTTACTCTAGATGGGAAAAAAAATATCATACATTTTAGAAAGCGATTTATTGTAATTTTTTTTTTGTTTTGTAAAAAGTCATAGAACAAAAGTTGTTGTTATTGATGTCAGTAATACGCGCCTGCAAGGTTGTTAGTGTTTTACCAATAACCCTGTATAACACTCGAAGTATTTTATAGGTACAGTTCCTAAGTACTAAATGTTTAAGGCGACACAATATTTTGAGTGGATGCGTCAGAACGCCAGATATAAAACAGCAATTTAATAATAGTTGTGGTCACTCGTACGTAGCTAGGCACATCTTAAATTAATCAATTGGCTGATTTAACGAATATAGCTACATACATTTGCGATGTTTACGTAACCCACTATGAATATCGGTGAACAAATATTACGATGACAGTGACGCACTACATAGGTATCTTTTGCACCAAAAGTAGCTATTTACAGCTTGTCTTTAGCTCGCGGCTGCACCCAAAATTATACACCTCGATTAAGTACCTACCTACTGCAATACCAGTATTTTTTTGAGTGGTAGACCCCGAAGGAAAAATCGCGATTCCTTCTAAAAAAAAAACAATGAGATACCTAGTACCTACAGTCGTTTACAAATCGAGAAGAAGCTGGATAAGGAACTAATATTTGAATTTCTAATAAATAGGCAGGATATTCTCTGCATTCCAACAGGATACATTCATAAAACCTGACCCAAACCTGCTAGTAAGTAGATACTTACAGCCCGGCCACGACTTCGCGCGACGGCGACGGGCGGCAGCGTTTTTTGCTAAAATGGTGCATCGCGCGCGTTGCCGCTAACAGCGGCAGCTCGTGGCGTCATGCAACATTTTAGCAAAAAACGCTGTCGCCCGTCGCGGTCGCGCGACGTCGTGGCCGGGCCGTTAGTTATCAATTAGTCTAATTAAATACTAGAATAGTCAAGTAGATACATTAGATTAATAACGCAGTGGCTAATAGCCTATTAGTAATAGGCGTTACTAGTGCAATGTGCGGTCAACTAGACGACCGTTTGACAGAGTGGTTCGAGTGTAGGCCGCTCGGCTCACTCACTCGCATCGTATACCTTAGGTACTGTAATGTAACGTCACGACTTTTATCCCCGTTCGGGGGTAGTCAGAGGCTTGAGTGGCCATACACCACCAGATTGTGGAGGTATTAACCAACTCAAAGCCCACGTTTCACTAGATAGTTAGAACCCAACGTGACAGGTGGTGAACCGTGTCGCCGCCTTAGGTACTCTATGTAGGTATATTGTTAGTTAAGTATGGAATTACATACTTAAAATGATCTTGGTATAAATTCATCAGTAATTAGGTAAGAAATAATATAATTTAAGGTACTGATCCCGACCGTACCCATTGCCTATAGGATACGTATATGGATGACCAAAATGTTACCGCGGTAGGTAGGGTACAAGGACGGATGATATCAGCGGGCAGGATGAGTAGGCGCGCACCTCGAGCTCACACACACACCCAGGCAAATGATGAATCAATCCGTCAAGGATATACCTACATAAGTACCTATACTATACAAACTTGCATAGAAACTTAGAAACCACATAGATAAAGTACAAATACATTCGTATGAGTGGACGTGGTCTTGTACATACCTACCTACCTAATTAAATGTAAAATAAAAATTACTTTATCTATCATCGTTGTTTTTAAATAAGGAAACGTCTTCATGGGAACTAAAAGCAATTAATAATTAATGGGTACTAACTACTTATTTAATTAACTTACGTCTTTTAGTAAATACTCGACTCGACTCGAAATAGTAAAATATCCTATTATATTTTACTATAAGATATAATGATAAATCATACCTATTATGTATTTAAAAACGTAATTTTGTACTTACCTAAGTATGGGGTAGTCTTGTATTTTTAAGAATAAGCGACCATGTTAAAAACCATAAAAGCAAATTGTTGTGCAATCAATATTACCAAACTTTCTGATTGTTCAACAAACAGTAGGTTTATTGGATAGATACCTATTTAGTAATAATATTTAAATTTTGATTGGGCGTTTCATATAACATTCCACAAAACAACTGCCTACAGCGTCGGTTACAAAATAGGTACCTACCTATAGCAGTAATGTAACATGCCGGTGAATGGATGAAGGAGTAAAAGCTCCAATCGAAACTGCCACGGAAAATTCGCGCGAATTATCCGCACTCAAAACACGCTGTACCCATTAATAAAGTTTAAGGAGCTAGGTACTATCTCTGAAAAAACTGCGGGTTTTCCGCAGCAATGCGTTGGACATTCTTGCCCATTTTATTATGTGCGAATAATTCGCTAGAATTTGTCGCGGCAGTCGATGGAGGCTTAATCATCAAGCTCGCTCGTCGTCGCCTCCGCGTGTGCCATTCCAGCTTGTTCGTACAACCTGCTGCGTCAGGTCAGCCCCCCGCATCCCGCCTCCTCTAGGCTCTAGCCCACTACGACCTCTACACATGACACCAAAAAACGTTCTCAGCGACAATAATAATGCAACGTTTTATGACCTCGATATCTCATATGCATAAAATACACAGTGCTGTGCTCTCTCACGGCACGACACGACAAGAGCACGTAAACAAGTTTCATTGAACGAACATCGAAGGCATACCTACCTATTATCACATCACCTACATTTTTATTTTACCACCTACCTGAGAAATTAATTAAGTTCATAAGCAAAATGATATCATCAGCTTAAAATAAATGTTTTGTAAGAAAAACTACATTTTAAAAGAAGCACCAGATGCAAAACAGAGTAGAGCCTCTAAATTTGTTCTAAAATAGGAGGTACCATCATTATTTATTCCCCTTTACAGCAAAATAACCACGCTTATGAATACTTTTCATATTAGACCACCATTACTTCTGGACAAAAGGAAACTAGGCGAGTAAGTAAACCGGTAGAAATAGCGTTAACATAACGTAGTTCACATTTATATTGCTGGTACCTGTACTTAATTCGGTAAATTGTAAGGCTCTACTTACTAATTCAATAACTTTTAGTAGTCCCGGTAGCGTTTTAAAATAGTTGATGTCAATTTTAATCCAGTCCAACGCGCTGCCCTGCTGCTGAGATGAAGGTGCTTGTGGTTTGTTGTGTTCCGCTGTCACCACTGTTTCGGGCGCCATCATTCTCCAAGATTAACTTCGTGGGTTTAAAATTAATGTTACTGCGAGTGCGTAAATCACGAGCACTGACACTGTAAACTTCAGTACACTGTGGACGCGGCACACATTTTCATTCGGCGACAGCGAGCGTATTATCGTCCGTGCAGCGCACTACTGCCGAGCGCCGGGAGGTCGAGCAGTGGCGGGGAACAAGAATGGTGGTGATGGCGTTTGTGCGCCGCAAGTACCTACGCTACGAGCGACTCCTCGGTGACGGAATGCTACACATAGGTATAATTAGTAAAGCAGTTGCTGTTATGTGTGTCGCGAACTGAAACGCGTTAATTACCCAAATTTCTACATATTTAACACTGTTCAAGTTAGACACGTGCAAGAAGCAACTGAACCAAAATTTCGGTTATTTTGTTGACCTAAACCACAGAATAGATACCTAAACGCTCAATTAGGTGGAGTTCAAAGCACCTATAACCTATACCTATATAGGTACTACCTGTCGGGGGAGGTCCCACGATCTACTTTAATTCAACACGCTGCTCTCTTACACCACCTAGGTCTTGAAAAAGAAATAGTCACGACCTTCCAAGAGCTGAGGCAGGCTGACTTAACACTTTAAACCAGGGATTCCCAAAGTGCGACCCTCCGAAAACAGATTTTGGGGTCGACGAGGTCTAAAAGTCGACCCCTATTAATTAGGTACATAACACAAGTACTTATTTGAAGCTTTCAAGATACTGCATAAGTTGTGTTACGTGCACCAACTTGTTATAAGAATTACAGAATCACACAGAATTGTTATGTTCACTTTGCGATTGTTTTTTTAATTTTACAAAATATATACCTACTTATGTATTTTGAAGTAGGTATTTTGTATCAATAGGAAAAAAATACTAGATAGGATTTTTAAAGTAATTTGGCTATGGCTAATGGGGGTCTGAGGTATCAGTTCATTTTGGAAAAGGGGTCTCTTGCCCAAAATAGTTTGGGAATCACTGCTTTAGACCGTATAATGTCCGATAGAGCTGTACGGTTGGCATGGATTTTACATATACCTACCACATCATATCATAGCCCCTCTGTATGTATAAAACTTGGTTAAGTTTGACAAGCTCCATCTTTCATAAAATCATTATTCATTCTATCATTATTCATTTTCTTCATTCTTGTATAAGGTACAAGCGTTGCTTAGTTTGGGAACATACAGTTATTATTGATATGATATTTATTTATTTATATTACTTTGGTAACTTACAAATACATATTTGCAATCATATGTAGGAGTTTTATGTAGGTATATTGGGTTGGAGAAGTACTACTAACGCCATCTACCGAGGTGAGTATACACTGTGCTCTACTAATGGAATTGAATTTAATGACATGTAGTTCGCTCCGATCCGAAATTCTTGTCTATTGGTTCCATAACTGGAACTGAACCCTGGACCTGGACCACAACTGGTCTGTCCTCAGAACAAGAGCTTCGCTCGAAGCGAAATTCAATTTATCCGATAACTGCGATCATCCTGGACCGGGAGCCCCATGATGCAAACTGTGGATTTACTCCATCGCCGCCCAAGCCTATTAGATTCGGTAGATTAGATGATAGGAAAAATAAATGGTTCTAGATGTTTCCACTTTCAGCGGTGGGCGAAGCGTCTACATGATAATTTCAAATTTGTAATAAGAAAGCAATTATACTTAAGAGATAATGATAAATTGAAAAAAATAAATTTTACTCAAACGAGTCAGATTTTCAGAGGGTGTTCAGTGAAACTTACAGATGCTCCCATTTCTTAGACTGACGATCAAATTAGCAAAATTGACATTTTTGACACTTCTTAGCTGGTAATGAATCCCCCTTATCTTAATCTGACGAGTTCGAGTATTTTAAGATGATCTATTTTTTTTGGTTCCCCTGAGCGTACCCACCAATATTAAGGGCTCATACTGGTTGAAGGTTCTTATCAATATGTAAGGTATCTCAGTTATCTTAATCTGACGCGCTGGAGTAAATCCAGAAAACCCTTCTACGGCTCCCCATCTATCCGTTCTATGACCGCTTGGCGCAGCAGTTTGAGCATCGGCTCACTGCATCGGGTGGTTCCGGGTTCAATTCTCGCCAGAGGTAAGATTCAGAGAATTCAATGGCCTTTTGGTCATTTTCCCTGGTCTGGGTGTCACTGGGATCGCCCCCAGTCCCTTTTACCCATAATACAAGCGTGGCTTAGTTTGAAATCATACAATTGGTAGCCTGGTGATATGTATAAAATACATGAAATTCCATTAAGGTGTCGCGTGCTCGCGACGTCGCGAGATATTCAGACCCCTGTGCACGTGGTAGAAAGATTTCCTTAGAGCAGAGTCGAAACAACAAAATTTACCACAGATGAGGCTGTAAATAACGCTGGTGAAAAATAAAACTAATAAATACATTTTCAGTTATATTGCGTAAACTTAGAAAAAGAAGCCTAAAATTTTTCCTCCAAGGTGTTTCCTTCTGGCTTCTTCATGATCCATAATGCCACCACTGGTTGTCAGGACCAGGTATCTGAAAACAATAAAACATTTCATCAGTGGTTTAGGCAAATCATATTAGTTACAACTACAAAGATACCATTTACTATCAACATACAGCATCTCCGAGTAATGTGTTTGCTTGCCCCACTTAATGTTAAAAACTACTGAATAGAATACAAATACTTATTGCTAACTGCCGTTGATGACCAGTGTCTAATTCCTGTTTTGATATTCCATTGGCATTCTATAGCCATGTAAAAGTTTTACAGTAAAACCAGTGAATGAAAAAATAAAGCTAATGATAATTAGAAAATCATTTGCCACTGGGAAACATACATTATAAATGCACAATGTTGATCTGATTAATAAAATTGTTGTTGAAATAAGAGCACCCAGATTTCTGTTTAAGTCAATTGAATTATATGAATTAGTGCATTATCCATGAAAGATAATCTGTTGTGTAATCTAGCATATTTTGTATGTGACCACAACAACAGCTGTTTTAGATAAATTATATCGCAAGTAAAATAATTTTAATACCAAGAAAATCAATAAGTAACTGAAATAACTATTCATTGGCATACTACATGAGAGACTGCATCAATAGGTTAAAATCCGGAAAATTTTCACTTTTGCAAGGAGACATAGTGAATGTTTTCTTATTTATTCTAATAGCAGTCATCTACTAAGATATAGTTCTTGCAATTCACGAAGGCGACTGGCCCTTGGTTGTGTTTGAAATGTACATACACAATTGTAACAGTGTGCATGCGTTGCGGGGCCATAAACACACACATTTACACATATACAGATATGTCTTTACACAACCAAGGACTTGTCGCCTCGTGAATTGCAAGAATTATACCTTATGTGATTTCTGTCAAGATAGAGCTTTCTAATGGTAGGCACCGTAACTTATTGCCTTCTTACACCTCTGATTCACCTGTATCAAACACCACTAACAACATCAATCAACATAAGGATTGATATCAGCTTGTGACATTTCATTTTAATTTAGCACAACATGTCAAATGTCAACCAACAAGAGCTATTGGCGATCCGCGGTAGTTGTGCTTTATTTGAATTATGTTCTACATCTTCACATCACTTACTACTCACTATGTATGTTAATAACACAGAGGTTTGTGTCGGCACATAGTTAGCAAACTTAACTTAGTGTACATTATTCATATCTACACTCTATATGGGCTAAAACCACAGTTGGCTCACTCCAACAGAACTAAAAATGGTACTTATTTATATTTATACTCTGATTTTTTAATGCGTGGACTAAAATGACAAAATTCAAACGTAAAATTAATTTGATCTGTTCATTATGAATTATGTTGTTTTTATGAATCTGGTTCAAATTAATTCAATTTTATTTCTTAAAGAATAAAATAAACAAGATCAGTCATATAAAATAGATTTAATTTAATTAAAATATAAATTGTCATTTAGTCCACGAAATTAAAAATCAGAGTATAGTTGGCCACAAACTAAAACTAAACTAAATTTGTCATGACTAAAAATATTACTGTCTTTCTAATATATTACAATAGAGACAGAGATATAACTTTACAGTTAGTTTAGTCAAGTTTATTGTGTGTACCAGTAGAATAAGCACCAATGTTACCAAAGAAATGCAATAAACAGTGAAAATCTAACATGCTGAAAATCTATAAGTACCTTACATGCAGTTGAGTATAAACAGTACCTACCTATGGTAGGAATATAAACAATCTATCTTGTGATTATCAGGTACTTTGCTGTAACTCAAAAGGAATAACTTTTAATTCATAAAGGGACTTGGGAAGAAACTCACCCAAACTGTCGTGATGGAAGGAGGTTGGTCCACCTCTCGATATCATTGATCGGTACGTCAAAGCGGGGAGATATAACACCACATTTGTTAAGTCTGCCGGTGAGGTTGACAACAATCTTGCCAGCTCTGTGGTCGTCGACGATTTCAAATTCGCCGATGTAGCCGTGCTTCATCATCACGGTTAGAAACTTGACGATAACTTTGGAGCACGGCCTGATGAGAACTTGTCTTTTGCCGCGTTTCTCCGCATTGTGAATTGATTTAAGCGCATCGCTCAATACGTTCATACGCACCATGGCTGAAATAAGATTATTTTGATAAATATAAAGTAGATTTACCACAATTGTTGGCTTTAGGGAACTTCACATCTGCACGGGGAAACGTCAAAACACCGTGAAACAACAGAGGTTATCACTGAATTATCATGGTTTTGAGTAAAATAATACGCTGAACAGTTTTCACATTAACTACATTTGAATATAAAATGCTTTTCTGGTCATAAATATATTTAAAAACAAATGATTACCTAGGATTTAATACCCGCCTCAGCGAACCAAAATGACAGAACAATCAGAAAGAACAAGTTTAGTGATGTCGATCGAGAGGTGGACTTAATTTTTTAGTCGATTCAGCCTATAATTTAGTCGATTAGTCCGTGACACAATAAACTCGTAAAAATCTTGTCTAAATAAAAATTGAGGTACCTATTTGATTTTAGTTTTACTTATATTTGGTGCGTTCCACTCACTGTTAATTTTGTAATTTTCGTTCATAAATGTCGTTCCACTCGAACCAACTTGTACTGAAATTGATCATTATTTGCTGCGTTCCATTCACCGTAATTGTTGTTAATTTCGTTCACAAAAACTTTTAAAAATGATAATAATGATCACTTTCAGTACAAATTGGTTCGAGTGGAACGAGATTTGTGATTGAAAATAACGAAAATTACAAAATTTACAGTGAATGGAACGCACCAATTATCGTTTTTAAGTTTTTGTGGACGAAAATAACAAAATTAACAGTGAATGGAACGCACCAATTATGCGCCTTTGTTAAGAACTTGAGCACGCGCTGAGGCGGTCGTCCTAACTATAGTAACTGTATACTTTTTAGTGTGCCAGGTAGGAATAAAGCGTATGCGCGTACTGAATATTAGTAATTTTAAAAATCATTTGCCTTTTAAGAACCATCTCTCTGTGATAAAAAAATCAATATGCTTACCACAAGCTCTTATTGCGATTCAATTACAGGAACGTATTAACGTTTCAGCGACTTTTTGTGCAATGACGTACCTTATTGTCATGACAATAAGAAACGTCATTAAAACGTCGTTAAAACGTTCCTATAATTGAATCGCAATAAGAGCTTGTAGTAAGCCCCCAGTGCGTCATTTGGTAACCTATCTCTAGTCCGAAAATTACTTTTCCGAAGTTTATCTGTCCAAATAAAGGTTTTGTCAGAATATCAATTCGATTTAATTTTGTTTAAAAAAATATATTTGACACACCCATCTTGTTAAGCTTATGAACCATTTTGTTACAGATATTCATTTATGTGTAAAAACAATATTACATATAAAATAATAACTGTAACAAAATAGTCGATATGTAACATTCCTTATTATGTTACAATTCGATATTTTGCCTTCATAACTACATATATTATATCGATAGAATAGGTAGCTATACTCAAATTTTTAAATATATGGACTAAAATGACGGCTATAAATGTCAATTTATATTTTAATGGAATCAATTTTTATGAGTTAGGAGCCATCCATTAAATACGTCACACGAATTTCATGATTTTTAGACCCCTCCTCCCCCCTTGTCACAGCTGGTCACATTTGCAAGACCCCCCCCCCCTCTGTGTGACGTCACATATTTTTATAATTTTCAGAAATTTTCAAAAATTTTAGTTAAAAATTCAAATTTCGGTTTTAATACTTAGATATATTAGATTTTTAAATGTGACGTCACAAAACTTAGGACCCCTCCCACCTCCTTGTCACACAATGTCACATTTCGTCGACCCCCTCAGCCCCCCTTGAAGTGTGACGTAATTAATGGATGGCCCCTTATCGTGTTACGTTATTCTTCAGTAAATAAAATTGAATTCATTTGAACCAGAGTCATAAAAACAACATTAGTCATGATGAACAGATCAAATTAATTTTACGTTTGACATAAAAAGCTGTTATTTTAGTCCACATAATTAAAAATTAGAGTATAGTTTTTTGTTTTTGTCGTATAGAATTATTTTTGTTGCCATTATTTTGTTTTGCATCATCCAGTCCAAAAGTCTCAGATATGTATATTCTGTGGTTTATATTGAGTGAGTACCTATATAATTTCTTATCTAATTATATTTTTAAACATTCCACTTTTTGAATATGCAGTCAAATAAGTTCTGTCATTTTAATTCAAATTAATCGACTAAAAAGATATGAATGTCTATGCTTTCGCCTCGTAGGTAGGTAGGTACGCCGTTGCTTTTGGTTTGCTACGTCCAAGCCTTTTTTTTAAGTTTGTTTTAAGGCCCTGGGTCTAAGCCCTTTGAAGCCTAAAATTAGTATACTCTTCTTATTTTAACTTAATTCCATCCTATTTATATCTTATTCTACCTTATTTCTACCCCCCCTCAAACCCTTTCAGTAAACTGGCGGATACTTTACTGACAAATTACCAGACTTTTTGGGGGAACCCGAAAATCATGTTTCACAACCTTTCTTCAAATTACCAACACTCACGCACATTTAATCAACGAGTCTTTACTATGATCATTGTAGTTAATATTCCACCAACATTCCACATTATACCTAGGTAATAGAAGAAAACGCAAGTTTTGGAAATTAAAACAAAAATGACGACATGACTTTTCCACTTCCCGCCAAAAGTCTACGTCCAAGCCCACGAACGTAAATAGGTACCGTCAAATGGGGTCAATAGGAATCGTGGGGGGAATAGGGAAAATTTCGGGAATGAAATATTTACAACCATAATTCTAACACCCTACTAGTCACAGCTTATGAAATGGCAAGAATGTATAGTAGAATATTTATTTTCCCGAATGGAAACACATAAAAAACATACAACTACATATAGATACCACAAAAGTCAGTTTGAAATCATCATCTGAAATAGTGCTACTTAGAGGGTAAAGTTTCTTATCAATTTACTTTGTTTTTGTGGAAAAATCTGAGTTTTGAAGACTGTGTGCGAAGTTAGCATTTATTCTAGAAGCTGTAAATCGAGGAGTGATTACAATTAAATCATTTATTACATGATAAAACTTGATTTTACTGTGACTGTGAATTTATTTCAAAACAACGAGGTTTTTCGGTACACGTCGGGGGGTTCTAGGAACACTACACGGGGGCAATAGGGACGTAGTTTTTAATAAATAGGCACGGCGACGTATAACAAGAGACAGTAAAGGGACTATAGGGACAGGGTTGTCACTTGTTGTTAATGGAATATCATATTTTTAACCACCGACGCAGAAAAGAAATGTTATGTGTTTGACGCCTAGGCATATGTTTTTATGTGTCTGTCTGTCTTAAAATATTTCATATAAGACTGATTTTGGTATCCTTAATGTTCATACGGCTTAATATTAATATGAAAGACTATTTTTTTTTGTTTTGTTAATGTTCGTGCATATTTTTTTATTAATATTTTTTTGTTTTTTATAATTTAATTAAAACATAAGTGTTAATTTATACTTTAAACATAAAAACCTACTGATAAAAAATAATTAATATGTGAGACTGCTTTTTGTTTAGTTAATGTTCTTTTTTCCTAAACCTTTTTTGCAGTTATTCTTTAAAAAAATCTGACAGCCCTAACGCTTTTTCCCTATTAGTACAACGACGTCCCTAATGACCCCTACTTGTGTTTAAATAGGAACTACCTATATTTTCGATAATTACGTAAAACTGGATAGTTTTTAAGGTTTAGTGTCAAGTTTATAGCAATCTACGAGGTGCGACTCAAGTTTTGATACCAAATTCAGTATAATTATATGAAGAATAACTAGAGATATTTGTACGCAAAGTTCAATATCGTGCCCATTCACCCCTTTTGACGGTACATACTGGACTGTTCACTACTGCACAAAACAACGAGTTTATATGATAAAACAATAGTTACGATAAATAATAAATTAATTTATTTGCTTGATTTAAAAACTACAAATCACTACCCAACGATAATATTATTTTGGCATGGCAACTCGGAGTGAGAGGGACACGGTCCCAACTGGGGCCTCTCGCTCGGCCTTGTTTTTCTGTCTATAGAATTGTCAAGGTATAATAGACCTTAAAACAGGAGAATAAAGATAAATTTCTTCTTAACCAAAAACTCTAGTAATAGATCCTTCTTTATACATCCGTGTCCAAGCCATAGAGTCAGTGTTGCCAGTGCCCGATAGTCAAAAGAAAAGTTAAACAATGCTGCTGAAAAAGTAGGTAACGCATGGAGCACAAAAGTAACGCATTCTCATAAAAAAAAACTATCATTATTTATGCGTCAAGTGAGCACTTACCTGCATTCTTAACATTGCTTGAAATTAATTATCGTTAATTAAATATTATATATTTAAATCATATTACATAATATATTCAGTCAGTTTGCCAACATATTTGCCACTAAGCTGCGTTCTGAAAATTTCATAGATATTTCGCAAATACCAATGATATTCCAGTATGAAAAGTAACGCAAGTATCACGGGTAAGCACACGAGACGGTGCGGTACGATTCGTGGTACCCAGTAAGCAATAGGGTCAAAACTCAAAAGTAACGCGATGCGTTACTTTTGTAACGCACTGGCAACGCTGCATAGAGTACCTAGTCCAGTTGTTGCCGGCAGCAGTCATTGGCCGTTTACACATTACACGGCACGGCAGCGGCGACGGCTGTCACTGAGATATTTTTGGGGTTTTCATTGGTCAGTAACCAATGACAACTGGTCACTGACCAATGAAAACCCCGAAAATATCTCAGTGACAGCCGTCGCCGCTGCCGTGCCGTGTAATGTGTAAACGGCCATTGGTTGATCACTTTTTTTTTTTTTTTTTTTATAAGATTAGTTTTACGGCCCCTGGGAACTAGCCCTTTGGAGCCTAACATCAGTATACTTTTATTACATGTTTTTCTTAATTCTACCTTATAACTACCTTAAATCTACCTTATAACTACCTTATGTCTACCCCCCCAAACCCTATCAGTAAAGTGGCGGATACTTTACTGACAAATTACTAGACTTCTTGTGAGAAGCCGAAAATCATGTTTCATCACTTTTGTTCCAATTGCCCACACTCACGCACATTTATGACCATATAATGGTTAATATTCCACCAATATTACACACTATAATACACGAAAACACAAGTTTTGGAAATTAAAACAAAAATGACAACATGACTTTTCCACTTCCCGCCAAAAAGCCCGGTTGATCCCTTTTTGAGTCAGTGTTGCCAAATAACGCACGCAAATGTACCGATCCACATTTTTGAGTCCAAAGCCTATAACAGATTTTAAATGCTCTTTTTGAGAGATTTGCATGAAAGTGACTAAAGTCGATGTAAATTTGACTACTTTTAATGTGAATTGAACTCTATGTTATTTTCTAAATATTCGTGATTTTTTGTAAGCAGAATAATATAACTTACGATTATTAGAATTACCCTGATCACAAACATTTAAGTATTTATGTTTTTTTGTATTTAATTTTGTTCATATTTTATTGGTCTGTGTTTTTCTTACCCTACCAACATCATATCAACCAAAGTTAAGTGGCACTTTTTAAGTATAGGTACTCAAAGATAAAGAAGGCATTCAAGAACGAAAATGTCTTCCCATTGATTAAAGTTTATACAGATATCGACAAAATAATAACAATCTCAACATATTAATTGGGCACCTACATACACTACACACAGATTATTGTTAGCTTTTCGATTTGCCGTGTATAGCAACACTGCCAGAGTAGTTCGTCAAGTCGGTGGGTTGCGCGTCCTTCGAGCGATTGTGCAATGAAGTTTGAAAAAACTTTCGAAGTTTTTCATAGAAACGAAATTTACTGCAAACTCTAAGTTACAGTTATAGAAATATATTATGTTACTGTGATACGTTCAATTTAATTATGTGAAACATTATGTGCAACAGTGCAATAAGTTGAGTGAACTTAGGAAGTTGTGTTAGGAATTCGTACCTTGTCCATACAATGATATTGTAAGGCGAGTAAATTCCACAGGTGATTATTGAATGTTGTGACAACTGAGAACCTAGCAACCAATCCAAATGAAAGTTACGAATTCCTTTTAGCAAATACAACACTTGTAAACTTTCGTCAAGATGACAAAATGAAGACAAAGGTGTGTTATAATAACTAGCTACTACAGCATATAGACACGAAGGATTACTAGTAACGTGTCATGGAAGAACTAGAGCGGTGGTCCAAAATGTACCGCAAACAGATACATGGACTATTTCTTTTGCTCCTGTTTTACATCATTCAGCCATCATCATCAGTTAACACAACAAGTAAGTTTTGTTTGTGTGGGTATGTACCCACATGATATTTTTGTTCTTCTAGAATAATTATGACATATAATAGCTACCTACATAAAGGTAGACAGTATATAGCTACAAAAAAAAACCTGTTTTGTGTTATTACAAAAAAAGTTAAACTCATTTTGAATGTGTGTCTAGTCAAATTTTCCTTGTAAATGTTGTTAATAACCCCAAACAAGTTTGCTGCAAAACTTTTGAATTCACTCTACTTGTGTAACTTTTACCTTAGAAAAGCACATTCTGTTCCTTCTACTTCTATTTAATTCACACAAATTATTATAGCTTGACCTCTGTAAAGGCTGGCCCTCAAGATAATCTAGAACCCCTAAACAGGGTTAGTACGGATTTGTCTGTCACAGCCTTCCGTCTGGACTTTTCTGGGTTTTTAATTTGTCTGGATGTTTTACTTACATAAAAGTAACAACCTATGTTTTTTTGTGTTTGTAGTATGCTGCATATGGGAGTTATTCCTTCTGTGATGAGTAAAATATGCAGACTGTTTTTTTTTCTGTGGTCCAGACCAGGTTCATACTTTGGTACCAGTAAAAATTGCTAATCAGCTAGCCCATTTATCCATACATTTATATGGTTGCTTAATAGGCTAATTATTTACTTTTTTCTTCTTAATCTTAATATATACGTATAGGAATAGTTGCTATAACTGAGAAAACTTAGAAAAAGTACCTACCCGTCAGTACAGAATATATGCTGCTACCAGCATTATTAACTGACAATATTTTTATACCAAAAACGCTATGGGCTGATCCAATGATCATGGTGTCACTTACTAGTAAGGTAGCAGTAAATACCTATAAAACATTAAGCTTTAGAAAGAGATTTGGCTTTAAGAAGCATTAAGTGACAGAGATGACATTCTGTGAAACCCATTTTTCTCTTTCTAAAGCTGGATGTGTTATATTTGCTGACGATACTGTTGTACCTACCTTTGGTATAACAGTATGTACAATATTCATAAATAGTTGTAGTAGTAAGTACTCAGGGAATACAGGAACTGTGGAGAACCACTCAATCAAGGACTTTAATGAACTTTGCTAACTTAGAGTGGACCTTAAATATTCAATGAGGAATTAACGTCACACCCGCCCTTTAATATCCAGGGAGGTGCTTAATTAACATTTGTCATTTTATATGTAGAAGGTATAAATAGAGTAGGTACTAAGTAGGTAGGTAGGTAGATTAAAACTTGTAAGTTGGTAGGTTGTGACTGTGTGTAATATGACTCAACACACGATTCAGAATATTTTGGGAAAACAAATAAAAAATCTATTGATAAACAATATTGCTCGGGTAAGCAAATAAGCAAACCATTTAACTGTTATACCTTACCTGGGTAATGCATTTTTACCAATTGATTTGTTGATTAATATTCCCTAAATAGGTATGTTGAATCATGTGTAGAATCACCGTTTAAAATATTGCCCATGATTTCGATTTCACCCAGTATTTTGGTATGCTTAATTATTTGAACTAATTGGGTGTACCATGTGAATGATTTGCTGTTAAGCTAGGTTTACAATACGCCAGCAGCTCGGCCTAGCAAACTGAGCCCAGTAACTCGGGCATCACTCGACTCGTCTTCCACAATTTACATTGGTAAAGTAACTGGGCCCAGTAACTCGTGGTAACAGTACTGGGCCCAGTTGGTCTATGTAACATTCAACTCGCTTTCAGATTGAGTCGACGGTTTACACTGGGCGAGTAGCAACTACGCTCCGCGCTAGACCACTCGACTCGCTCAGTACTCGGCCCAGTTTACTTGCCCTTTCGTTTACATTGGTCGAGTTCGCCTGCTTTTTATCGCTCGCTACTCGACTCGGTCGCCTACTTGACTAATGTAAACTAGGCTTTACTGTCAGTATCTAGGTAGGTATAATACCTACTAGGAAATGACAATGAAATGACTCACTCTGACATCAACCGGACGGTAGCGTCGCGTCGGAAAACTCGCGTCGCGTGGCAGTATTTTTTTGAGATTTATTTACCTATTAAATTTTTTGATAATACCTAGATTTCTTAAGGTAAATTGTTTACTACCTATGTGCAGTAGTGAGTGAAACCGAGTGTGATTTTAGATTTTACGTAGCTTATTATTGTAGATACCTACCTATTATTGTAAAACGCATATACCTAGCTAGTAAGCCGTTTTTATCATCTATAGATAGACATTTTTTACAAGCAAAATAAAAAAATATTAGGTAGGTACCTACTAGACCAACTTAAGAGGAGGGTTCGAAATTTGGTTGATTTTCTATTCTACTTTTTCTTTAAGTAAGTATGTGGACTAGGAATCTTATATTTAGATGTATGATTTTTGACTATATTATCTTGAGTATCTTTAAATCCAAATCACGATTTGATGAAATTTTCTCGATAAAAAAAATTTATGAAATGAGCTCTAATTATTTACAATTTTCCTTGCTACCACGATGTTTTTGCGATTTAGATCACGAAATTATTTCTAAAACATAGCAAATAATGATATCTAAACTACCCTTCAACCATATTTTAATTCATGAAGTAGTTTTTTTTTAATTCAAGTAAATGTGGTTTGGCGCTTACGTTGTTTATTTCCGAGCGCGCGCACAATATCGCCATCTCACATTTTAAGTACTTGAACTAACCATGTCTCTCTCTAACTTTGTATTGTCAGTGTCCGCTCGGACTTGTTCGACGTCGGACCTGTGAAGGATTTTTTAAAAAATATTACGAAAAAATATTACGGTCGTGCCACATTACAGGTACAGTACAGTATTTACAGTCCGCCGACGCCTATGATAAATAAATAAATATCCTTGGAAATTCTTTTACACATGACTACCTGATCCCAAACTAAGCAGAGCTTGTACTATGGAAACCAGATAACTGATATTACTACAAATACTACTTTTTGTTTGTAAATACAAACTAAATATACACTTAATTACACCTAGACTCGGGACATGCGGACATGTTCATGCACACAAATGCATGTCCTGGGCAGGAATCGAACCTACGACCTGCACTGCAGCGTGATTTTCGTTTGCTTTTCCTTGTCTTGTGTAATTTCTTTTCATCTCTTGTCATTTTGTGTCATCTCTTGTCATTTTGTGTCATCTCTTGTCATTTCATAGTTATTCGTGTCATTTCTGTAAAAACTCCCTATTTCGCTTACTGTTATATACTTGCAGCATGGTCTTGGGCCGACAGTGGGAATACATTGCTTGTCAAAACAATGGAGTCGCTTTATTGCGTTTGTTGTAGGTATGGATGGGCAAGTAATAAATATATCATACATCAATAAATTATCGTAAAAAATAACATTACAGATATGGATAGGAAAATGTTTGTCCGTCCTATTCAATCTATTATATTATAAACGAAAGTAACTCTGTCTGTTACCTTTTCACGGCTAAACCGCTGAACCAATGTTGATGAATTTTGGTATGGAGATAGACTGGGTCTTGGCGGAGAACATAGGCTACTTTTTAGGGTTCCAAAGGGTGCTAACGGGACCCTATTACTAGGCCTACGCTGTCCGTCTGTCTGTCTGTCCGTCTGTCAGCGCGGGCTGTATCTCACGAACCGTAACAGGTAGAGAGTTGAAATTTTCACTGAATGTGTATTTCTGTTGCCGGTGCAGAACAAATACTAAAAATATAATAACATTTAAAAATAAATATCAAGTCTCAAACTTGATATTTTTGATGTGTTTATTCTACGGTGGTACGGAACCCTTTATGTGCGAGTCCGACGCCTTCAGATCTTATGAATGTTTTCTTGAAATAAATATAGTGTATTTTAAGTAATTAACTGGCCAACCCTCAGGTCCTACCTACCATGTTAGGATCTTTTTCGTTCTAGCGGGTGTAAACCGTGATTTAACGAGTTAATGTGATAATTTTTGTATTTAAATTATTCAATTCAATGTAATTGTTTCAGACATAGTCCAATATTGATTATTAAAATTATTATAATTTCACAATAAATATAAAACAATAAATAAAAGTAAAATTAAATTAAAAAAAATAAAAAAATATTTTTTATTTTTCATGTTTTATCATTAAAATACAATATAATATAACATAAATTAAAATAAAATACAATAAAATAAAAACCTACCCCTAATTAAACAAATACCGTCCGCGTGGGATACTGGCTGCATGTCCTCCCTGTATTCAAGCTGTTCCTGTTGTCAAGCGAATTTTTTGAGCAAGGAAAGAGCCAGCCCTCTTGTCACCTGTGGCGGTAACCAGTCTAAGGGTGATTTTGATAGATAAAAAAATAAAGATAAAAAGATAAACAAAAAATAAATGCATGGTTAAATCAATAAAATTAATAAAAACTGAAAATTAAATTAAAAAATAAATTAAATATGGTAAAAAAAATATTATGACACCGCTGATGACTTCATGATCGGCATCGAAGTTAAGTACCAAAGTATTCCTTTGCCTACGAAACATGAAAAAGATACTCATATCCGGCAGTCAGTCACTGGCACAGAGTATGTACATTTTTACCCGACTACGGTGGGCGGAGGGTTATGATTTTGACCGATATGTATGTATGTTCATCTGCTCCCGTATAACGTCCAAACTATTTTTATATCATAATAATTTGACTAATGAGATATCGTTGGACGCGTCTGGATCGTCCGCTGGTTATAGGCTATTATACGATCGAAATATTGTTATACGTATCTATCAGCATATTGTAGGTATCGTTTGTCTTCTTTTGACTTACTTTGTCTTCAGCAATAAAAACAACATAGAAATTAAATTATTTTTTTCAAATACACTCGACATATAAATCCCATATAAAACGAAAAAAATATATTTGAATATTTTCATCCATTTCATCTATTTTAAAAGGTGCACTGGGACATATTATTTTAATTGTACGAATTAAACAATATTGTTCCTTCAAAAAATAACTATACTATAGTCTACTCCATAGCTGTTCTGTCCTAGCTAAGCGAGAGGGATATATCCTTCGGCAGCTCACGCGACGCTAGCCACACCCCGAAACTAAAATTCATTTTTTTCTTGTATCGTCTTAAATCTAGAATCGTTTATTATTTACGTAGACAAAAGGTTCCAATGTTATGTGCGCGGATAATAAATAGTTAAAACAGGTAAAAACAGCACCTACCTATGTAAGCACAAAAAACCTCGAGTCCTCTAACCCTTAGCCTTAGAGACCCATAAGGATAGGTACCTACGCTGTTTCAAATGCATTCATGGGCACGCTCGCACAAGTGCGTCAATGCCCTATGCCTATGCAGCTATGCTTGTAATAAACCAAATAACTAAAACCAAACACTATACAACCAAATAACCTACCCATTTCTTAAAACATACCTACATACCGTATATTATGTTACTTAAGCAGGTATACATTTTGCCAATGCTTCTACGATTTCATGTTTATCGATCTTAATATGGAACATTGCCAAGATTTTATTATCAAATCCAATAAGTAGGTAGGTAATTAAATTCAAAATAATATAAAAGCAATTAATTAAGCATCGTCATTTACCTAGCTACTGTTCACAAAAAGTAGTATAAACTCAGACATACAAACTGAGAATCGAATCAAAATTGAAATAGCCAAGCGCACAAGCTAGTTACTTTTCAAGAGGGTGGTTTTCTTGTAAGAAAGTTTACCCCTGTGAAGACTGAAGCAAAACCTGCGACGACGAGCGGGAGGCGGCGGTAAACATCATCATAAAGGCTCTACTCTCGTAAGTAGGTAGCTACTGCAGGAACCTCTTGTATGGAGTTATTAATATTAAATCGCTGCGAGCCGAGTAAATACTGGCAATCAAGCATCAATTCGCACAGGGTTCAATGCTTCCATCTTTCATTCAGTAAGTACTTTACGATATATTGAACATAATGAACTCAATCAAGCTACGGGCAAGAGTTCATGAGACTCGTTAGTATAGAACGTTGTTTATCGAAATTTCGTTGTGTTGGGAAACAAAGAATTATTAAGATAGTTGACCTAAGAAACCTCTAGATAGAAACAAATTAGAACGATAAGTAAACGTTACTTACACGCATTAATATTATAGAAACTGAATAATTTAAATGCTACCTATCACATAGTAAAAAGGAAATGTTTGTACCAAGACAAGACCAATCACATTAGGTAAACCGAAGTAAGAATGTATTTATTCAATTTTATTACGACATTGGAGCGGATGCGGTAACCCAGTCCCGGAAGATAAGATAGTTTTTGGGGCTATAACCCTTGCGACCCTTATTCATAATTCAAGTGAACCGACCAAATCTTAACTGTTTGTTTTGTAGTCACAAGGGTGTCATTCTGTATAATAAAGTTACCAATTACAAATACCTACACAAAAGTCAGCATTCGGTACATAAGCAATTAAGATGAAAATGTTGTCTAAAATCAGTCTAAATAGGTACATTAGCACATAATGCAAACTCTGGTTTTATGCCTCTACGGGGATGTAATAAAAGAGGAGGCAGGCAGACACAAAAGTACTTTTTGTCTTTTTTCATACGTCCTGATTTTATTGCATACCGTGCCAATTTATTCCGGTAGGTACATAACTCTATTTATTTCAAATTCTTTAGGAGGTACTATGTATTTCCCTTGTAGGTTACATACATTGTAATCTGGAACAATGACACTCACGAGGCTACTAAGCCAATATACCAAGTTGTTATTCACCGACCTCCTGTATCCTTTTTCCTAGCTCGTCGAGTGAATTTCAAAATGTCTACCTATTTTACAAACAGAAACTAAACACAGTAATTAATTAATTACTAAATACTGTTTGTTTTCATAAATATCTACAAAATGTATTAGTAACTATACAAAGGTACCTACTACGTATTAACATTATCGACACTTGTTGCCAGAGTTACGTTACGAGTACTCGTTGCGTGAACGGCAATTAATTAATCATAATCTCTCCGAGTTTTGCGTGCTGTTGTATTTTCGTATTTTCCATTTTGCGAAATTCTGCCTTGAACTGTCGTTACATTTGTTACCACTTCGCAAAATAACTTTTCTATGTAATTCCACTTTCAAGTTAGTCTAAGTTAGTCCAAGTCAGTCATATAAGTATGTAGCTGTTTTAATACCCGAACACTTTATAGCACATAGGGTGTTTTAAGTACTGAGTTGTTATACTTCCAATTCGAAACTTGCAAACGAAAACTACTTGAAAAACTCACATACAAAAACACATACTTTTTGGTGCAACAAAAATAATTGACAAAAATACATGTCTTTGAAGAGTATTGCTCACACCATAAATGCTGTGCCTTCCATGGACAGATCAGTGCACAAACGTGATCTAAACTAGCTAAGGTTTTACAACAAACTCTACCTACCATTCGTCTCCAGATAACGACAAATAAAAATATTTAGTTAGACTTCGGCAGCCGAAACTGTGAACTTTGATAATATTAGACCAAAGAGACAAGTCAAAGAGCTTTTAATAGTCCAAGTAAAGAGCTTATTACACTTGGCTAAATTTAGAAGCCCAAATTCAGAAGCTTCTAAATATTTAAACCATTCTAGCTTCTGAATAGCTTGCTGAACGCGATTACACTTGCCTAAATTCAGGAAAGACTAAATTAAGTAGCCTAAATTTTGTTAAGAAAGGTGGAGAGACCAATCGGCCCGAGCTACGTGCCCGTTGTACGTACCCCACTGATAGTAAAAAAGAAAAGGCGATTAAAAATATTTTGTATTGTGCAACATATCACAGGCTCTCTATAAAACGAACGGGAAAATAACAGATAAATTACAATAAAATCTAGATCCATGTAGGTACTAAAACATTGATGCTGTTATAAAGAAACTAGGATCTACGAATGTTGAAAAGGTAATTTCCTGTGAGCAGCAGCCTGTGATGAAGTTGCGAACGGTTGACACGAATAAAAGGATCGATTAACTTCTATTTTTACCCATGGCATGGGCAGTGGTAGCTCAACGCTTCGCTGCCTGAATGTTCTACACAAAGGACATCGGGAACAGGGCGCCTAAGAGCATTTTTATGTTTCAGTTTCCGTATTGTCATCGATTGCTTTTCGTGCCACATTGCCACCTTTTATTTTATACCCATCGTTATTTTATTATAAGTATTAATTTATTCAGGGTTGTTTGCTGAAAACAGTAGCCCCTTCATCCTCTGTATATTCTGATAATTAAGAAAATGTGGGACCCAATTGTGTACTCAATTCAATTACGGTTCCTTCAAGTGAATAAGCAAGTAATGAAGCTTTATAGTACCTACGTAAGCAGTTTATTTATTTATTTGGTATAAGGTCTCATTTATTTATTGTCCTTGTGGTGGTGTGTCCATATGGTCTGGTCGATTTGAATTATGGACAAAATTGTGCCCGCAGTGGTTCATAGAAATCGTGGGAAAATATCATAGAATTGACCCACCGTAGCATAGGGCTTCCTCATCATTCTTAGCGACATGTAGGTAATAGTTAAACTTTTTTGCAGTTAAAACAATACGTCAGGAGCTGAAATCTAGAGTAGTTAATAATGTAGGCGTACAAAGCTTATTGAAATTTTCACAGGAAAAAAAAATGTACTCTCGGTAAAATATCTGGCTCTAATGTAAGCTTCCTGCCAGTGAAAATTCCGGCAACATTTTAAAGCTTCGACTCTTTACAAAATTTGTCAACGCAGATACGGGTCTAGCTAAAGAATTTAACTTTGTGTGCCTAGTCCACTTAATTTTCCTTTATTATCATAGCAATAAGACTTATGAAAGAAAAAACAATTTAATTACTGTAATGACCTATTATGGACCGACAATGCATCGTATTTATTATCAAGTTTCTAAGCTTACCTATCTAACTTATCATATCAAAAAGACGAAATTTAAATCAATATGTAAGTTAGACATATTTATAAACAGAAGTTATAGAAGCAGTTCGATTCACTGTACTGTGTGTTAGTTAATACGTCTGTATACATGTTCCGGGAAATGATGCGTTTTATTCACTATACAACGTTTGCTTGCGTAGACCGGTTACGCCTGCGGTGTACTGGTGACGTTCTACGGACTGCGGTCACATACTTCACCAATCACCATTCCTTGAGAGGGAACAGTACTGTGAAAGGACTTAAGATAACTATCTCCATCTTCAATGACTTGAATTTTGCGAACGGAAATACCAATTCACAGGTATCCGTTGCATTTGACCTAAATTGAACGATAGTTTACTCATTTGCACTGCTGAGTGTGCTTTGGTATTTTAAAGTTTGCAATCAATTACTGAATCAACAGGCAGACTACAATTAAGTATTTTTAGTGAAACCTTTTGAAGTAGTTAGTAGATTATCTACGTAACCGATTTTGTTTAACTAAATGCTAGCTTATACTTACTAATTTAGTTTCCAAGACAGCATTCGTTACGTACTGAATGAATTTTGCTTAAGTATATTTTACCACTAACACAGGCATACATAAGGCTTCTTAACAAAAGTAACTAAGTCAATGGAAGGGTTTCCCTTATGGCGACAAACGTCCGTTCCGTTCGTGGCAGAAGTGATCGGGTTACAACCACCTATAGCTTGAATTACCATCAATAATTCGAGAAAGACACGAAAACACGAAAATTTTGATAGGTATGCAGTTTAGATTAAACCATTGAAACTATAAACTACTTGTCCGTAATAATATCCATAAAATGGCTGGTATCTAATTATAATTCGAAGTTGCTACCAATAGTCAGTTGCATAAATTCTTAAGAAATAAAAACCCTTCCCGAACTCGCTTATTAGTATGTTAGTAGTCGCTGGCATCGACTAAACGTGCCATAGGTGTGAGTCACGTAACGGAAACGGTTCTTTCGATATTGATGTCTGAGCTTGGTTCGTTCCCATGTTTTACTTTTATATAATCACTGTCTTTACTTTATAAAGCAGTTAAACAACTGTAATGTTGTATACTTTTTATTATTGTTTCTAAATTAAAACTCGTTATTGGCAAACATCTGGGTGCTCGAGCTACCCAGTCAGTGTACATAAATTTAACTAAGTTGAGCGAGCATTTCTCCCTTTAAAAACTCCAGTAAAGCAGCAGCCTGCGACTGAATGAGAATACTTTCCTAAATAATTGTGATATTAACTCCGTTGACAATTTATTTCAGTAACTTGACCAGTCCAATACCATGTTATTATTAATATTTTCAAACAAGTTTATGTAGTACTAAAACAAATTACAAACAAATAATACTCCTTTTTTGTGCAGTCGTGTAACCAATTTAGTTGCTATCGCTTCAAATTCTTTGTCTTTAAGTTTCTGCACATGCGTTTCCACTTCATTCTGATAAAGTAACGTACTTTCAAGTACTAATAGTTTGTTATAAGGTGTGTAGATAATACTTATCATTTATCGCTTGTATGTGTATCTCACACTAACCTACATACCTACAACAGCAACACCTCTGAAGGAGAAGCTACTTTTAATAATTACATGGCACATTTAAGGTATTAAATTATCGGGACCGTGACTTATCTTAAAACCTGAGAGAACAGAAAGTGACGCTATCTCAAAGCAACCTTGAACTACATTTAGATTGTTTAGCTTCGTATTAGAGGATTGTATTCGGGACATATTTTACCTCGCTGTCCCAATGCGGATCAATAAACTTCACATGCCTAGTAAATACAGATATTTATTACCTTTATTATTGAATTGGTAATTATTATACATAACTGATTTTTATTATCCATATTATCCAGTGTAAATGTTTCTTCATATTAAACATCGGTATTTAAATGCATCATGCATGCAACCTGTCGTTTTTGTAGAGTGTAGTAGTAGTATGTATATTTTCGATTAACTCTGGTGTACCTATGGTTAAATGTACTGTTCCAGTTTAGTGAAAACGGTACGCGCCGTTTCCGAACCGTCAATATGATACTCAACACGTGTTTGACTGTTGGTAACTGGGCCGGCCACACTGCAGTCAATCACTATAGTTGCTTCATATCATTTCGTTTCACTTGAATACAATATTTTCATGGTTAATTATTTGAATGGTTATTAGACAGTAATTTAATTGTCTGCATTAGTACGCTTATAACTAAATAAAACACTAGACATTGTAAGAAACTGTTCTTGCAAGCAGCCTTGACCTATTCTATTTTAGATAGCGCAGGTCTACCTTAAATAGATAAGTGGTTATAGACGTTATTGTACTAAGATGGATCTTCCTAGTTTCCTACGAGCATACAAGTCGGACACATTTTATGGTAGAAACACAACGCAACATCTGAATATTTAAATTTGATGTCGAGTGTGGTAAGCCGGGGTATTACCTACGACTTTGTCTCGTTTTTACGCCAAAGTTACTGTGAGTATTTTTCACAGAGGATTTTGTAAATGGTAAAGGATTCGCCTAGATTTACACGAGCACAGCTTAATGATCCCGTTGGGGCAATTCCTATGGAAAAGGGTCAGGTTAAGCCACGAGTTGAGGTCTCATAATACGTTACGATTACTGTTAGAAACGCTTCATTTGTACAGCTTTAACCATGTTTCCAAGAAGAGGCAAAGTCTCGGGAAATGCCCTTGTTGGTACTTATATATTTGTTGTTTTCTTTGTTGTTGGTAGCATCCATCAAACCTGTTTTATTTCAAGGTTTATTTGTTTTATTTATTTAATTGCAGTGCGGCTAAGGCTAAAAATAAAAAAGATGGTACTTATTATTTGTAGCCCTAGCCGCACTGCAGTATTTTTATCAATGTGTTAGTTCGATCAATTTCGATTTCATTGTGTATAATTTAGATATTGTGTACTTAAAATGCGTACATGCGGTACTCACAGTACCTACTGTACTGATACTACAAAAAAATAAAGGTAGTTCTCTGAGCAAAGAGAATAACAATATCATTATTTTGTAAAAATAAAAGAAGAATAAACACCTAAATCCTTGTCCGCGTGGGTTGGTGGTAAGAAAGCTGACTGCATTTTCTCGCTGAATCGTAATGCTCATTTTATAAACTTGATATTGGGCCGTATAATATTCGGAATCTGATTAATGATTTGTATCGCACCGAAGTCCCGGACGGTCGCGCTCGCCATTCCGAAGGGAGATAAATTTCGGTCAACGAGCACCACGCCTCTTTTAATGTTGCTCCGAGGTCCAAAACAAATGATGTGTCTTCTTATTGAATAGGTACTTATTAGATGTAATACATAAATGGATCTTTGCAAGTTTTATTTTCTTAAGTACTACTTGGGTAATTTTCATCCTTTTCCCTATGATTGTATTGAGAGATAATATAGATATGGTATTATAGGAAAATAGTCTAAAGATCCCGTTTTAGACTATACGAGTCATGATCAAACTTTTTTTTTCAGTTCAAATGCAACCACCACGGTTTAGTATGCAACCGTCATCTTCAAATAGTATAGTAAGAGAAGGTACAACAAAAATCTTGCAATGCTCCGCCATTGGTAAGGAATTGTATATTAAAAATAAAATTTATAATGGCCAAGGAATATCATTTGAAATGACATTGATTTTGCAGGCATACCTCAACCAATGTATAGATGGCTAAGAAACGGCGTACCCATCACTGACTATTCTTCAGAACTTTTCTTTAAAATTCATAACACCCAGCGACAGGACGCCGGAGCGTACCAGTGTATAGCGAAAAATGATGTAGGCGCAATATTCAGTGAAAAGAACAACATTGTTGTGGCGTGTAAGTAAACTTTCATACGTCTCTTTGTACGTTCATGTGTCTCTTTGTTGTGTATGCGGAATAATCTTGGCGAAAAATGCGTCTACCGTTCCGCGACAACTTTCATGTGTAAAAAAATAAAAAAAAGATATAAAACGTAACGCCTTATACATATTTACAGATATGGGTGTATTTGAAGATATTATTGAGACGGAAGTGACAGCCGAGTCTGGTAGAGCGGTGGTCCTGGCATTTCCTAACATTGAATCTGAACCCCCGCCATCAGTCATTTGGCAAGATGAGCACGGTGCTCTGCGGTACGACCAGAAATATGCTGTCACTGACAAACATGAACTAGTGATACTGTGTACTTCACATGAAGACGAAAAAGCATACAGGTTCGTGACACTGGGCTCTATTATTTATCTAATTTACAACTTCGTAAAGAAATCGGTAATATCACGTCATATGTTATATGACTTAATACTAAGTTTTTTTTCTGAAGTCTGTGTCTTAATAGTTATTTGTCGTCAAGTTTAATAAATAATAATATCAATAGACTTGGCTAACTCTTCGAAACATAAAACCGGTCAGATGGTATAAATTAGTCAACAAGCCGTCTACGTCTAGAATTCTGAATCGCGGCGACCCCACGAGACTGATGATATAATATTCTACTTACAATAACGAATTTCAGAGTACGAGCTATAAATACACAACTCGGCAAAGAAGAAAACAGTCCCTACATTAAACTTAATGTTTATGGAAATGACAGCAAAGAAATTCCCCCAGAAATAATTATAAAACCCCAGGACACGAAAATAGTGAAAGGCCAAGAGTACACGAGCCTTTATTGTATTGCGAATGCTAGACCATTGCACGAATTGGAAACGTTATGGTTCAAAGATGGGATAATGATAGATCTGGCTGGAATCACATTTGACCTGAACGATCAATGGAACAGAACACTGACTCTTATATCAGCCAATCTAACTCACACGGGACAATATACTTGTCAAGCAAGATTAAAAACTGGAGGATATGCGACTGTGACGGCGTCCGCCACCGTTACCGTGTTAGAAAAACCTGTGTTTCAATCTAATTTGAAATCTGAAACCTTTGGGGAGTTTGGAAGTACAATAGTTTTGGAATGCAACGTGCAGGGAATACCGTTACCTGGCATCACGTGGTACAAAGATGCCAGAAAAATCGCAAGTGTTGGCGCCGACGTGGAGGAGCTGGACAACGAGGATGCTGATGATGGCGGTGGTAGGTACCGCGTGGAAGTGGACCGCTCGCTCGTGATCAACGACCTGCACATGGAAGACACGGGAATATACCAGTGTACTGCGAGCAACGAGGCGGGAGAATCTTCTATATACACCTGGTTGAAGATCAAAAGTAAGTTAATAACTATAGGTTTTGCTACGAAGGTTCCTTCGTCGATAAATTTAGTCTATTAAACGTTTTCTCGTCTCTATTATCGCAATTGTTTCAAAATTGGATACTGATGTCGGCTGTTTCCGAACGTTACGCAACACATACTGACTAGGTATATCCGTATATTACTGATTTCTGTGCATGGATATGGACGTGTCGAGGTCATCCACGGCATTGTCAGTGTATAAATGTTATTAGGTACAATAAATAGTTAATTAATGTATGCCACTGTCATGCAGCTAAGGACAATAGACGGTTTCCACGAAGTCACATGAAATTAATAAGAATGAGGACCTCCGATAAAAAGGCAAAAACGTTCCGATTTGACACCGGCAGTAAGAATTATTGTTGTCATTTTACACGACACTAGTATAGCAGATTTTCTTTTTCAGCACAGAGTGATTGCTTTACCCCTTTTAATGAGGTTGTTTAATTGATTTGTTCACTTATATAACAGATATTCCCGCATTTTTACACATTAAAGATTTATAATGTGTGTTGATTAGAATATAGTATAGGTACTTGCTTATGCATGGTTGGAATTAATATCTATTATAATTTAAGCCCTAACAAACCCAAATAAAATAAGCATTTTTTTCACTTAACACGGAAGTCCTTAAACATTTCTCTACTCCTGTGCGGTTACCGTTAAACGCAAGAATTTAACGCGCATCCTTCTAAAAAATTCATGCATCCCAGCTAACTTATAGTAGGTGTACATGACACCTGCGCAGTTTACTAAGTGTAAACGATATTGACCATGGAAAATTACGGTGTTTACATAATATTAACGTTATACATATATATTTTCCCTATTAAGAGTAAATATCTTTCATTTGCATGATACTATGATTGAGTGAACCTATATAGTCTATCTAGTTTATAATTTTAATATTTTAACACTTGGGCACGTATTTATTTACTTACATTTTGCATGCGCTTTTATGTTAATGCGAACAAAATTAACTGTTTTGTTTTGAACTTTGTGTGAACGTTGGTATAAACATTTAGTTGTTACAATGAGTAACGCCGCTAGACTAGCTCGTGTACTAACTAGAGTGCGTGTGGCTTGTAGCGTCCCCGCCCATAATGCAGACAGCACCGGCCAACATCACGGTGCTCGACGGCAAGGACGCGACCATCTCTTGCAGAGCCGTGGGGGCGCCCATGCCGAACGTCACCTGGTATTTTAATGGTTAGTAGAGTACTCTGCCACCTAAACAATTTCAATGTAAGCACTTTTGTGATTCTAGGTACTAAACTAGTCATTGATATCTCTCCATCTTAGTGACATGAACATGGTAATATGCAATCCAATGGCGACCCGCTGATAAACCCTTTTTAACTGTTTCATTGATCATTACAGATCCAGTCGCCGAGAGAAATATAGTGAAATTGATCACAGTAGGTTCATTGTAGTACTGTCGGCAGCATATCTCAGGGAATGTTAACAGCGTTAGCTGAGCTCTCTTTACTATTGACACCCGTTAAAGAAAACCCAGCTTATGCTGGAAATGTTTCTTGGTCGGTGCAGGCGACTGTACAATAGCATTTTATGACACTATCTTTGGTATAAATAAGCTTTGGAGAGCGACTGTGTAAATCTCTTGTCTTTAAAAATACGTTTGTCCTTTTTTTTTTTATCGTTATGATCTGAGTATACCTATTTACAGATTCATTGATAATAAATTTATCGGGAAGACTGCAAGCGCTTGAAGAGGGTGATCTTTTGATAACGAGTACTACCATAGCGGACAGTGGGAAATATACGTGTGTCCGATCAAACGACGCGGGAAATGTATCAGGCGAAGCTTTCCTTACTGTTCTGGGTATGTTTTATTTTCTTTGATGTAGCTAACTGACTCCAGCTCATATACGAGCTTGCTCGACCAGGGTAGTACCATCCTCGCACTAAAGATCGGCGTAAAATAACTATTATAGCTGCATTGCGTACTATGATTGAGAGAACTGGAAGCCCAACCCCCGTCCCTTCCTTTCCCTGGGACAGCCCATAGTGAAACGGTCGGTGGTAACTGGTAGTAAGCCTCTTAAAAAGTACCTGCAACTTATTCACTAATTATTATTTATCTATTTTCGTTATTGATAAAACTTCAAGTCTTCGCTGCGGATTGATAAGATTCTATTACGTTGTATCAAGTACGCTATCAAATGTTCATTCAGTTCGATTAAATTGTGTTACCTATATTCGGATACATGGTTGAAGTCGTGCTGATTAATCAAATATGCTCCCACTCCGCACAACGTCGGGGTTTTTTGTCATCTTCTTTTCGTGACGACATGATATTTATATTTTTGCAACCCTTTTTAGACTATTTTTTTCACAAAGTTACTCTTAGCTAGCTATAAGTTTTAATTAATCCTTGCTGTGAGGGGCGTAGATACCTCCGTATCAGCCGGATCAATGATACGGGACACCCGGGCTACAGGGGCCCCGATCGTGTGTAAAAAATATTTACCTTTCATTTGCGAAAAATCATTACCCATCTTTTGGGGCCCCCCAACAAATTTTGATACAGGGCCCCCTAAGGCAAGCTACGCCACTGCTTGATGTTTTATCAAACTACGTAACCCATACATTTTCCTAACTCATAAAAACAATAGAAGAGGCATCATACGAAACTAATCATTATAGACATTGTTAACATGTCGGTCAAAGAGCATATAATCACTACGTTAAAATGTAGGTAGGTCAGTTGTTCGTATGAAGTTTGCACAGTGTTTCATGTACTAAATAATGGAGCATAATGTCAACTTTTCTTTGCAGTGAGAACCCAAATTATTGCCCCACCCGTGGACACACGAGTGCTGTTGGGTCACACGGCCACGTTACAGTGTAAAGTATCGAACGATCCGAACGTAAAGTACAACATCGATTGGTTCCACAACAAACAGTGAGTTGGAAAATAACTTTACTATTTTCGTTTTCAATGTTATCTACGTGCCTGTTGAATACATTTTTGATTGTACTAAAGTTTTAAAGCGGATGTAGACGGAAACTATTTGAGTTCTATTTGGTGTTTCCATTTAAGTGATTCTATTTTAGTTATGAAATAAATTAAATAAACAAATTGAAGACTGTACCAATACCAAGATCACTTAAGACATGATTTGTGAATATGGATTGCAATTCTAATCTCGAACCTATACCACAGCATGATGAGGCTTGTAGGTAGTGTCTTTCTTAATCGCTTTCCTGAAACTTTTACAACCTATTCTAGAAGTCGAATGAAAACTACAATGCGTACGTACAGTTAGCGACAAAAGTCGCTTAACGTTCTCAATTTTCCAAATCGACCTACTATTTATTTTACAAACGTTGGCGAACATTGCTTAAGTAGTAAGAACTTAGATCAAGATGGATCAATGCAAAAAATATTGTGCAAGCGATTGGAAAAAAGATAATTTTCAGCATTTTATGTAGCTGACCGTACAAGAGCCAGACGAAAACAACAAGACATCAAAGGACTTAATACCTATTACTTTTACATCTTAGGCCGATGACAGCCGGATCTCGGGTATGGGTATCAGCGGACGGAGCGCTACAAGTGCAAGCGGTGCGCGCGAGTGACGCGGGCGAGTACACGTGCGTGGTGACGTCACCCGGCGGCAACCACACCCGCCACGCGGTGCTCTCAGTTATAGAACTACCCTTCGCACCCACTAACGTCCGCGCCGTCAGACTCGACGCCACCCCACAGCGGGCGGTCAATGTATCATGGACTCCCGGTTTCGATGGAAACTCCGCTATTCAGAAATTCATCGTTCAAAGAAGAGTCGTCCCCGAATTCGGTGAGTAGATGTGTCATCGCTCTATCATATCGTATGCACTTTTGATTAATCATACTTACAATTTCGCTGAACTGAGAGTTACCAGTTAAGATGTTGACTACATGAGAGATGGCAGTTTGAAAGATACGCAAGGGTATAAAAAATATAATAATAACATTCCAGCATAATTATTGTTGATAACGATGTTATGGCAAAAAAACTTGAAACACGTTTTGAATGCGTGTGTAGTCCATCCCATGAAGAATCTGATTAAACACGCGTTCAATTTTTTTTAATAACACGGACGGTGTTTGTTTGATCCCTTACACTTGTTGAGGTGTGTTCTTAGAGAAAACTTTTTTATTAACTTGCATTTTGATGTCATCTATCCTCAGGTCCAACACCAGATCCCTTGTTGAATTGGGTAACGGAACCGATGAACGTGTCTGCGAGCCAGCGCTGGGTCCTGTTGACAAGTCTAAAGGCAGCCACATCGTATCAGTTCAGAGTATCAGCAGTGAACACTGTGGGAGAAGGACCTGCTTCAGACCCTACTGACGTGTTGACACTGCCTCAGGAAGGTATGTAAATATAAATCATCACTCCATCATGAGTAAATGTGCGTTTTGTATTGACAACTGATTTCATCCGCGTGTTAACCTTTGTTGACGTGTGTTTGTCCATGCACATAATAATCTATCACCAATAAGCGTGAGGTAACTGGGGGGGGGGGGGGGGTTATACAATTCACTTTGAGCAGCATCCCATTATGTATGGCCCATAATGTGCCGCCCATTACAATTAATATTACTACGTCTGACTTCACCCTAAATCCATCAATGCTTGCACTTAACTTTCTTTTGGACAAAGTGTAAATTATCATATAACGTGATGGTGTGTTATTTATTAAAATGTATACTAAAAAGTGTATATTAAAGTGTGTTCTCTTTGCGCTCAAGCAGCCAGCGATTTAATATGCTGCCAAGGTATGCGGAAACATTAACATTCAACATGGTACCTTCTTGAAAAAATATGTGTTTGCATCTTAGACACCAATGTAGACTTTAAAATAAACTTTTAAGTTTTGTGTCTGTGGAAACCCGTTGTTATTTTATTTTGTAGGTATTGATTTAAAACTGCAACATTGATGCTAAAGCTTACAACAAAGCAAGGATAACTCAAATTAAACTATTATTATAAAGCAAGTTGTATTATTCATTTGCCATGCCGTTTTGCATGAAACATTTGACTAATTATTAAATATACAAAGTGAATGTCAGTAGTGGACATTGTTTCCCTTTTACGAGTTTACGACGGTGTTATTCTGCATAATTTACGACTGCCACCTCTATATCGCTCGTCAACTGCATGCAAAACTCAGCTGTTTCCAAGTTCTTTTCAACTTGTATTAAATTGTTAATAAAGTTTAACCTATTATTAAAATTCTAATAAATTACTAATTTCAACCACTATAGTATGGTATACCAACTCTAAAAATAAGTGTTATCATGTCAAACACTGCACGCATGTTCTTGTATGTTACCAATGGTATGCATTTGGCGCATGATACCTCATTCAATTTAATTTGGTGGTTTTAATTCGTACATTTTCACAGCGCCCTCCGGTCCTCCTGTCGGATTTATGGGCTCTGCGCGATCGTCATCGGAGATCATCACGCAATGGCAACCGCCGCTCGAAGAACATCGAAACGGTCACATCTTAGGCTACGTCATTAGATACAGGCTGCGCGGCTACGACAACAGTCCATGGACTGATCAAAATATCACCAACGAAGCTCAGAGAAACTACCTCATTCAGGACTTGATCACTTGGAAGGACTACAACGTACAAATCGCTGCATACAACGATAAAGGCGTTGGAGTATTTTCCGACAGCTACACTATCAAAACAAAAGAAGGTGTCCCAGAGGCCGCGCCCGACAGCGTGAGATGTGAACCATTCAACTCGACCGCTATCACTGTGTGGTGGACACCGCCGAACCCTCAAAAGATTAATGGTATAAATCAGGTCTGTATTTAAATAATATGTCAAAATTTCAACCAAAATATGAATCTCGACTATGTGAGTGAACTTGGAACTGTAATTCCATACAACGGCCAACGAGAAGCGATACGAAAACTAATAGATTATTTGTTTGTACCCATTGTTTCGGTTTTGATTTATGTTTAATTAACATTACGCGTTGTGACTCATGAATTAATAAAATGGTCGCCCGAACATTAGTACCATTTCGTATCCGTTTTCGTGAGACCTGGTATACTTAGTACAAAATGACATCTCGAGGGTGAAATCAACTTCACTCTTCGAGTGAACGAGTAACGTGTTTTAGGCTTAACTGTGTTTTATTTCAACAGGGTTATAAAATACAAGCATGGATATGGGACGACAACGAAGGTGCGAATATTGAGCAGAAACTTGTCAGTGTTCCACCCAACCTGTTGGACCCCCTCACGGAACAGTCGGCCAATATAGATGGCCTTGAAAAGTTTACTGAATACAATATAACAGTATTATGCTTCACCGAACCTGGGGATGGTCCACGCAGTGACTACGTTTTAGTCAGGACTAAGGAAGACAGTAAGTTGGGATGATACATAATATGTATGTATTCATTGTGAGTGTATAAATTGTTTAATTATAATATTATTTCAGTACCGGATGAAGTAGGGAGTCTTCTATTTGACGATATATCGGACCGAGCAGTGAGAGTATCGTGGTCTCCACCAAAGAAGTCCAACGGCATACTCATCGGTTATAAGTTGTCTTATCAAGTGAAAGATAATAACGATACTTATAAAGAAGAAATACTTCCAGCGAACGTCACCAGTATCAGGGTGGAGCAGTTGCAGGTATGGTATTGCACATAACATAAAAAGGTTAAACTGAGTGACAGGATAAGAAATAGTGAGATAAGGAAACGTTGTGGTCTGAAAGAAGATGTAGTGACAAAAATTGAGAAAGGTATGCTGAGATGGTTTGGCCATGTCGAGAGAATTAAGGAAGAACGATTGACGAAAAGAGTGTATAAGGCGAGTGTGAATGAAAGTGTTGGAAGGGGTAGACCTAGGCGGACGTTTAGAGACCAAATCAGGGACGTCTTGAAAAAAGGCCAGGTCAAGAGTACCCTAAACCGAAGAGCATGTATGAAGGGAATAATGAAAGTGGACGAAGCGAAACAAGTATGTAAGGATCGTAGCAAGTGGAAAGAAGTGGTCTCTGCCTACCCCTACGGGAAACAGGCGTGATTATATGTATGTATGTATGTATAAAAAGGTTAGGTTCAGTTTGATAACAAAAACAAAAGAGAGTTGTTATAGGTCTACCACCAACTTGCTGTATTATATTATTTTAAGCTAGAGTCGATTCTTTTTATTGAGTGAGGTAAATAAATTGACCGACAACCAAATGTCACTTTTCTGTAAATTTGAACACATTTGTTCTATTTGTAAAGCGATATAAGCACCAGCTAATACACTTTGATTGGCTGCTTCTACAAGAGGCGAGCATTGCGCGCGCCTGAGCAGTCAGTTTTGACGTTTGGACGCTTATTAATAGAAATAATCATAATGGCATAACTAATAGCTCGGGCGCAGGGCTGGAGGCTTGTCCACGCTCTCTGACTTGTGAATGCAACGGCAGCGGGTCGAAAGAGTACGCAAATACGCATATAGGCTACGAATAGACGGGAGTGTGGTCGTTCTGTGTAATGTATTGGATGCTGAACGCGTGCTGTTTGCGCAAGAACTATATTTAACCCATACATTACAAATAATGCAGAACGCAGATCTGTCTGTGCATAGCCAAGCTAGGTTTTGATGCACAGTGGAACTAAGTAGTGTTACTGTGTTTAGGCGAGCACGCATTACAAGTTTGGTCTGCGGGCGGTGACGGACGTGGGCGCGGGCGCGGGCCGCGGCGCCACCATCCAGTCGGGCGTGGAGCCCGTGCTGCCGCTCGCGCCGCGCAACCTCGCGCTCTCCAACATACAGGCATTCTCCGTGCTGCTGCAGTTTACGCCCTCCTTCGACGGCAACTCCTCCATATCGCTCTGGACAGTGCAGGTCCGATATGTCTTATTTTTATTATCATAAGCAGTTCTCTCAAGGTACAGATAAAAGGACATGCCTCAGACACGTGTCACTAGTCTTTAACGCAAAACCATCCACATAAGAAAATGAACTAAACTTAAATTGTTAGCATAAGAGCCTGTTTCACAATTCTCAGATAACTATACATACAGTAGTCATACGTACTCTTTGGATGTGTTCGCGAGTATAAATACAAGTATAGGCAATATCTCTGGTACAAAATTTGATAATTTAAGGTTTTTAAAAATAAGGAAAGGAATTAGCGCTAACTTCTAGGCAAAAAGTTTACTTGATGTGATTTCTAATATCATTGAACTATTGTGTCTTTTTGTAGTAGACCCGATTTTGGGTTCACTGAACGCTTTCGAACTCTATGTTGGGTTTGTTAAGGGCCGTACTATAATATCTAATTAATGTAATTGAAACAGGCTCAAACCGCAAGGAACTCATCGTGGGTGACGATATACGAAGTGAACGCGCCAGACGCACAGTCGATACACGTCACTGGGCTCATCCCGTTCACGACGTACCGGCTGCGACTGATCGCGACCAACGTGGTAGGCTCGTCGCAGGCCTCAGAGCCTTGCAAGGAGTTTCAAACAATCCAGGCCCCTCCGCAACACCCGCCCAAGAACGTCACCGTACGGGCTGTCAGCGCCACCAACCTGCGTGTCAGATGGATTGTTAGTATACACCCTCTATTAAATTCAATTATTATTCTTTAAACTCCTCCTTCCCCGGGATTCGTCAAACAAACATCAACGTCTTCATTGGAAATTTCTATGGATTCTAGCTTACATGAGTAATAGTGGTAGGATTGTATGGCGGGCCCAGACAAATAAACGATAGGTGCCGCATTGCCTAGCTAATGCATTACCACTGCATATGTATGACCGAACTGACATTTTGATTGAACGAACCAACATTCGCCGTCTTCCCCGATACCCCGCCAACTTTTGACGATTGCATTATCATGCAATAGTGGACGTATGCGGCGTCTATTAGGCTTATGGGTCTGTGGTGGCGGGTCAAACTCCAAAAAGCTGTCTTTTTGGAGTTTGACCCGTAGTCTGTTTTATATTTCATAATTCGGTACATATAAAATGTTCCGTATTTACTACTACTTCCTCATTCCTTCTTTCTTCAATGTTTGTAATTGCAGCCTCTGCAACAAAGCGAATGGTACGGCAATCCGAAGGGCTACAATATAACGTATACCAGAAGCGGTAGTAATGACACATTGCACAGCATAATCGAGGACCACACGGCAAACTCACACGTACTTGCCAATTTGGAGGAATGGTCGGTGTACGAAATACGGATGACCGCTATAAACGAAGTAGGGACGTCAGCTGCAAGCCCCACGGCAATGGAGAGAACTAGAGAGGCTGGTAAGAAACAACTTTTATAATATACAATTTATTTATTAACTAGCTACTCTGGCATACGTTACAATGCTACTTAATGTTTTTTTTAACGTCCCGATCATGCGCACAACAACTCTCCAAAGTTTCATCGCAATCAGATAAATGGGTTAGGAACGCATAGGATACAAAGATAGAAAGATAAATAAATTCTGGAGCTAGTAATCAGATTACGTAGTAAGAAATTCTTAGATCCATGACTCGGAAAAAAAAAATCTAAGCTCTTTCATTCATATGGACCAGGGTATCTCAAAGTGGGGTACGCGAACCACTAGAGGTTCGCCATTCGAAGGCAGGGGGTTCGCGACAAGATTTACGTAATGGTGTCTTGATGACAAGCCAGCAAAAGAAGCAAGAAACAAGCACACCCATCACATTAATATTAAAAATATATTTCTTCTGGGACTTTATTTGTTACCTTTTTAATAATCTATTGAAATAAAAACCTTATTTTCTTCAACAGTCAAATTGATTTATTTTTTTTGGGGGGGATTTTTTTTAATTAGTTAGTTATGGGGTTCGCTGTCACCTGGAAACTTTAACAGGGGTTCGTGTAGCCGAAAGTTTGTGAAACCCTGATATGGACTATATCCGGACTGCAAGCCGATCGTATAATCGCAGTTTGAAATCGCTTACATTGCAATGCAGTTGATATAACAGTGCGTCTGACTTGATCCTAACACATGCTATTTTCGCAGTACCCTCCCGAGGCCCTATCAGTGTGTCCGCCAACGCTACGTCATCGACAACAGTCGTGGTGTTGTGGGGAGATATCCCGGCACAGCAGCAGAACGGTTTGATCGAAGGCTACAAGGTGTGCTACGCGGCCGTCAACCCGCCGCCGCGAGCCGAACAGAAGAAAGTGGAATGCCACGCAGTCCCCTCCAACCAGACACATACAATAACACTGACGGAACTGAGGAAATATGTCGTTTATCAAATACAAGTGCTGGGTTACACGAGACTAGGCGACGGAGCACTGAGCGATCCGCCAGTAACTGTGAGGACATTCGAAGATAGTACGTATTCTATGTAATAAACTTACGCTCTTTATAGAGATTTTTTGCCAGTTTACAATGGTCTTACAAAGCATTTCTAGGAACAAAAGTGATTTGCAATGCCAGTGTAACTCTTCCATAACTTTTTATATGGGTTAATCTCTCGGCTAGACATCACTTCAAATTATAAAACAAAGTCCTCCGCCGCGTCTGTCTGTCTGTCTGTTGGCAATAAACTCAAAACCTACTGCACCGATTTTCATGCTGTTTTCACCAATGGATAGAGTGGTTCTCGAAGACGATTTTAGTATATAAATAACCGACATCCACGCGGACGAAGCCGCGGACATCAGCTGGTATATTATAAAAATTATAATGGACGACCGTTTTGCGCAGCTCCCGGCCCCCCTTCGAACGTGTCGTTCCCGGACGTAACATTTACAACGGCGCGCATTATCTGGGACGTACCGGAAGATCCCAACGGAGAAATACTCGCGTACAAAGTGACGTATCATCTCAATAGCAGCACACAGCACGTATTCTCCCGAGAGTTTCTGCCGTCGGATCGCACTTTTAGGTGAGTTTATTAAGCTAAACTACAACACTAAATCTTCCCGTTTAATAGTCGTTACGGCCGATGAAGAGCTTTAACCGTGATTTACGAATGGTATGTGTAATAATCTTTCTGTAGATATAAATATTCGACACCAGCGCCTACACCCTAGACGTTGGTCCCCGTTATTTCGAGCCCTTGTCAAGGTGGCTTTGACGGCGAACGGTTTCGGTTCCCTCCCGATCCCGCTCGGCGAAGTTCTTCTGAAATATAACAGTCTTGCAGAACGAGGCCACGGGCCCCCAGGTTATGCTCCTACAAATCACGGGTGATGCAAGCGATACTCGCTCAACGCTCTGCGGACTTTAAAATAGGAGCCTGCACTGCCTTCTTATCGTATGGTTAGTGGCTAACCTGGCGTAAGAGTTGTTCAAGCCGCTCGAACTGCCTAGAAGACAACAACCGGGACTGACTTTTTACGTACCCTCCAAAGCACGCGACGGTTATTTCAAATGCCACTAAATGGTCACCCATATCTGACTGACCTTGACAAGCATTGCTTAACTTCCGATCGTTTACCGATCTGCCTCCTAGACAAGTGGCTTTGTCTACGAGCGTTGCTATAAATCGTTACGCTTCATGTATGGAAATGAAATAAGTCACGTGATCTACTTATCGACTTTTAATGTAATTTCCATACATTTAAGCGTAGCGTTTTGTAGAAACGCTCGTAGGCGAAACTACTTATCTAGGGGGGCAGTAATACCAGCTTGTACGAGAGATGTATGAATACGTGTTGTTCCGGCGGCAGGGCCACGGAGCTGTCGGCGGAGCAGTACTACCAATTCCGCGTGCGCGCGCAGACGCGGCTGGGCTGGGGCGGCACGGCGCGCGCGCTGGTGCTGTGCACGGCCAACCGCGCCGCGCCCGCGCCGCCCGCGCGCCCCAACGTGGCGCGCTCGCTGCTGCAGCCGCACCACATCACCTTCTCCTGGACGCCCGGCGGCGACGGATACGCGCCGCTCAGGTACCTGCCACCACCATACACGCCCAGAGACCACCACGTTGGAATGACTGACTATACACTATAGCCTACAGTGTCTTATACACTAAAGTGGGTACACATGTGAGAGTGCGTATGTGTTTGTAGCATTGATACGTCCATGGTTTGTAGCGATAATTTGAATTTGTAGTGACTGTGGCACCGACGGAAGTGAAGTGATAGATAACATCATCCTCTAGTGAGCTGAATTTTTTGCCTTCATTACCCAGAACGACCCCCCAATATCGTCCTCTAGAATCGTCCAATAGCGTCCTCTAGAATCAATATTTTTTGCTATAGATACTACACGGTACAGCAGAAGGAGGACGGTGGCACTTGGCAGACTATTCCTGAACGGGTTGACCCGTTTGTGACGTCATACACGGCGGAGGGCCTGAAACCCTACACGGCGTATCAATTTAGGATCAGAGCGACTAACGACATCGGACCCAGTCGATACAGCAATGCGACTGAAACAGTGCGCACGCTACCTGCAGGTATGTACAGTCCAACCACTGGCCGTCGGTTGCCCGAGTCCGCCTACATAGGTTCCCAAAGTGGACGATAACGCCACCTTGCCCCCTTGGTAAGAGACCCAAAAAAAAAATGGGTCTACACAACGCCCCCATTTTTTTTCTGTGTCTTTTACCAAGGGGGCAAGGGGGCGTTATCGCCCACTTTGGGAACCTATGGCCTAGGGTAAGACTGGGACCGGCCTCTCACCGTCGCCGGCAACTGGCCATATTTAATGTGATTTAGTGCATAGCTTAGGCCGGGCCGGTATGCGGATGCCGGTAGTGCGACGCGCATACGATGAGGCCCGACTGAGGATCTGGACTGGACTGATTCATTCCTCAACAGACCAGCAGTTTTATTCTATAACAAGCCACCTGCGGCCGGGCCTTCAGTCCGGGCTTTCTCGCTACACGTCGGATTTGACCGAATAGCGCGGGCCTCTCCGTCGGCCTCATCGTGTGTGACATGCATAACAATGATCTTTCGTCGGTCCAGCGCCGAGTAAGGTGGTGGAGGGCCTGCACGTGGTCCCGATCACGCCGAGCAGCGTGCGCGTGCAGTGGGCGCCGCTGGGCGAGCAGCACTGGAGCGGCGACGCGCGCACCGGCGGCTACCGCGTGCGCTACCAGCCGCTCGCCGACTTCCCCACGCCGCTGCAGCAGACCATGAAGAGGGACGTGCCCGCCATTAAGGTGAGGACCGTAATATTTCACGCTTGAGGTACCCTTAACAAATGCCTTTGGCACTTGATACAAGGATCAAACCTTCTCTACTGCATATTATATCCAAAATTAACTAGTCAATTTGAGTGTCTTGTATCCATTAAGCGAAGTCAGCATTAATTTTTAACCAATTCGACAGTATGTTTTTTTTATATTAACACTATGAAGCTATTTAATTATTACTATTAAACTTTCGCGCTACAATACAATACAATACAGTACAATACTTCGTAACCGTAATGTAGTTTGCGTTAATCTGTACCGATCTAACGAAATATAATTGTTCATTAGAGCGAGGAGGTGGTGCTGACGGATCTGGCGGTGGACCGCAACTACGAGATCAGCGTGTGCGCCGTGAACTCGCAGGGCGAGGGCCCGGCGGGCACGCCGGCCGTGGTGTGGGTGGGCGAGGCCGTGCCCACGGCGCCGCCGCACCAAGTCGCCGCCAACCCACTCTCGCCCACCGAAGTCACGCTCACCTGGCAGCCGCCCACGCTAGCCCAACAGAACGGAGATTTACTCGGATACAAGGTATGCCCGCGAGTCTATAGAATAATCCCATGCATCATCATATTATGCTATGCCAGTATGCTCTTCCTATTAAAGCTAGGTCACGTGATTGACCCACTCTTTCGGCTGTGGTGCGGTGGTTAATTGTATTGAATATGTCCATCAATGGCAACACTGATCGTGACGTAGTGTTAGGCCATCTTTTAAAACAACATCTAGCGTAGTCATCGATTTTTATAATATGATCGAAGTGCACATGATACTACGACATTACATTTTAATAGAATGTCCACGCTTGTAGACGGTGATGGCGTACAATTTCGTTGCAAACTCACACAAGATTTGGTATATACTAGCTACTATTAGCAATCAATCAAATTCTTAATTTTGCAGATATTCTATCTAGTAACAGAGTCTCCAGAGGAAGCTGAACCTGGGCGGCGTGTTGAAGAAGAGATCGAAGTTGTTCCGGCGACTGCTACCTCGCACTCGCTGGTTTTCCTCGACAAATACACACAATATCGCATTCAGGTAAAACAAAATGAACTTAGAGAGAGAAATTTATAGGAAATCATTTTGATGTCACAGAAACCCATCGTTTGGATTTCAATTGAATATCTTGTATGTATCCATACAAAGATTTGGGTTCGATCCTAGTAACACCAACCTTTCCCCGGTCGGGAACCGAACGGTTTTTATAATGATTTGTGTATGTATATTTGTTAGGTGTTGGCGTTCAACCCCGCGGGTGACGGGCCGCGATCGAGCGCAGTGCTGGTGCGCACGCTGCAGGGGCTGCCCTCGGCGCCGCGCAACATCTCCTTCTCCGACATCACCATGAACAGCCTCGTCGTAGCCTGGGACCCGCCGCACCGCCGCAACGGACTCATCCATTCCTACCTCGTCACTTACGAGACTATAGAACAGGACGAACGTGAGTCGTTTGGTTTTAGTTGGTCTCAATTATCAATCGCGGCTCTATAATAAGTACAGTCGCAGTTTACTTGACTCGTACTCGGTCGACGGCGGCGATGGCGTCTCGGGGTTTTTATCTTGTATGTTTTATTTGGAAATGATGTATTTAAAAAAAAAAACACTCGAGGTTAAAACCATGCGTCCACAGCACGATTGGTTACAAACCAAAATCACCAACGAATTGCTTAAATATCTTAGCAGGAGCTCGTACACGACGCTACCCAAAAAATACTAGTCAGTAACTAATCACGCGAGCCGACGTGCTGGGGCCCGATTCACGTAACCAAAACCGTAACGACATTTCAGCGATATAGTCGTTGATAGCCTTTTCTTGTTACGAAAAGTCTATCAACGACTATATCGCTGAGATGTCGTTACGGTTTTGGTTACGTGAATCGGGCTACTGGTCGCGCGCAACGGGTTTCGAGAAACTGAAATACTGCATTCTTGAGTGATCGTGTTTTGTTATTTCTTGTATGGAAGTTAACGCTCTGGCGGGCACACGGCAGGTTTCAGCAAGCAAGTGAAGCAGAGCGTGAGCGAGCAGCGGCTGGCGGTGGGCGGACTGGAGGAGGAGGTGGAGTACCGGTTCACGGTGCGCGCGGCGACGGGCGCGGGCGCGGGCGCGGCGGCCGCGGCGCGCGCGCGCTCCGGCCCGCAGCCCGGCTCGCCGCGGCCGCCGCGCGCGCTGCAGCTGGCGCCCGAGCCCGCCGCGCTGCGCCTGCGCTGGACCAACGCCGCCTCCGGACGGGGACCGCTCCTCGGATACTACTTCGAAGCCAGGAGGAAAGGTACGTGGAGCACACGGACGCGATCTGCATTCTGTCATGCATGTACTACCGACAATTAAACAACGTGTAAAAAGGTGCCATTCACTTCAGAATCCAATAAAAGTATTAAAAAATTCAGTTCTCCCGAGTCTAATGTGGATTGATAGTGTATGGTTGAAATTAAATTATGTGAGTTCATAGGCACATCGATCTTTAGGAGTCATTGTTTCGTGAGTGGAACAGCTTGACACGCAAAAAAAATAACTAATCAATATCGAATAAAAATTAACACTTTCCTTAAGCTTGTCATTACTTTTTAAATAGAGAGTATGCCCCGTTTCAATGACGGTGAGAGTTGGTTGCGGGCGGCACGACGGCCGACGGCAGTTGTCGCCGTCAGTTTCATACAAAATTGTCACATTGACATGTGCCGCGACGGCATGACGATACCAATTTCTATGAAACTGACGGCGACAACTGCCGTCGGCCGTCGTGCCGCCCGCAACCAACTCCCACCTTGAGTATAAAATTTTTAATGCAGCCAAGGAGTCGTGGCAGGCCCGTAAGTTTTCTAGTCATCTCGCACCCTACGCACTCTTTAGCTAACCACATCCGTAGAAAACGCGTAATTTTTGATATGCATAATACAAACGTTCATGAGTTTTTATTATTATTATAGTCTAATATTGTTACTTTTACATGTACCTACTAAAATGTAGTTTTATATTTTCATATTTTTTATAAACTCCTACACAATACATAAATAGTCATGTAATAAACAATAATAATTTAAATTTCAGACGACACAAGATGGGAAACCATAACGCGCACTAGCAACGGAATGTTGGAAGAGTTCACCATATCGTATCAGAGCCTGCTGCCGTCCACAGCTTACTCGTTCAGAGTGATAGCGTACAATATGTACGGGATCAGCAATCCGACATACAGCGAAAAAGTGATCGTCACACCGTCGAAGCTGTATTTGGAATACGGATATTTACAGTACCGGCCCTTCTATCGCAGCACTTGGTTCATGGTGGCGCTCGCGGCCGCCTCTGTCGTCATAATAATCATGGTCATCGCCATTCTCTGCGTCAAGAGCAAAAGTTACAAATACAAAAGTAAGTATTAACATATGACATCGTAAAATAAAGTAAATAGATATATATAACAAAATCACTGAATACAAGTTTCAAAATTGATTATTACGATCATTCAACAAACAGCATTATTCGCAGAGGAGGCCCAGAAAACGCTGGAGGAATCGCTGGCGGGGTCTAGCTCGGAGCGCGGCACGCTGGGCATGGAGCTGTACCGGTCGCGGCAGAACTCGGCCGGCAGCGGCGGCGGCGGCGGCGGCGCGGGCTCGCTGCGGCGCGCGCCCGGCAAGGCGCCGCCGCGGCCCGCGCCCGCCGCCGTGACCTACCACAGCGACGAGGAGAGCCTGCGCGCCTACGACGAGAACCCGGACGACTCCTCGCTCACAGAGAAGCCGTCCGAGATGAGCTCCTCCGACTCGCAGGTGATCACCGTTAGAATTAGCGTCGTCTGAACTCGCCCGCCCGCTCGACACGCGCGTCACTAAAACGGTCCTTATTTTTTCTCCCATCACTCCCCCGGAGAATTTCACGGTAAATATCGACGACTGTGATCTCGCTAATGCTATCTTTATCATTTTTGACACGCTTCCATCGAGATCGGCACTTTTAGTAGTTGTAATTTGTGTTAGTAAATATGATAGTTACATAACAAATTATTAATTTCATCTGTGTCACCATAGTCTGTAGTCGTTCTTATTTTATACCTATTATAGGTGACCTTTTAGTCAACAAAACCAAATCATTTGGAACAAATAAAACATTTCCTATAAGCGTACTAATAATCCATATACCTATTTTAAACTCGAATTATTATGACAGCCACTACGTAATTTTATCACAGAATTCGGAGAGCGAAAACGAAAGTGTAAGATCGGAGCCGCACTCTTTCGTGAATCACTACGCGAACGTGAACGACACACTGCGGCAATCGTGGAAGCGGCAACGGCCTGTGCGGAACTACTCCAGCTACACGGACTCGGAGCCGGAGGGCAGCGCCGTGGTCAGCCTCAACGGCGGGCAGATCGTCATGAACAACATGGCTCGGTCGCGCGCGCCGCTGCCCGGCTTCTCCTCGTTCGTATGACAGGAGCCCGCCGGCACGCCGCCTGCGGAAGCCGTGCATATGTAACCTTCACTGCCCATTCCCAATTATTTGAATAGGTTTAGGTAATCATGTTTTAGAAAATGTACATATCGAATATATTTTAAGCTTTAATTGATTCGGTGAAATATTGAACAATTCTGAAATTTACTTTTTGTTATTTATTCGTGTAGCGATAAGATTCAAATACTTGACGAAACGTAAGTAATAAAACAAACTAAAAAAAGTGAATATCCAGGGTTCAAATTGCGTGTAAAATAAGTATTTTATCAGGATTTTAAATAATTAAAAGTCTTGCAATTCAGATGCATATTTTTGACTAACACTGCCAATATCACTTTCAATTCACGTAAGGCCATTATTATTATTAATTGTGTGAATGCCATACCACATTATAGTACATATTAGGCAGCACTTGTACGACTGTACTAACTTTGATCAAGAGCATCTATTTTTATCATTAGTATATTACACCTATACATGTGTGCTGAGATCTCGTTTTCTTATTTGATGTATTACATCGTATAGGTTGTTATATTTAGTTTAATATTACAACAAAGCTGCGTGTTACAAAATGGCAACAGTCAAATGTTGAATAACAAACTATTAGCACAGCTATTTGGCTTTACTGGCAGCAATTTATTGCATTTAGCAATTTTTTTATACTTTTGTATAGTAATCTTATATTGTTTATAAGAAGGTTATCATAAATCAGTATTGATTAGTGTCTAGTGATAAATGAAAATTTACTTCAGACTTAAAATAATATACTGTATCTTCGTATATGCCTAATTACGAGGAGCTATCGCGTCGTTCATATCAAGCAATCATAAATTTAGTTAAGATTTTTTTTATTATTACCAATTATATGCAATTGACTGATAGTTGTAGTAGTATTCAACGTAAAGAATTAGCTTTACATTTGTAAATACATATTATATTAATAAAATGTCTAGGAAAATGCATTTATTTTGAACAAGCTTTGGCACAAATCCTTAAAAAATCAACTGTGATCTAATTTTGAACACTGAGTATCTAAGGAAATAAATTTAACGAAATATTGTGAATTGTAGGTGTATTATCGGACTATAAATAAAATTATGTCGTGTACTGACCAAGCGAATAGAAGCTCAGCGCAGGTGTAAGGGGCCATCCATAAATTACGTCACACGTAAAGGGGAGGGGGGAGGGGGTTGACGAAATGTGACTATTGGTGCGTTCCATTCACTGTTAATTTTGGGTTATTTTCGTTCATAAATGTCGTTCCACTCGAACCAACTTGTACTGAAAGTGATCATTATTATCGTTTTTAACAGTTTTTGTGGACGTCAATAACAAAATTAACAGTGAATGGAACGCACCAATTGTGTGGGTGGAAGGGGTCCTAAGTTTTGTGACGTCACTTAAAAATGAAATATATCTAAGTATTAACCGAAATTTGAATTGTTAACGAAAAATTCAGAAAATTGTAAAAAATATGTGACGTCACACAGGGAGGGGGGGGCTCGTAAATGTGACCAGCTGTGACAAGGGGTCTAAAAATCATGAAATTCGTGTGACGTAATTTATGGATGACCCCTAAGAGCTATATTCTCTTGTTTGAACATCCTTCACTTAAGATTAAACTAGGCGTGTAGAACCTGCCAGGCGATGACCTCGGCGCCACAGGTCCCGATTAATATACTTTATGAATCCAGGATCACCATTAATTTGAAATAAGCGGTCGAACCTTTACCATAAAGGTACAGGACGTGCCATCACATAAGACTAAACATGATGTTGCTGTATATTAATAATAAGTAGCTAAGCCTACTAGTACTTATTTTAAAACTTTGATAATTAATAATTTCATTAAATAGAGTAAATATTTATTGGCGTTTTATTTATTATCAGTCAATGGTGACCCCTATTGATTGGGTTGGTACCCTAAAATAGTCTTTTGGCTCGATTCCTAGGTATGTTAATAGAGGTAATTTTTGGAACTACCAATCCCGAGCTAATAGATCGTCAAGCTGAAGGGAGGGTAAAATTATAATAATAAATATAGCTGGCAATTGAATTATTTTAATAACATTTCGATTTGTTTAATGCATACAGTAAGTATTATTTGCTGTACATGATTTATAATAAACACAACTTTTCGCACTTATCAAACCAAACCTTAGGGATATACTTGGGTGTGTTCTTCCATTGCTTGATGGCATTATAAGCAGCCAAGTCCACAATAGAAAAATGGTTTCCATGTATCCAATCTTTATATTGTGAGAACAATTTATTTACAAGTGCCTCTTTATTCTTTTCTGGAGTTCTCTCTAACAGATGACAAAGATCAAGTAAATTGTCAACAACATGATCATTGGGATCATATGCTATAATGGCTGGATATACCAATGATAAATATCTCAATATGTTCACATTTCCCACGATGGGAAGCGCCAATGAAGACAACTTCAGTTCAGTATCAGCTGAAACTGTAACAAAGAATTTTTATCGCTAATATGTTATACATACATTTTCAGAGTCATCATGGTATGGTGTATTGAGTTTTATAAATAAGAAGACAAAATAAGTATGTACCTACTTTGTTTGTTTATAGCTCCAATTCCAATCTTTTGGAATTGACTTACTAGTAAAGGAGCAGGCAGGACATTTAAATTTATGGCCCCCATAAAATGTGCCACGAGCACTTGAACCAAGTAGTATAACTGTACTTATATTAGGTACAATGATTTACTTTGGAGCTTAGATTATATGATAAGATTAACATTACACTTACCATTTTTAAATATCAGCCTCAAGTTAACTTTAGAAGTGTTATTACATGTATCCAAGCTCTTGACAAAGTTTTTTATTTTCTGCACTTTCTCATTACTCACAGAAGAATGAATGTGCCAAGATACATTGACATTGAGAGAAGCTTGTTTAAGTATAATATGTAGATACCAAGGTAAACTCTCTGGACTGAGCACCAGGACAACTTCCTCAGGTTCTGCTAGCTGTAACAATCACACACAGTAAGGGCCAGCCCAACAATTGTAATAGACAAAATTAATTTTAATAACATAACCACTGATTCAATGACCAAATAAGTGACTGTTCAGTACTATTAGTACTAACTTACACATTACATTTTAAGAAAGGCTTTACTCACACATCCCTCAGAATGTTGTATCTTAGCAGTTTCAGCACTACTAACTTTGCAGTAGGTACTGATTGTTTTAATTCTATCATAAAGAACATCTAGTTTCTTTAGCAGTTGGTCTTGCCTTTGTTCCAACTCTGTCATCTTGGTGTTATGCCCCTGTAATTAAATTTAATGTAGTGATGTAGCTTTGTAGTTAAATACTTGAATAATTGGAAATGAAAAGGGTCTTCACAGGTAGTCATAAACATCCAAGGTCTGTTGACATGAGCAAAGGTAGTTGTGGGTGTTGTATAGAGTCCATGTGAATGGAAGTAGTCAACCCCCCTGGAAGTGTAAAACATCGAGGTAAAACATACATGCTTACATATACTCACGCCATAATCCCGCAGGAGTAGGCAGAAACTACAGATTCACAAGATTGTACACTAAATGAGAAGTATGAATGTGAATGAAGCCAAAGATTGCTCCTCCTACTCCTGTGGGATAAAGGCTCGAGTATATTAATATTATTAAGTATGAAACAGATAAAAAGGGGTGTGTAGGTATAAAAAAATGTGAATGACATAAACCTTAAGAAACTTGATAACCTGGTTACTGATATTGATGTCGGTATGGTCCTCTTTTATAAATACTATAGGTTTTTTTACGAAATACATGCACGTTGGTAAAACTGTCTCTTCATCGTGTTTAATGATGTTCTTCATGTGATACATCATCGTGATGATGTAGGCAGGTTAGGAGTTTAGCGAAGTTCAATTTCTCTGGGGTGAACTATTTACGGTTCTGCTACCTTTACCTAACAATTAAAGAAAGAGCGGTTGGTTCGTGCTCTTACCAGAACAAAACCTATCTTATTTCAGTAGGTGCCCACCAAAGAAAATAATAAATTGGGAGATGAATAATCCACCAACCACCAATCCAAAGTAGTGATGTCAGTGTCACTCGATATACCACTATCGATAGACCACCGGCAATAGCGGGAATATCGATAGATAGAACAAAAAATGCACAAAATGTGGTAATAGTATTGATGAAATGCAATAGTATTACGCCTAGATAGTTGCCACTCTATTGATATTATCGTTAATATTTTCGTACGAGTACTATTGAAAGTAATCAATACTATTAGCACATTGTATGCTATCGGTATTACTTATTTTCAGGGTCAACTATCAATAATTTCGAAGGACTTATTTCGAAGATTCGTTTATAGGTTATTTGTTTATTCTCAAGATTGATTTATGGCGTCCGTAGCAACCACGATAGAAAATCGATTTATTTTGAAGATTGACGTTTATTGACCACGTGTTAATGTTTACATTTTTTGACAACTTCACGATGAGAAATTATTATGGGGTTGCCAGCTAAGGGTATTTACCCAGACTTAGGATTGAGGGTAAGAAGCGAGTGCGTTTATTTTCGAGACATTTGTACGAGCATACCTAGTCTGGAATCTGGATACGCTAAAAATAATTTTGATACTTGTACTTAATTATACGTAGGTAAGGCGGCTACTCACGATGCAATTTCATATTCAATCCGTCGATTCAATCTGTTCAAGTAGTAGTAGTACCTATTAGTAGAAGAAAGTAGACGTCAATTTGCCTCCGCACCGCGCAACCTGTCAATTCAACTCAAGTTGAATCAACGGCTTAAAGAAATTGCACTGTGAGTAGTCGCTCTTTGTAAACAGATTATACCAAAAACAAAGTTTTCCCGATTGGCATTATAAACATACCCCATAGACCTATATTACAGGATAAATTGATAGAATTTTTGGTTAAAGAGAAATTCAACTTTATTAACCTTGCTTAAGGTCTATTATACCTTGACAATTCTGTAGATAGGAAACGAGCCGAGCGAGAGGGCCAATGTGGGATCGTGTCCTTTTCACTCAGAGTTGCCAAGCTAGGTTGACCATAAAACCACATGAATTTGTCGTCCACTTGGCGTAGTGGTTTGAGCGTAGGCCGCTAGGCTCATTGCACCGGTTGGTTGCGGATTTGATGATTCCCGTCGGGGAAAATTCCGGAAATGGCCTTTCCGTAATTTGCTCTGGTTCGGGAACGCTTCCAGTCCATTGGGCTTAGTTTGGGACCATACAGTTGGTGTATTAGTCTGAAGATATTTATGTATTTATCCATTGTTTACAATGTTTATTTTATTTGTACAGTCATAATTGTATTATTGTGTGGACACCCTAGTAGAAAGAAACACTGTACGACAATAGGCCTCTCACTCGGCTCGTTTTTTGTGCAGCAGTTAGCTGTCTAGTGTTTATTTAGGTTGAAGACATACCCTCATACATTGAGAGCCGGCTCTCATCTGCCTGGCGGGTACCCACTACCCAGCAGCAGCTGTTGCACGCCTAGTGGATCTCATCCGATGGGTACCCGGTGGGCATACCCGCACAATATATGGACTGATATATCCCTCGTTGTAGGCCAGAAAGGCCCGCCCGCCCTAAATTAAATTTTAAAAAATCACCAGTTCACAATATATGCCATTCTAGAAAAATAAGTGGTAGATGTTAAATAAATTCGGTAAAAATGCAAAAATGAGAAAAATATTTGTTTACAAATAGTTGAAACTAATGAACTTGAAAAAATTTGTTTTTGTTTCTCGCCTTTAAATTTTGTAACTGTTTTGGTTTTATTTTTATTTTCGGGGGGATTTCGAAAATACTGGGTGGAAATTCACATAGTCATCTGGCAACACTGGCCACCGTATAAGGCCGGCTACATACAGATCATGTGTGGCTGGCCTAAATCCGCCTAAATCCATCTTCAAAATAGACTCGGCCCAATAATTTAGGATCACTAATCCAAAGAGCAGATTAGCTACCTATTTTTACAAAAGTATACCTACCTATGAAACCATCGACACTTAGATAAACAAAAGCTGCGTTCCATTCACCGTTAATTTTGTTATTTTCTTCCACAAAAACTGTTAAAAACGATAATAATGATCACTTTCAGTACAAGTTGGTGCGAGTGGAACGAGATTTGTGAACGAAAATAACGAAATTTACAAAATTAACAGTGAATGGAACGCACCAAAAATACCAGCTGGCCTACTCCGAAATACGAACCTAACGTTTCGGCTGACGGATTGTCGTGATTTGACATTTCTTCTTTCGTTTTTCTCTACGATTTGACATTGTTTTGATCGTAAATTGAATCCGTACTTCGGACGATCCGTCAGCGACGTATTTCGGAGCAAGGAAGTTTTAGTTACGTTCATGTTTCGGAGTAACCCACCTGTAGATTTGACAAGCGCGTACACCCGTAAGGGACAAAAGATGTATAATCCTGCTAAATTACGCTAATGTCTATGGAACAAGGATATTTTATTACTACAGAATAAACGAGTTTTTGGTTAAGAAGAAATTCAACTTTATTCTCCTGGTTTAAGGTCTATTATACCTTGACAATTCTGTAGACAGAAAAACGAGCCGAGCGAGAGGCCCCAGTTGGGACCGTGTCCCTCTCACTCCGAGTTGCCATGCCAAAATAATATTATCGTTGGGTAGTGATTGTTAGTTTATAAATCAAGCAAATAAATTAATTTATTATTTATCGTGACTATTGTTTATATGATAAACCAACAGTCACGATAAATAATAAATTGATTTATTTGCTTGATTTAAAAACTACCAATCAGTCAAATTAAAAAATAAAAATGAATTCAATTATTATTTATCGCGACTATTGTTTATATGATAAAACAATAGTCACGATAAATAATAAATTAATTTATTTGCTTGATTTAAAAACCACCAATCACTACCCAACGATAATATTATTTTGGCATGGCAATGGCATGGTTTTTTGTGCAGTAGTGAACAGTCCAGGTATGTATTTACGTTCGTGCTATGGAACGTGATCTGACGTATACTACTTCTAAATTTAGTTGGGTGATGCTTTGTTTGGCTCAGCCTGGACCTAAGACCTAGGTACCAAAAGTTTGAGCCCAACAAACATACTCTCCGTTCACAGTTAGTTTACCTCTGACATTTACCTTAAATATTTATTATTGAAAAACGTAGTCGATATTAGGTTTTTATGAGTAATGTAGGCTGTAGGATAAAGCTTAATCTACATCATGGTCTCAAAGGCCAAGTTTAAAGGCTGACTGCGTTTTACATAAATAAAATGAGGAACGTCAGAGGTAAAATAACTGTAAACGGACAATAGTGCGATACGCAGAAAGTGACGAAAGATAGTACGTCTATCTCTTTCACTCTTAGGATATCGGGCGTAAGCATGTCTCGCTCAAGCACGGTATTAGTATTACCGTGTCATCTCTATTGATGCTTTCTCTATGCATCGACATAGTTGTGGCAAGTGCCCACTGGCAAGTAACTTCCGCTATTTCTTGCAGAAGTCAATTGCCGACTTGTTTCCACTGACTGCAATATTTCTTTTGCAAGCATTTGCAAGCCGCTTTTGCAAGTGTGTAGAAGTCAACTTCCTGCAAGATCTTGAAAAACCGTTTCCACAGAAATTGCATACAAATTACTTGCGCAAGAGCGGTCAAACAAGATGCCTAGCAGCCTTGAACAAAGTAACAAAATGGACTCGCAACACGCATAATTCAACGAACAAAATGTTCTGTCAATTCTTGGGGGAGGGGAGGTAACCACTACATTAAAATTGACGCACACTTACTCAAAACATAAAAACAAACAAACTTAAAAACTGTAAAATAAACTGCTTATATACCTATAATATCAGCGGTTCTTTGGTAAACATGGTCGAGTTCTGACAAAATATTTTGCACCTCAAATTCCGCGAGACACCGCCTGTAAACTTTGTGAATCACCTCTCTTGTTGAATTACTAATGATTTATTCATTGTAAATCGTTTTTAACGTCCTGCGACTGGTTTATCACCGCGTAATTCAGTATTTATCCGTTTGTTTACAAAGTTCAAATACTTGACAATTATTTGACAAATAAAAAATACAGTTGCCAGGGTAGAAAAGATTCGTCTATGGTCACAGTAGACTATTCGATTAATTCGTACTCGATTAATTGTATCGATAATGTTTTCGATTCTTATGACATTTAATATTTTAATGAATTTAATAGAAAAATTGCATTAATTACATCAAAAATACTTACATATGAAATGTTACCCCATCTTTTTGTATATTACTATTTTTTGTAATTTCTTTGCACACGTTTAGTGGGACAATTCGGCATTTTTCACGGAGCACCTTACACCGCGAAAACGATACTTACTCTGATCAAATCGATTTCGAAAACAGTTTTTATATACGTGTCAGAGATTTTTGGTCTAGTACCTATAAAAAAAAGCTAGAGGGGAAGATCATGCGATGCGCATCCTGAGTTAATACATCCATGCTAGCAGCAGAATTATTTATTACGTATAATACGATTTTATTTTATAATCTTTGCTGGTTGTATCCCACAATTGGGAATTAATCTCTTATAAAGATATGAGTTTCACCGTGTCTTTGCGGAACCATCCATTTTTCTCGCTCATCTTAAAGATACTAATAATTCTAAATATGAAATGTAGGTAAAATCAATATTTCAAGACTTTCAAGTGTATCCAGGAATCTCTATGCCAGGAATTACTTGAATAATTTCCAGCATAAACATTAATTAAACTTGCTCTAAAAACTTGCAACTTTATAGTGTAAACAAAATAAAGTCGCAAGCTCTTGCTGCAAAGTCAAAACAACCGTGGACTTCTGTGACTTGCCGAATTTGCTGCAAGTCTCACGTGTACACGGTTGTGTAAAATTGCAGTCAGTGGGAACAAGCCGGCAATTGACTTCTGCAGGAAATTATTTTTAATTTGTAGTCATATATGTTTTATACTTTGTGAAAAATCAGTTTTCTATAGCTTTAGACGGTAACGTCGGTAACAATGTTATGCTAGGGTGACCATAAAACCATGACTTTATCGTTCACTTGGCGTAGCGTAGTGATTTGAATGCACGCCGCTTGGCTCATTGCACCCGCTACCGCCTGCGGCTTCCCGCCCGCGCCCCGCCATCGCTATGTTGTGCGGGTCACGTCACATTTGACAGGTCTCTATTTGGCTTAGCGGAGTAGTATGTATTTTTTATTTGTAGCTGTTGACCATGGTTAAAACAGCAACAAATTATTTTGTCCTAAAGATGGAATCCCTTGGCTTGGTATAGCATACTTGTAAATCGGGTCTATTATCAAGTCTCATAATAAGCTATGTAACACCTTTTTTTAGATAGGCTCAGTACCTATCTTGTTTGTGATGTTCGAACAAACAGACAAAAATGCTAAAGGTAAGGTACCTATTTTGGATTCAAAGTTCAAATAGGTACGTTTAAATAGCGTAGTAAGGAGAGGTACCTAGCTACTTTTACACCTTTGGCAGACATTAGAGACACCTCCGTCATAGCCTTGGATTATAGCTATAAAATATTGGTTACATGTGTTACGCATGTATCCCATCCCACTAATATTATAAATGTGAAAGTTTAATGGATGGATGTATGGATGGATGGATGTTTGTTACTCAATCACGCCAGAACGGCTGAACGGATCTGGATGAAATTTGGCACAGAGATAGATTATAGTCTGGAATAGAACATAGGCTACTTTTTTTAAAATTATACGCTGACGAAGTGTCGGGCAAAAGCTAGTTATTAATATATGTTAAATAGTAAATCACTGAATTTTATTATTGCGTGGGCATTCTAATAAGGGGCCATCCATTAATTACGTCACACGAATTTCATGATTTTTAGACCCCTCCCCCCTTGTCACAGCTGGTCACATTTTCGGGACTCCCCCCTCCCTGTGTGACGTCACATATTTTTTACAATTTTCAGAAATTTTCAAAATTTTTCTTTTAATATTCCTATTTCGGTTTTAATACTTAGATATATTAGATTTTTAAATGTGACGTCACAAAACTTAGGACACCCCCCACCCTCTTGTCACACAATGTCACATTTCGTCGACCCCCTCCCCCTTTACGTGTGACGTAATTTATGGATGGCCCCTTAGAAAAGGACAGTATGGTAGCTTGGAGCCTCCTACTCGGCTCGTTTTTTGTGCAGAAGTAACTGTCTGTGTGTTTTAGTTACCTACATTATAGGTTAACGATCACGCCCAATTTAAGCCCGATCAAGTTGCCAATCAAATTGTCTCGTATGTACTCCCTTTACTTCTTCTGAAGTCTCTTCCATAGGTTTTGCGTCTAATGGGCTAATGGTCTAATGAGCTTTCTACAGGTCTATGGTTGTACCACAGACGGACAGAACAACATCCTCCTCTCTAGACTCTGTGCTATGAATAAAAATTAAGTTCTCTTCCTGTTACCGGTTTCTAAAAGTTCTTTTTAAGAAAACTAAATATAATATCCAAATAATATGTTAAGTAATACAATATATAATTCGTTTGTATTTTATTATTATTCTTCTTTGTTTTAAATATAAAAAATACCATCTTCTAAAATTAAAAAGGCTTATAAATGATCCATTTGACGAATCATTTTGAAAGAAAGAAAATGGCTGCCAATGTGCTCTGCGCGGCGATTACCACTCCTTACAGTGTTAATTTTTGATAAAATAAGTAGAAATAAAGCTTGGCTTTATAAACTTTCTCATCTTATATTCTTTGTGAATTACATTTTGTTTAACAATAAGGTTGAAAAAGTATTTCCTAAATTCAATGCCCTCAAGTTATGAAAACGACATGGCGGACTGATAATCGACCAATAGGAAGCCAGCATTAGGCGTTTCAGAATTGCATGTACTCACATTTCGCGTCATTACGTTTTCGGTGCCTTCTTTCATCAATAAAATCGAGCACGTAAATCTTTTCATATCAGTGATTTGAGTGTTTTCCTGTGCGTTATCATGAGACCGTGCTAAATATTGTGTATAGAACTTGTGAGACGTCCACATAATGTAAAGCATCCCAAACGGCTGGGATCATGACTGCGTTGGATTTAGGATGAACTGAAATGCTAAACCATCTTTTTGTTTTTGTAAACAAGACTATGTTTTTACGATACACGTGCGAGACTGTATACAATTGACAGTTATTTTCAATGATGTCGGGAAGGGGGGCGAAGAAACGCGGGAGGCCTCCAAAATCGGGGAGTTTTGAGAAAACAAGAAAATTTCAATATCATCTATTGAAAAAACCAAAATATTTACTAAATCAACAAAATGCGGGTTCATCGTCCCTGGTTAGCACACCTTCTGCTTCTAGAGCGTCCTCCCCGCAAGGAAGTGATATAAGCAGGCGTAGTACACGAAAACAGAGAGGAGGGAAAACCCATAAAAATAAAAGAGGTGGAATATCAGGTGCGTATTCACGAAGAGGATATAATCCTCAAGCAGCGGATTATCATGAGTCTGAATACCATTACGGATCTGATTTTGGAGATGAAAGCGATAGGTCTGAACCGGAAGAAGACCGCGGCAGCGAGAGTTCGGAGGGCAGTGTTGGCGGCGAGGGTGCTGGGAGTGACAGTGATCTTTCGGTTAGCAGCTATAGCACTACTGGTGGAACCCCTCGCAAGGTCAATAACAGTTTGGCCAGACCTCCTAGCCCTGATCCTCTGTGGCTACAACAAGAACGCCATGTTCCTGCTTTGGACCTCCCTACTTCTTCTGATGACTTAATAATTAATCAGAATTTAGTTTTACAAGTGGTTGGTGTGTATGAAGTGTTGCGACACTTCAGGCACCTCGTAAGACTATCTCCTTTTCGCATTGAGGATCTGTGTGCAGCTATAAGTTGTGAGGACCAGAGCACTCTACTTGTAGAGGTGCATTTGATGCTATTAAAAGCCCTGCTTAGAGAAGAGGATGCACAACAAACACATTTTGGTCCTTTGGATCATAAGGACAGTGTCAACATTACATTGTTTCTGTTAGATGTCATGACTTGGCCAGAAGTTCTTAGAATTTATATGGAAAGTGACAAAACATTTGATCAAAATGTGGTCAGAATTGTAAATTTAAGTGAATACCCATTTACGTCGGTGGATGATCGTCTGGCAGTACTTCAGTTCTTGTGCAATCAGTTTCTTATAACTAATCCAGTTCGAGACGATCTCTTAAGTGAAGGTAAGTTTAATCATACTAGCATTTATTTAATTTATAAGCATATGGTATACAAAACTTACGAATATAGCCCCACAAAACCGTGCAATTGGTTTGACTGTGGGATTGATTGAGTCTCTTTTAACTAAATTATATAATACAATAGGTACTTAGGTGCTTAGCTTATAACATTGGGTTAAATAGTGTCTTAGCAACTTCTTTTTAATTATGTTTGTCGGTTTCACTACTAATATCTACCGGCAAGCTATAAAGTAGGTATGGTAAACATTTTTTAAGCGTTCTACATTTGTTTTATATGAATTATTATGACATCAACATAGGGTGGGCATGGTCATATTTTGAAGTAATCACACTTAATTATTAAAAAAACATATAAGTGTGAGTAGGACTCGCACCCTGAGGGTTTGGTACAAACTCAATAGGAGTAGAATTTTCAAGAACACTAAAAAGTATTTATTTTGATTTGTAAAGAGTTGCTTTAATATTCATGTACATGTCTCTAGCTTCAGAAAAATTGAGACCCCCATACAACATTTCAACCCTTATTTTACACCCTTTGGCGGTTGAATTTTCAATAACGCTTTTTTTTTATTTGTTGCCTTGATTCAAATTTTTATATCTAGCTTCAGAACAACTGAGACCCCTATACAAACTTTAACCGTTTAGTTTACCTCCTTAGGGGTGTGAAATGTTCCAAAACTCTTCCTCACCTCTACACTATAAAAGGTACCTTCTGTTAAGATAACTAACACTAGGCAGTTTGGGCTGTGCACATCTTGACAGATGGACGGACAACAAAGTGAAACTATACAAGTTCAAATTTTTCCTTATGATGTATGGAACTATTATTGTTAAAATTTTCTTTGCTTACCTGGAATGAACTTAAAATCATTTGATAATTTTGAAGTGAACCTAATGCTATACCTAAACAGCACTAAATGTAAAAAAAATAGTAGGTATGTTAACAAGTCATCAAACAAACAGTTTTGCGTTAAATTATGTATATTAGTATGTATTTACAAACTAAAAGTAGTAGGTATATGTAGTAATATCAGTTATCTGGTTTCCATAGTACAAGTTCTGCTTAGTTTGGGATCAGCAGGGCTATTACGTATCTCAGTTGACAACTGGCGTCGGTTGTACACCGTACTTTGATGGTAAATTAGAATGACATAACATTGGTATTACATATTTTGGTGAATGGATATCAAGGTACATTGAGTTAAAGTTAGGTTAGCCCTGCAAGAAATACGTAATACTAATGTTAAGTCATTCTAATTTACCATCAAAGTTCGGTGAACAACCAAAGCCAGTTGTCAACTGACATACGTAATAGCCCTGTGTAAAAAAATATCCCAGTATATTTATTATTATTATTTAATAGTAAATATGTCCTCTTTTTTATTTACAGTTCCTATACATTATGATGACCATTGCCGTGTATGTCATCGTTTAGGAGATCTATTGTGCTGTGAGACATGCCCTGCAGTGTTCCATTTGGAATGTGTTGACCCTCCTTTGGGAGATGTACCATCTGAAGACTGGCAATGTGTATTATGTAAACAACATAAAACTATAGGTGTGACAGACTGCCTTCCAGATGCTGAAAAACAAGGCTTAATGTGTCGTCATGAGCATCTAGGTTTTGACAGGCATGGAAGAAAATATTGGTTTATCGCACGGCGCATATTTGTGTAAGTCTTTGAATAATTTCTATGTACAAAAACTTTTAATAATTTGTGATAATAATAGTTACGAAACTCCACAAAAGTATATTCTAAAATATTAAAATGGCCCCAGCAAAGTAATGTTATATTATACAGATGGAGAAAATGAATCAGTCATGGAGAGAAACTAACATAAAAATTAAGAATTTACTCAAAGGAAATATTCCTTTAAAAAAAAAAAGTAAAACTACATTCAAAGATTTTTGATAAATCATCTGTTTGAGGCAGGAACGGAACTGGTGAAATGGAAATAACACATACGCTATTTTTAAGATACCGTTCGAAAATGTCAGAGGATAAATTTCTTCTAAATAATACAGAATTGAAATTGATTGAAATTGGGACTAGTAGTATAGTATAAGTATAGTATAAGTATAGTATAAGTTTATTCATCAAAACAAAAACTTACAATAAACAGTTCTGTAGGTACTAATATTAGGAGTAGGCGGTAGTTAATAACAGGTAAAACAGAAATTTGGAAGACAAAACATAAATCGATTGTAGGTAAGTATACAATTCAAGAACTTTACCTCCCGTGCTAGTTAAAAAACTGTGTTACGGCAAGGTAGTGATTCTCGTTTCATATAAATACAGATCAATTTTGTGTGCGCTCAACTCGATTGTACTGAGCGATCTACCCGCAACAGTGCGAGCAAAGCGTTTTCGTTGATCCGCTTGTACAATGAATAATAAACATGTTTTTGTAGTATATGTAACTACGTCAGATACATTTTTAGGTCTTGAAGTTGTTGTTTTTAAGTGCAAGTTATACCAGAAGCTACAAAAGAGATCAACTTAGTTAAGAACATTAAACAAAAAATAATAAAAAGAGAAAAAAAATATAAAAGTAACATGAAAAGTAAAAACTTACAACATGCTCATGATTTATAGTACGTTTGCTTAGTGACTAGGGTATAGTGGTGATTTAAATAAGTAATGTGTCCAAAATTGAAGTTAAAAATGTGTATAAAATATATATAAATATATTATAAAGGTGTATAAGATTATATATATATATATATATGTGCATAGTCATTATAGAAAAGTAATTTGTGTAAAATTTATATTTGTTTTATAAGTAGCGGTGTAGTGTATATTTAAATTATGTATACATAAAGTAATTAAAGTTCACTTTTTTATTACAAGTATGTCTTCAGTATCAATATAGTCAAGCTTCTGTAGAAACTCTTCCAGTGTTTTTCCACATTGGTATTTAGTTTTATTATGGAGGAGAACATCTTTATTAATTCGGTTATATAGGAATGGCCCCAGAAAGTTCGGAAATCCTTGAGCAAAAGTAGTCTTGCATCTAGGAATTGTGTACACTGTATGTGCCCGTCTTTTTGATAAGTCACTGCAGATAGGATGAGAATGTTGTCTCATGATAATGAGTTTAATAAAGAGCTGGCGTACAGTAAGTACAAGCGACTCACTGTATAGGTTTGTAGTGGGGAATCTAAACGGTTTAAATGTTAAAACTTTGAGAATAGCGCGCTGTGTGCGTTCTAGTTTAATAAGAGTTGTTTTTCTCGCTCCTCCCCAAGTATGGATACCGTAAGTTATTATTGATTGGCATAGAGTTAAATAAACGATTTTGTTAGTTGAGTTGTCTCTCAAGTGTCGAATTTTTTTAATTATTGGTATAAGTTTACGAATTCGAGACTTTAGAACATCGACATGATGTTTCCAGGTTAGATTTTTATCGATAGTTATACCAAGATATTTAATAGTATCTGCAGGAGAAATAGTGTAACAATCGCAATTCACAGTGTCGAGGTTTAAACATGTATGAGCTTTTATTGTAAAATCTGAACTGGGCTGAGTGTTGTTATAAATAGAAAATGTTAAATATTTCGTTTTGTTTAGATTAATAGTGAGCAAGTTACTGTTAAGCCAATCTATAATAACACGCATACCATTTTCGGCTGTAATGCGTGCATCTTTCCAGTTTGGACCGGTAAATACGATGACAGTATCGTCGGCAAATGTTATGATTTTTGCATTAGGCAATTTGATATTACACAAGTTGTTGATGTACGTTAAAAAAAGTGTTGGTCCAAGAACAGAGCCTTGAGGTACCCCAAAAGTCACAGATTCCTTCCGGCTAAATCTATCATCAAGTCTTATAACTTGGGATCTATCATAAAGATAATCTTTTAAGAGATTCAGCGGTAAGCCGCGAATCCCCATTGACTCCAATTTACGTAATAATAGGGGGCCAGAGACAGTATCAAAAGCCTTAGCCAAATCTAAGAAAACTCCAATACACTTTTTCCTATTATCTAGATTATCGGTAACATGAGTCACAAGGTCTTGGATGGCATCTACAGTGGATATTTTATGTCTGAACCCGTACTGATTCTTTGCTAGAAGGTTATTTTTTTCCAAGAAATTTACAAGACGACTATTAATAAGCTTTTCCAGGATCTTGGCTAGAACAGGTAAGAGGGATATGGGACGATAATTAGTGATACTGTCTCTGTTCCCCGACTTGAAGACAGGAATTACTATGGATTTCTTTAGAGATTTTGGGTATACCCCCGACGATAGACATAGGTTACATATATGAACAATAGGAGTTGCCAGAAAATTTATACATTTTTTAATAAATATGGTTGATATACCATCCCACCCACAAGAGGATGTATTCTTTAGGGACATTACAATTTTTTTAATTTCAGTTAAGTCGGTTTCTAATAGTACGAATGAATTTAGGTACGTATTATCTGATTTATAGTTCATAGCCAAGCTTTCTTCTGATGACTTAATATGTGATAAAATGTCTGTAGCAAGATTTCTGCCCACGTTGACGAAGAAATCATTTATATAGTCAAGCGATTCTTGGGGTGTATCTTTCACTCTCAGGAGATTTTTGGAGATATCAGATTTCATAGAATTGTTAAATCCACAAACTCGCTTTATGACATTCCATGTTTTTTAATATCTTTTTTACAGTTTTGTAGATCAGAACGGTCATGAGCATTTTTAAGATTGTGAAGTATGTTATTGCAGTGATTTCTGTAGCGTTTATATGTGGTTGCTAAATTTAAATCAAAAGGGGATTTTTTATGGCGCCTATGAAGTGTGTCACGAAACCTCATACACTTTAATAGGCCAGGGGTGACCCAGGGCTGGTAGGTTATTTGTCTGTTTGGCACTGTAGATATTTTGGTAAATTTTTTGATGACTATTGATACTCTGTCTAAGAACATATCGGTAGCTTTATTAGGGTCTTTAGTATTAAGAATGTCTTCCCAATTTACCTTGGATATCATATTATATGCTTGTTGATAATTAATTATACTTCTAGTTTTTTGCAGCTTATGGGGGTTGTAATGTTGGGAAGAAGGTATAGCAAGATAGACACAACTGTGGTCAGTAACCGATGAATTGCAGACTGCAGTCATGACTTTAGATTTGGATTTGACCAGACAGTGGTCCAGGCACTTTGAATCACGTGTATGTATTGTGTGACTGGGTAAGAGACCATGGATGGCGAGTAGGTCGAGGTATTCATCAGATCTAGAATCACAACTATTTCCGCCTATATCTATGTTTAGGTCTCCCAGTATATAGATATTGGGTATGTGTTTTAGTCCAGTCAGTAGTGTATCAAGAGAATGTAGAAAATTTGTACATGATATGAAAGAAGGTGATCTGTAAGTACATATGAAAGCATGATAGTTACCTAATTTTACTACAAGACTATCAGCATCGGCTAGGTCAGGTTCATATACGGTGATATCAGTTATAGTATTACGGATATAAACAATGACTCCACTGTTTTGGTTGATATGCTTAGAAGATTGATAGCTATTGTAAAGATCCATTGTTGGTATATTGACACAGTTTTGTAGCCAACATTCCGACAAAATGATTATATCATATTCAAGGTTACTTCGTGATAGGAATATTTTAAAGTCCTCAAAATTCTTATTAACACTCCGAATGTTCTGGGCAATAACATGAAGGGAGATTTCCAATTTTGAATTTAGCTCATTAAATGCACTTGGGTCACCAACCAGATACGATTCACCAGCGTTGATCAAAAGATCAACGTCAGTGGCAACTATATCAAGATCATTAATCATTGTGAGTCTTTAGGTATTATACTATTAGGGGATATGTATTTGGTTGGTGTAGAGTGCCTGCGAGCCGAAGTACCAATAGTAGGTAATAGGAGAGGAATGATTCTTGACCCGACTGATGAAGACCTGGAGACATAAATGCAGATGATATATGTAATGTAAGATAATAATTCACCACTATATAGATACAATAAAATAGTAATATATGAAAGTGTAATATCAAATAATAATAATACTATGCTGGACAGAATAAATAATAAGTGTAAAGTAATGTAAGTTACTAGAGAATCACATAGCATGGTCTCAGGTATAGGATCCCGCTTACTGGGTATGACTATTAAATAGTGACGGTAATTATCTAAGATAGTAGAAAAAAGTAACTCTATTGAAATCGCTTGAGGTAGTCACGATTGACGTAGTGCAGCGACTTGTTCGTGCGATTTGATTAGTATAGCAGTTTGACCTTCTTCCTTGCGCAGCAACACGTTTCCACGAGAAATCCAGCAGTATTTAAACTGTCCATTCTTAACCAGATCGCGCGCATCTGCATATATTTTTTTAGTCATGGTGGTAATGGCCTCCGAAACATATACTCTGGTTCTATCTCCTTTGAAACCTATGTGTTCCAGGGCCAATTTATTATTATTTCCATCTGTATTAAATTTTTTTACGGCTGCGAGTAGATCTTCTTTTTGATTTATATAGTTGAATTCAATCACAATTGGAGAGTTGTTGTTCTTGCCTCTTCTATACATTAGTGGTACGTCAATCATAGGCTGCATATACAAAGCTGAGTATAATTTAGTAATAATATCTGGGATTTTCTCTTTATCTTCTTTAGGGATATTCCTTATTTCGACAGTTTTCTTCTTCTGCTGCTTTTGAATTTCATGTAGTTGTAATTCAAGCTCATCAACGCGTTTATTTGCAATGGCATGTTCAGTTTCAAGAGAGGCTATTTTCTCATTTGCTTGCATCAGATTAGTAGCATTAGCTTGTAGTAATTTTATAATTTCCGAGTTAGATTGGAGTATTTGTGCATTTTGCTGTTTCATCACGTGAACCTCGGCATTGAGCATGTCTTTGAAAGACTGCATTATAGATTCTTTGAGATCCATAACAAAGTCAAAATCTGGATATTTACGTTTCCTGAGGTTGACATTTTTGACAATCTCATTTAATTCATTCTCAGTGCTGAGATCTGGTTGCGAGGAAGACATAGCTGACCAACCTGATTTCGGAGTATGATGCGTCATTTTTTGATCTACAGATTTTGCTTATACTATGTCGTCTCAGTATAGTGGGGTTCTGGAGAGAGTAAGATGGAAGTAGCTTGCCTTTCGTTTCGCCTTATGTCCCGTGATGAGTGGTAATATACGCCAGGACGGGTCAGCTACGATTCTAAACTGTGTTGTCTACCGGACAAGAGCTATTGTTGAGTATACGGGATCACTTTATTATTATCGGAATTTAATGACACGTCTAGCTTGCTTAGTGACTTGGACGAGAAGTGACTTCACACTTCGATTTCAGTCAATTTCAATCAACAAAGCAACATTGGACCAATGAAACAAATTATTATTGGAACATGGTCGAAAAAGTTACGTAATAAGCCTACAATATTTACAAAAACAACATAAAATTCACAAAAACAAGGTTCAAACAGCAGTTTTATAGGACAGTCTTTTGCAAGCTACAATCTATTCCAGACAATTTTTGGTAACAGAGGATCTACCTCTGAATGTAAAATTAACAACTACACCTCCTTCAACTTTATAATCTGATATAGGCTTTTGGTTCAGTTGGGACCCTAGAGAGCCTAAAGTACGTCATACACTGTGGCTGACACCATACCCCTGCGTAGGCAAAACTGCACAAGTAACATCTCCGGTAGACCGTAGCGTGTATGGCGTACATTAGACCTCTTTGGCAATATGAGGAAAACGAAGAGATCCTATAACTGTTCAGTTTTTTTTCCTTTAGAGGTACAGACCCCTAAAACAACTCAGGCCTAATTCGCATTACTCGTATGCAATTGCTGATCAGTTTGCACTCATTCGTGTTCGGTTCTGTTTCTGCTATCACACTAACGGGTTGCGGGGGTCACTGCCGTTTAACCAAAAAATGTTTGAATTTTTAGTTTATTACCAACGTTTCATATACTATCCATTTCAAAAACAACTTGTTCCGAAAAGATTTCATTTTACAAACAATTACTTTACAAATGTTCATTTTAAAAATGACCTGGGGCCCTACCACCACCTCTTATAGCAGTATTGTTTTAACGTTTCAGCGACTTTTGTGTGTCATTGCACAAAAGGTCGCTGAAACGTTAAAACGTTCCTATAATTGAATCTGTCACGTTGGTTGGGTTGGAAACGTGGGCTTTGAGTTGGTTAATACCTCCACAATGTGGTGGTGTACGGCCACTCAAGCCTCTGACTACCCCCGAATGGGGATAAAAGTCGTGACGTTACATTTTAATATTTTTTTATAATTGAATCGCGATAAGAGGTCGTGGTAAGCCCCCTGTTCCGCAAATATTTCATTTTAAAAACAAACACTTTAAAAACATTCATTGGCTCCTATTTCTGCGTTCAGGGTCACCAGTAACCTAACACGAAGGGAATGACGGACGGACTTCGAACCTAACCCAGCCAAGTCGAGTTCCCCGAAGTTCCGAGCTCCTTTCACTCGCTCACTCGTGCAATATGGAAAACGTTTTAATTCTAAACGCTGTTTTACTAATGATATGTTTCAGAAATGAATTGTTTGTCAAATGATAGTTTGTAAAATGAAAGTTTGTCAAGTAATTATTTTATAAACGGAATAATTTGACACGTTTTGTTGTATAATTATGAAATGTAAAATGACGTGTTTGCCAATCGTGTGTTGTAAAATGAGTAAAATATTTTTTGGTCATTTGGACGGACCCCAGTTGCGAGCGTGTTCCAACCGTTGCGCTGGGCCACTCGCACGCTCGGCGCACATTGCGAACCGATAAAGGCCTTGGAGCCATCCCAATGGCTGAATGCGAGCGTGTTTCCACCGGGGCGATGGATCAACGGGCTTGCAACGTGTGGGTTGCGTTGCGTACACGCGATGAGCTTGCCGCGCACTAGCTGCTAGCGCAGCGGCGTCGATCATCCCGCTGAAAAGGGGGCGTCCATAAATTACGTGAGGTGATTTTTGGGATTATTCGACCCGCCCTCCCCCCTTGGTGAGATTTCGTGAGATTTTGCTCGACCCCCTCCCTCCCCCTCTAATCTCACGTGAGATTTTTCAAAAGCTATATTCTAGAGGCGAAACATGTTTTACTTAATTTAACCCAGTTTTCTTGCAATTTTACACTGATTCTTGCGGTAAAAAAACATTACGTGAGATTTGCCGAGACCCCCCCTCTCCCCAACGTGAGATATGGTGAGATTTTGCTCGACCCCCTCCCCCCCCTAAATGACTCACGTAATTTATGGACGCCCCCAAACAAGTTCGCAAATCGCTAGTGGGATAACGCCGTCAAGCCCGATGCTCGAGTTGCCCGCGACCACGCTTTTTTATATTAGTAGACACGTTGCTAGCAGATCAAAGTCAAAGTCAAAGTCAAAAGGTTTTTATTCATGTAAGCTCATTAGAGCATTTATAAATAGTCAATATAAACAATATTTTAGCGTTACCACCGGTTCGAAATGTTGCTTCCATTGAGAAGAGCCGGCAAGAAACTCAATGGTTTCTCTTTTCAAAAGAATAATTGTATACATTTTCAAACAGTAACGCTATGTGAGCAGGCATGCATTAACACAGTGTGAGTAAAAAAGAAAATAAGGTATTTAAATAAAATATTTAAAAAAAAATAATAAAAACTAGCCTAGAAAGCTGTGCATGCCTACTCCCACTTAACTGTCAAACCAAAGCCATTCACCAATATATAATCACCAATAAATAATCACCAAGATCATTCACCAATGCCGTCTGTTAGTGTTCATTACGATCTTTGCCATAATAATTTAAACAAATTCATGAAAATAATAATAAACAATTTAAAAAAAAATACTTTTCAATAAATGGTATAAAATAAAACATAAAATAATTAATTAAAAAACAAGACTGTCTAAAAAGTAAAAAAGAAGTTACTTGTTTTTAGGGTTATTCTTTTTAATTTTTAGGCAGTCATTCTTTAAAAAAAAAAAAAAGTGTAGTCGTAAATTCGGGTCATTGTGTCCAAATTCAAAATATTTGTACACTTTTTAGTGAATCTGAAAATGGCGATGTATGGTACTACTCAACACCAGAGCAGTTTGAAGATTTACTAAATGTTCTCGACTGTCAAGAGATGGAAGCTCCCTTAGTACGAGAACTTATAGAAATGAAGCAAGAAATCATAAGACAAATGGAAATAACTGAGCATCTTACAAATCAACTAAAGGGCAATCGCAAATCGTATCTAGAAGTTGAAAATGCTAATATTATAAAACTACGAAAATTGAAGGAACAACAAAGACAAGCCCATAATGCAGGATTGAAAATAGACGATGAAAAGATAGATAATGTCTCATCTCTAGTTAATGATGGGGATGTTGTAAATGAAGTTACTGTGATCAGTGAGGACACAACACAGGATGATGACGGAAATCAACAAGACCCAGAGGAAGAGGATGCTAAAAAAGGCAAAAATAATTCTCTGATAAAGACTAAAGTATCATTACAAAGGAAACATGAAGAAGGTAATGTTATTATTTATTATGATTTAATTAACTGAAAAATTTACATATTAGAAATGTTTTTGAAAAGATTCAACATTCTAACTAGACCATAATGAGTTGATTCTACTTTATACAAGCACTGACTTAATGCATACTAACGTACTACTACTACTAATGTATAATATTAATAAGTTATTGTTCAGTTGTTTGTTAGTTTTTCATATGTGTGTGTTAAATTTTAAACAATTTTATCACATAATTTCTTTGTTACAGTGACAGAAAGATTGACGAGGCTCAAAACCAATCAAATTTCAAATGGGACATACTTATTTAAGTTAGGCAATGAAAATAGCTTTAAAAATTATGTAAACCAATACACTACAAACCCACTAGCTTTGAACAAACCCCAAAGAAATGAAGAAAGAGACAAAAAGCGATATATGTCCCATAAGTTTTCACTGGCATCAGCACAAGAATTTAAATGGGTTGGCTTACTGAATGGTAATATTATAGCTATGTATTGTTCATTTATTTTATTGTATTCCTGCTCCATCTTATTTGGTGTTATTGTTTTTTCCACAGCAAAAAAACCATTACTAGTGGCCACACTAAGGCAAACATTATTGCAGTTGGAGTCTAATATAGTATTACAATTCATGCATCCCAACTGGTCCCTGTTAAGAAAGCCGTGGGTGCAAGCTGTACAGCTATGCCAAGCACCTCGGGATTTTTCCAGGGCTCTTTGTGTTCTTCAGGTAAAATACTCCTTTATATTAATGGGGACTGTATGGAATGCTCTTTACAATTATTTATGACAAAAATTATAATTTTATAAACATAAGTGTTTATTTTTATAGGCATGTATTAAAAGTGTAGTTTGGGTACCAGCTTGGCATGAACAACTAGGCCATGCGAAGTTGATACGCACTACTGCTGCGGAACGTGAAGAACGTAAAAAACTTGATAAACGAGAGAAAAAGGAACGAGATGAGGAGGAAGAACGTTATCGTACTGCATACAATTTTGTTAAATATTCTCTCGGCCTTCGTCATCAGGTAAATTATTTTTAAATTTTAATCCCTCCACGAATTATATACCATTGTTTTTAACATTTTTGGTTGGTTTTATTAGGCGTGGAAACAAAAAGGCGAAGAATATAGAATTCATGGACAATGGGGTTGGTTATGGAATTCCTCCACTAGAAAGTACAAAAAGTACAGCAATGCAAAACCAGGCCTTTGCACTGGCCCTGCTAAGATTGCAGTACGAGTTAGAGAAGGAAACACAATTAAAGCCATTGCTGTTGAACCAAAAACTTATGAATATCTGACATCAAGTGAAGCTGAGAATAAAGATGTAATGGATAAGTGTAAGTTGTGGTTATTATTATATTAGTTGTAAAAACTTTTATTTTTGTTCACATACCTATAGCTAGCATACAAAAACGTTTCATTACTACCTGTACTTGTTGATTACAGTGCCTCCCTCAATGCGTAACTTAAAAGTTGAAAAAGATGAAGATGGTTTTGAAGAAATTGATGTAGAAAAAGCTTTGAGCTCCTCTATGAGAAGATATTATCCTAAAATTGCAAAGAAATCAAAATTGGACGATTTTTTAGCTCGACGCACATATTTAAAATTTATGGAAGAGAAAAAGTTGGCTAATTTGTTAGTGAATGTAAAAAAAGAAGAGGTTGATGTAAAAAGTGAAGATGATAAAAACATAGATGTAGAAAACGATGAACCTGAGCTTGATATGCCCTCAATATGTGAGGCAAGCAGTGGAACTAAAGAAAAAGATATGGACCTGAAAAATGTCGACGCACTTCGAGATAAATATCAAACATTATCTCAGTTGACGAAAAAATATAAATGTTATTCACATGGTTGCAACAAAATAGACAAATCAGACATTCTACAGGGCTCCCAAGTTAAAATAAGTTGTTATTCGCCTTTGTGCATTAAAAAAGGTCAACTTTTGAATGAGCTTGTAACATTATTGAAAAGTGGTAATGTTAATTCCACAAATCTACTTGGAAATTCTAAAGACGGTACGAAAATGTCAATTTTAGAGCAATATTTGCTAGGTAAAAGTTTCACAAGCTCAAATTCCAACGACAATATATTAACAGACTTACTATCAGCCGTTGCATGTGCTCAAGAATGCGACAATAAAAATTCCGATTGCTATGTAAAAAGGAAACTGAGTGATGGTGATGTAAATTTTAAAGTTGAAAAGGATGATGAAAGTGCGGATATTGTCAAAACTGAAAGTACGCTCGAAGAATCCGCCGTGCCGGCTGTTGGGAATGAGATGGACATTGATATCACATGTAACAACAATGAAGAGAACGAAGTTGAAATTGGTCCCTTGAAAGAGTTAACGGATGGTGACTCAACGGAAAATAATATGGATGATTGCACAGTCGAGGATAGCAAATCACGTCCACCAATACCTAAACTGAAAATAACGAGGGGCAGGTCGTCGAAGGCATCCGCTAATGTGCCAAGTGCGGGAAACAATAGTGAGCAAAAGGATTCGTCTTATAAGTGTTCAGTGACACCAGCTAAAACTCAAGATAAGGCAAAATATCGCGCGCTAGTTAACAGAAGGTTTGGTTTGACAAAGTCAATTAAGAGAGAGGATAAACTTGTAATAAAAGAAGAAAAAAATGAAGGCAATATTGTTAGAGTGTATTCAACGGAGACTCCCTGTGGAAAAGTTTACCTTAAGAGAGTACAAACATCAGCAGTAGAGAAGAAAAAGAAAAGAACCCCTGTCAAATATCCTCTTTGCTCCACATTCCATACTAGAAGTAAAGCTAAAACTATCATGGTATTACCACACCATGAACTGAAAAAATTATGCCGCCAAGCTGGCCATATTGTAGTAACAGGTTTTAGTCATAACGCCAAACCTAATCAAGCAGTTTGGCCGTATCCTTGTCCCAGGCCATTGTTTAAAACTTGTTGGCTATATCGTACTGTAAATCTACAATGGCTTGCTAGTGCAGCTTTGCAGCTTCGAATCATGTGGGCTTGTTTACGTTGGGATGACATGGCGGCTAAGCCAGCGTCCGCGGATGGCAAGCATCAATTGACAACCGATACGGAGATAGTATCTCTTGAATTATTAAAACATCGCCACATAGGGCAGTTTTCAGAGAGAACACAATATCTTCGTCGACGAGTTGTAATACCTCTCGAATTACCTAAAACTGTTCGTGAGGTAACATCAATTCGTAGCGGTTTAAGAAAAAGAAAGCGTGCTGAATCGCCACAAAATACAGAACCCCAGGTAAAAATAATAATCGAAGTAATGTTATGTAAATAACGTAGATTGAGATAATATTATTAAAAATATGTCTTTAGGTTTCAGAAGAGTGGGTCGATGAAGATAAATTAGAGCTCTGGGAAGTACGACAATATGGAGAACGAACAGAACGAGCTACGCCAGTGACGCGCACATCCACTGGCAAACTGCCACAACGTAACGTGGCTCCACCGCCGAACGCCTCTGACCTCAAGGATAAAATGGAGCAGCAACTCAGGGAACAGAGAGCCGCACACCAGCAAAAGCGAGCTCTCGAAATGTCGCAAGGTACGTCTCAAATGATGTTTAAACCAAAACGGCGGCACCATAGTCTCTTGAAAACTCATGACAGTCTTCTTCACACAGAAAAAGCGAAATCCACACCCAACCAGAGCACCGGAAAGAGCACTCTTACGTCGCTACTCACGACGAGTGCCACAACTCCCGTCGGTCAGAAAACCGTCATCGGTACCCGAAGGATCATCATGACGAAGGGCGTCGACGGATCCACGCGAGTCATCAGTCAGCCGATCGCAGGGCCGACCAAAGTCGCTCAGGCCGAGACCTCTACGCCCAAGCCGGCTCCGATCCCGCCCAAGGAAGGGCCGCAGAAGGTTCAGATCATACGGACTCCCGACGGAAAGATCACCGTCCGGGGACTGCTGGCGGGACAGCAGCTCGTTCAGATGCCGGACGGGAAGCTCCACATCACGCTGGCGGGCCAGCACGGCGTCACGGGCCAACTCGTGGCCGCCTCCCCGGCGCCCAAGCCCGGCGACGGCGCCGCCCTGCAGCCCGAGCGGGAGGCGCCGCCCGCGCGCCAGCTCGCGCCCGCGCCCGCGCCCGCCGCAGCCCCCGCTCCCGCGCCCGCGCCCGCGACTCAGGTGCTGGTGCAGGCGGGCGCGCGCGCGCTGCACACCGTGCTGCTGCAGGGCCAGCTGGTGCCTCGCGCCGCGCCGCCCGCCCCCGCGCCCGCCCCGCCGGCCCCGCGCCCGCGCGCCGCTACGCAGCAGATCATCGTCAACAACCCCGCACTCGTGCAGCAGATCGCCGCCGGCAAGATCCAGCTCGCGACCGTGAACGGCCAGCAGGTGCTAATCAGGCCCACGGGCAACAACCAGGCCCAGATCGTGGCGCACATCGGGCAGGGCCCGGGCGCGGCGAGCGTGGCGCAGGCGGCGGCGCCGCGGGCCGCGCCGGCCCCAGCGCCCGCCCCCGCGCCCGCGCCGCAGCCCCCGCCGCCCCCACCGCTCGCGGCGCCGCAACACCTCACCGAGGATGAGATTGTGGAAAAACACCTATTGGTGGGCCAGCCTCCCGGAACGGTTATAAAGGCCGTCACGGCTCAGGTAATCGACTTTTCCTGTCATCGTTTTATGTAAAATAAGAAAAACTGTTTCAGAATTGCTGTATAACGTTTATTCTAATCCAAATAATTTAACATTTTCACAGTTTTTCCGTAGAATATTTGTCGGAATGCCAAATTATTTGTTAAATAAAAGTTATCTGACGATTCTGAAACAGACACTTACTTTATGGCTGCTACTACATACATTTGTGTACTATGTTTACAGGTCATGCAGACGAGTAGTGGCCCTAGTATTGTTTTGCAAGGCCTTCATGGATATAATTTGACACCACAGCAACTGGCTCTAGTACAACAACAAGTGAAACAGCAACTTTTAAAAGGTAATAACTTGTTATTTGAACATCCTCTCTAGTCTTTTTCGCGGAAAAGCATTTTTTTGTCACTGACGCCGACGGCTTTTTCGTTTTCTTCTATTGTTTAACACGTTTGGTTATCATCCATCCTATCTGTTACAGCCCAAGAGTCTACAGGCAAGCAAGGTATGTTGGGACCTAGAAAAATGTATCTAGCAGTTCATCCCCCGCCCACCGCTCCACCGCCGCTGACGCCAGTGGCGGCGCTGCACTCGGCGCAGCCGCTGCAACCGTTGCCCGTGCCCGCGCATCAGGTAATATATTACTATTAGCTGACAAACGCATTTAATAAAACCGTTATGTTTGAAGTATTAGGACCCAAACGTTAAGATAGAATATGAATAGTCTCACTCTGTACCACCGAAAAGTTAGAAACCGCCGAGTATTGCCGTCGACATTCTTTCTTTTATATTATGGCGTTAGATCTTTTGTGAGTGTGTAATAGAAACCTATATTTATACCACCAACAAAGTAATTATTTTTTCATAATATTCATGTTTTAAACTTAATTTAATGTTGCATTTAACAAGTAGATCCCGTGATGTGGGGTGGGATCAAATCGAGCGCGGTATACGATTGCTAAATTATGATTTACCGACATAACCACAATAGTGCATGCACTCCATATGCACTCGTTATGATCAAACCCTTTTTAGTCCTACATGAACAAATAAATTGTATCTGCTTATGGTGGTGTAATAAAATAATTATAAGACTGCCGAATATCATAATATTTAAATTATGTGAAAAAAATCAATTCGAAAACACCAAAGAATATTTCTGTAAGTATGTATATTAATTTATAATATAGGTCATACATATCTAATGTATCTGATGATTTATTAAAATATTTAGATAAAATTTGGTCTAGAAAAGTGCAGAACGCCGTTTTATATACAAAAGCAATCGAAATATAGGGAAAACTATACTTAAATAAACTCGAAGCTAAAAGGTGTTAAAAAATTATATGCTATTAGAATTATATATTATACATTTAGTAAATAGTCTGTATACCAATCTGGGGTTAGGCTGACCGCTCAGACGCTGCTGTCGCTTCCTTGGTCATGTACTTTTTTGGTTTACAACCTGACCATATCACTGCATACTTGATTATCCAGCTAGCAAGCAAATGTGAATGGATGGCTAAAATGAATGGCTACCTTAATAACTATGGTAGCGATTCATTTAAGGGCTGCGACTAAGTCGCAATAAGAGCTCCCTGGTAGCGTTTCATGGGTAAAATATCAATGCTACTACTTTATAGAAACTGTGTATCAGTTTTGTTTTTTTTTTAATCTGACAAAATATTCACTTGTAAACACTCGTTTCCACCATATAAAATTGTTTCCTTATTATATGACGACGACGTCAACCGACAAACATGACTTAACTTGTAGTATTATTTCCCTTTAAAAAAACTACGTAGTACTTAAAGGTACATCTATGGTCCCGTGTTAGAAATAAGGGGGCGTCCATAAATTACTTGAGGCATTTGGGGGGAGGGGGTCGATCCAAATCTCACGTGGGGGAAATCTCGGCAAATCTCATGTAATATTTTTTACCGCAAGAAACAGTGTAAAATTGCTAGAAAACTGGAGTAAGAACTGGAGAATAAGAGTAAAGTAAAACATGTTTCTCCCCTACAATATGGCTTTTGAAAATCTCACGTGAGATAAGAGGGAGGGAGGGGGTCGAGCAAAACCTCACGACAACTGACCGGGGGGGGGGTGGTCGAAAAATCTCAAAAATCACCTCACGTAATTTATGGACGCCCCTTAAATAGTTTCTCGTAATAGAGAAATAAAAAAATGCGTCAAATCTCAATCTAGAGACGCGGTGGACATTTTGAAAGCTATAGAAACGAGATACACGAGATACCTTTGCGATAGAGTAAAGGGATGCATAGAGTATTTTTTGTTACCTACTCAGTGAATAGCAGTGTTGCAAAACTGTTTAAAACGTGTTTAAAACATTGATTTCAATCAAAGATTTATTCCTTCTGATTTAAATCAATGTTTTAATCATAATTTAATGATTTATACATTTAAAACATGTTTTAAACAAGGTGATTTTTTCGTAACAACCCTGGTGTATAGGTTTTTATTCTTAGTAGTTCATTGGGTCCAGATATAAATATTTTCAGTGGTTGTGGCCGCGGCAGAAGACTCAGTTTTAAAGTCGGATTGCATAGACAATGATTTAACATGAGTGCTCGGGCGAGACATGCGAGAATCTGAACGCACCAATTCAAAAATGATTAGCTTTTTGTTTAATTGGTAGGTATTTCTGTGTAGTTTAGTCTTAACAGTGTGCGCAGTTGCACATTTCGGCGACTCCACAAGTAGCGTGAGTTGAGTACCGCTACGCGCAATCCTGTCTTTGGGTGTCAGCTCTCCACAAATAAGCCGCGCTTATTTGATTTTGTCCGTACGCTACCAACTTAATCCTGATCTGAGCACCATAAGTGGTTAGAGGTTCATTACTACCATCAAATCCGAATTATATTTGCGAAAGCACACCGATAGAAGCGATAGCAGCCCGTATAGTGATCAGCCTTAAAAAACGTATATAACCGCATTCTACTACGTTGACGTATAAAAATCACTTATAAATTATTCATAGAACAGTAATACATATTGTGCAGGTAACAATTCAAGTAACAAAATTCATAACAAATGCACTGCGGCACAGCAACTTGACCAAGTTCAAAACTTGATCGGAATCAATTATTCATGAATATTTTTTTAATAATTCATCTTATGAAACGCAGCTGTTATAGCGACTTTACGCCGATATTCGGCGAGAGGGTGGTACGGACAACAATGAACATTCTCAGACTTTTAAATCGCTTCCATACTTTTATTTTGCATCGAATCGTTTTTTTTCTTGGTCTTAGCAATATTTTAATATGTTGCTAATATTTAGCGTTGACAATGTTTCACCAACGTTTGTAAAATAAAGACTATTATCGATTTCAAAAACTGAGTATGTTCAGTTACCCTGCTCGAGCCAGCCAATATTTGAGCTGCAGTCAAGTGGCTAGAGCTTGGCTTTACCACCAATAAAGATTTTAATCGGGCAAAGTGAAGTCCAGAGTCATCCCGATTTCAATCAATTTTAATTGGCAAAGCAACACAGAATGAACGAAACATGGTCGAAAAAGTTTTGTAACAGGCCTACTGGGCTCAATGTCGACCTAAGATTGTGTTAATTTACCGCCCTTATCTCTCTTCTAATCACCTGCATACAAAAAATTATGTCTCTACTAAAAAGGAGCCGCTGGCTCGCATGCACAGAAGAAAAAATTTTTGCAACATTTAGAGCTCGTCTTCCCGAGCTACTCTGCCAATCAAACCTCCCTTTTTACTAATTTTAATGTAGCGCCTAGTCTCTTGATACTGCTCCAAGTCATACGGAATAACAGATGTTGGTGCATTTACTGTTTTCCAATCTTTTTGTTACGTTAATTTACCTTAGCTTAACCGGATGATTAAAGTTACGTAATCTTCACTTATATCTGCATAAATTTGATTTTATCAGGAGCCTAAACCATCGCTTTATGGACACCAAGTCAACCGAATCAATGACCAACCAAAAACAACCATCATATAATGTTTGAAAATGCTTCATTATCTCATTCCCATGGAAAATACATATAAAAAATGCTATCGTGAATTTTAAGCTTGGTCAAGATTCCGTGCCACTGAGTGTATTTCATATGAAGGATGTACGTACATCTATCTATATTATTATTATTGCCCACAGCAAAGCATACCTGTGGTGAAGTAACGATTCACATCGGAGTGGATTCACAGTGGAGCACATTTATAAAGCGGGAAAGGAAATTGAAGTATCTTTACAGTAATAAAGTTCATATTTCCATGGAGGTACGAGCGGGTTAATTTCCTTTCCCGCATGTAAATACCCCCCGCCCGATGTGAATCGTACTTAAAATATGAGTGAATGAAGATATATGTCATTGTTATAAATTAAAAGGTACCCCTGTGACACTCGTAAACCAATGCTCCATTACTCTTGCAGTATTATATCATGCGTGTTTTCAGCTGTGTTATTATTTCAGTTCTTTTTTGTATTAAGATAATGCTAGCTGAACAAGGTAATAACTTAATTAATGATGAATAGCTCATGATTATAATCAATTCTTAGTCATTGTTCAGTCAGAGCTGTGCACACCAAAATAGATGTGTATTTAATAACCAAAATAGCATGCCATCTAGCCCTAGGTCTCACCATAATATTCTCCCAATGAAAGCATACTCATTTGAAACATTCTTCATAAGTATGAACTTCGAGTATATCAGTGGTCGTCCAAAGTGTGGGCCTAGTTTTGTGCCGATGGTGGGCGCGACATTATAAACTTATGAAAAAGGCTGTATATGTCCATCCGCAGTGGCGGGAGGCGCCTGAGTATGCGTGATTTTTCAATCATATAGTCGCGCTCGCCATCAGTCAATACGTCTTCGCCGTGGCTTTCGGCTAAATGTAATATATGATCAAGTTAACCAACGCCATTTTAGACTTTGCTAAATTGGTGTGTATAGCTCATAGAAATATGTAGAATATTGACTCTATAGAAATAATGTCGGGTATTTATAGTATTTATTAGCCACTTTTTATCTATATTAAGTTATAGTTCTTCACTTAAGATCAGTGTATATTTAAAGATACCAAGGTCAATAGAAATATAGTAAATATGGTATAAAATTGCTCATACACCACCTGTTAGCATGTATACTTTTAAGCTTCATACAAATCCAATTCTTAATAAATATAATCTAGCACAATAGAATCATCTGAATAAAATATTAATATAATCATCGCCTTTTATTTAACGAGTCCTGTTTATTTACGTAGATTTTATTTTTGTCACTATTATTTACTTGCAAACGTTTTGTGGGGGTGTATGGGCAATTTTGTACTACTTAACTACTAATAGTGAACTCGGCATGCTAAATATTTTAGACAACATAGAAATATTGTTACTATTTTATTTCTTCGACTATTAATCTGATATATTCCCACAAACGGATGTTATAGTATTTTTTATTTGGTCTCCCTGACCTTTTTAATAAAGTTTCGAAATTGAAGTTTCAAAAAAACGATGCATAACACTCAAGAAACAGGCGGTGCAGCTTTTGATCAATTTACCTATTTTACTTATAGGATGATAGCGAAGAAGATAAAATAAAGCGCCAACCACTACTAAACGGTGAAGAAAATGTCGCCGAGGCAGCGTGTCACAAAGAGGCGACGCCTTCTAAACATGAAGATATTAAAGAAAATAGTACGAAAACAGACATAGTCAATTCAGGCCAAGGTGCTCTACATAGTAGTAAATTCGTGCTCACACCAGATTATATCCAACAAAGTAAGTACACAATTATGTTTAATAACATATTTTGTCTGGAGAATATTTACAAACCAATAGTTCACGACAAAAACCTAGGAACAGATAAAAATTCCCACGAAAATTGTATTAAAATAAGCTACACAAATTACAGTGATGAACATTTTTACAAATTACAAACACTATTTTAGTATTCAGTACCCAAATCGCCAAAACTAAGCACTTAGGTTTATTCCATCGCTATTCAATATCTGTAAGTATGTATTACAAGCAGACAATAGCCTGAAATATTCTGAAAAGTAGTGTTTTAATTATTTTTATACCTGGTTTACATGATGGCTGTACAGTAACCCAGTCCAGCTCTGACTGATCACACAATCTGAAGGCACTGGCGCCATACATATGTTTGAATCGGAAGTGTGAATCACGCGCGGACAGAAAAGCACGGAGACGGTGGAAATACCATAAAACCATGACTATAATGAACATGTTTGTTGCCATAAAATCCTAAATTTCTACGTGCTTTTCTGTCTACGCGTGATTGACACGTGAGATTCAAACATACGTACGACACGGGACACCAGTGCCTTCCGATTGTTTGATCAGGCTATCGGAATAGAAAATCGGACGTCCACTGCCGCCCTTAACCTTAATTAAAAACTAGCCTCGTAATGATTTTAAGATACCTTTTCAACTCAGGATACAGGTCCACACCATACCACACTCATGATAATAGGTAACTATTTATGTACATATGTGTAGAGGGGAAGCCTAAAATAATGTTAGTCTCAAAATTTAAGTACTATTAATGTGCCAAATATCAGCCATATAATCCTAATAATAGTCTCCGAATAAAAAGCCTGTGACATACGGACGGCCGGATATGGCCTTTGACTACCCCTTAAAAGTGAAGTCTCAATTCAACCCGCCGTAGGTAGGTTTTTGTCGTCAAAATTATTTCTGAAAAAAAAATGCTGGTAATTGTCGTCATATTGCATCAGAGAAGATGCCAAAATAGAAAGTATGATAAACTTACACTGGCAATACAAATCACTTGTTCCTAGAAATGCTTTGTAACACCATTGTAAACTGGCTAAAAATCTATGAATTTGGCGGTAGGTATTCACTAAGTATTCCTACTTCTGAACGACCTGCGGCGGTATTACATAACTGGCGTCGGTTGTTCACCAAACTTTGATGGTAAATTAAAATGAAATAACATTGGTATTACGTATTTCGGTGAATGGATATCAAGGTACAGTGAGTTTAGGTTAGGTTAGCCCTGCAGGAAATACGTTATACCAATGTTATGTCATTCTAATTTACCATCAAAGTTCGGTGAACAACCGACGCCAGTTGTCAACTGAGATATGTAATACCGCCGCTGGGCGATGATTGTACCTTACGCTAGCTATTTACTGCTACGTCGCTGTCTGCCGGCAAGTAGCCGTACCTGTGGCCGTACTAAAAATAATCAACAAGCGAAGCGGCATGATCTTGCCTACTTTAGATAGGTAGGCGTTAAAAATTAGTACGATAAAAATACTTTAAAATCAAAATAGATATCTATATTTTTGTGCTGCTATTTTTTGCGATGAATCTCGAGAGCTTATGATGATGTTTACTGGATCACTCGACACAGTTAAATCATCACTGGATCTCAGTAATGAAAATAGTTACCTAATTTACGGTAAGTACTAGAACATAGTTCAAAATTACAACGAAAATTTAAATGGCAATCAAAGGTCAACCAAAGATGTATTGATGCACCCTTGGATGCGCCTTACCGCGCTTATTTTGGCACCATGAATGCAAGGTAACTAGCTGACATCCACTTATAGATGGGGAGGCGAGCGTGCAATTCGTGGCTTTTCACGAGCGTCGTCCAAACCTAGTAGATTCGGTAGATGAGATGATAGGAAGAATACATTGTTCTAGATGTTTCCACTTTCAGCGGTGGGGGAAGCGTATACATGAAAAAAATATATTTTTGTAGTAAAAGCAATGACATAAAAAAATACTCAAGCGTGTCAGATATTGATACTTTTCCTGCACCAACATGATAAATTGAAAAAAAAAATATTACTTGAGCGCGTCAGAATTTGTAAGCATCTATAGGCTACGGTAACTGCTTAAAATCAGGCGGGCCGTAAGTTTTTTTGCCACCGCAGTTCTATATTTAAAAAAAAAAAACTGAGGTGGTGAAAAAGTGAAACTTCCAGATGCTCCCATTTCTTAGACTGACGATGAAATTAGCAAAATTGACACTTTTGGCACTTCTTAGCTAGTAATGAATCCCCCTTATCTTAATCTGACGAGTTCGAGTATTTTAAGATGGTCTATTTATTTTTTTGGTTCCCCTGAGCAAACCCACCAATATTAAGGGCTCATAATTTTTTTATTTTCTTATCAATATGTAAGCTATCTCCCTTATCTTAATCTGACGCGCTCGTGCAAATCCAGAAACCCCTTCTACGGCTCCCCATCTATTAGTTACGCACCACCCAGCGTCGCGGCTAAACGCGCGCGCCTGCTAATGATTTTGTAGCTAGTAACGCTACTATCTATATTCATCTCTTTCTAACAATAGGTCTGGCGCATATGGCTTGTATTCATTGATATGTAGGTATAGTTTAATGTCCTGGTTTGAATGAAGCAGTCTGCACTAATATTCGTGAATTGTCGTGTCTATTATATAAAACGTCATCGGGGTCAACTAGATCACAAGCTTGCATAAGCCTGGGTCGGCATATGCAAGGTTGATCGCATGTTATTCCTGAACTCAATAATGAGAAGCAGATATCAATCTCAAATATACATCTTTATTACTTATCGTATTTATAATACCTATTAGTAGGATAAAATCATGACTGTAGTTTAGACTGAGATAATAGCTTTTAGGTACGATTAATATTCATTGTTGACGTGGCTAAGGACAGCATATTTATTCTTTGAAGCAAGCCCTGCTCGATTCTAGAGCACAGACCAAGGTTCCAGATTCCAATAAGAATAAAGATATGATCAGTTCCGAATCGTTAGTGTACGCCACAGATTTATATGAAATCGGATATAGGTTAATCCGACCACATCTCGACGGATCGTTGCGTTTCTATCAAAACTTGAGAGCCGGTTCCCTTCAGGTCGGCAACGTGCGAGCAATGCCTTTGGTGTTTCAAGCATTGAATGCTACGGTAAATGCTTAACATCAGGCGGGCCGTAAACTCGTTAGCCGGCTTAGTAATTATAAAAAAAATATCATTCCAGCCATCAAGAGCGCGCTCAAGCAGGAAAACCTAAATCCCGAGATCGAGGAGAAGCTCCTGCAACTGCAGCGCTACCAGGAGAAGCGGATGAAGCCCGAGGCGCCGGTGGAGCGCGAGCCGCGCTCGCCCCGCTCGCCGCGCGCGCCGCCCGCGCCGCCCGCCGCGCGCTCGCCCTCGCACTCGCCGCCGCCGCCGCGCCGCCGCCCGCCCGCGCGCCCCGACGACGACGACGAGTGGGTGGACAGCAGCCCGCGCAAGCGCGCGCGCGGCTCTCGCCTGCCCTCGCCGCCGCCCACCGCCGCGCCCGCGCCCGCGCCCGCCCCCGCCGCCCCCGCCCCCGCGCCGCCGCCGCGCACCGCTCCCGCCCCTCCGCCGCCCGCGCCGCCCCTCACGCCGCTGGACGAACGTCGCCGGGCGGCCTCCAACCACTCTCGCCTTCAGATGCTTCTCTTCAAGCACAAGGAAATGCTCAAGAAAGACATAATCAAGAAACGCGGTCTCCTAGAGAAGGAGCTCGGAGTCGAGATACAGGTAGCGATCCGTTCCACCACCGGTCGGTCTGCGCGCCATTTGGCTCCGACCGTTCCTCAGGGACTCATTTTTTTACAGAAGGAACTGTCCGCTGAGTTGGCGCTGAGGACGCGAGCGGAGAGGAGCAAGCAGGAGGAGGTCCGCGGCGGCAGGCGGCGCGGAGCGCTCCCCGCCGCCGCGCCGAAGCCCGGCAAGAGGACTATCAAGAAGGAAAAACTCCTGTGTATATGCCGCACACCCTACGATAACACCAAGTGAGTCATTTGTTATCATGTGAAGATTACTTTAATAAGGCTGTTAAAATATATATCATAATGGAGGGGTCGTATCCTTACAGTACGTATGCCGTTCCCGGGAACTTATGGAACATTCCCGTGCCCATCTTATAGTCTGATGTTTCTGAACTTTCCCAATATTCCTGGGAATAATAGGTACATTGTTAGTTAAAACATGTATATTTTTGAGATATTGCAGTACCTAAGAAATTAAGAAACGAAAGTTATAAGTATTCGAATGAAATGGTATACGGGTTTAACGTAAGCCATGGTTAGGAATCGTGACATGTCAGAGTACCTCTATGTGATCCTATTATTCGCCCGCCTAACTAAGCCGAAAATAAAAATATATTTTAAGGTGAATGTATGAAAGTATTTTTTATATGTTAACAGCAATAATTATTCGTTTTTAGGTTCTATGTCGGTTGCGAGCATTGTAGTAATTGGTTCCACGGTGATTGTGTGGGCGTCACTGAAGAAATGAGCAAGACAATGGAAGAATACGTGTGTCCGGACTGCCGCCGAGCAGAAGAGACTCAGGAACTTTATTGTCTATGTCGGCAACCCTATGATAATTCACAGTATGTAACATTTATGATGAACATTAATTATTTGACAGTACTAAAATCGACCATTTATTTTTTTATTATCTTCGGTCAGGTAGAAACTTATAAATGCCCAACATTAAATAAAAATAAAATATTTTCTTTCAAATTAAGATATAATAAAAAAAATCAAGTATAAGAACAAAAGAGGCGTTGATTTTGTTCATAACATGTTTCGGCCACAGCTACAATGTGTTTGCACTGGCGAAACATTTACGGAAAGGGCGAAGATTATTTTAAATGACAATAATTTATAATATATTTGCAGGTTTTATATTTGTTGCGACCGGTGCCAAGATTGGTTCCATGGCCGATGCGTTGGAATTCTCCAGTCAGAAGCGGATAACATTGACGAGTACATTTGTCCTAACTGTCAAAAAAATAATTCCGTTAATTTCGCTAACATGAAAGAACTCACTGCTAAAGACTTTGAAAATTTAAAGAGGCTCGTTAAACAAATACAGCTACATAAAAACGCATGGCCTTTCATGGAACCTGTGGATCCAAGAGAAGCTCCCACCTATTATAAAATTATCAAGGAACCAATGGGTATGTGATTTATTATTTTATACTTTATTGCAACTGTTTTCTGGTCCCGCTTTAAATCTGTTGTTGCCCAGCTTCAATCAGCGGGCATATTATTTTTCTGTGCACGTGTGCACCCGCGGAGATTGCGCTACACTCGCACTGTAGAAGTTGGCGTCGGAGGAAAACCTTTAGTTTTGATTGAATTAATTGATTGATCGGGCGATCTCCGGAGAATATATTATGCCCTGATTATACTTACTGCACATCGGCGAGGCAGCATACAACATAGATTTAAAAAATGCCTGGTTTATCTTATAGTGTAATCAGTGAAAACAGAGATTCTCCGGCACTCGCTGTTCGGTACAAACCCCTAGTGCACGGTTGCCTTTTTTGTTACGGAAGTTTGGAGCTAAACGCACACAATAATAACGCGCCACGATTGACCCCAAGATTAACCGCTCTTCGATTTCGAATAAAAAAATAATTAATACAGGGTGTAAGTGACAGCCCTCCACATACTGACAGGGTGAATTCAGGACCTTATTTTGAATCATATTCCACTATAAATTTTCTTCAGAAAATTGTTTTTTTTTAAATCTTATTTTTTCAGTTACAATTACTTTATTTCAATGTACAATTACATTATCGGTACGCAGCATTCCATTTATGTAAATTAACAACTAAATAAAAAAAAAACCAGCAATGGATGTTGAACTCCACTTAAGAACAACGCGTGAATGACGTGTTACGAGCGCGTTCGACGGCAAGCATTGACCCTGTGGCGGGGAGGGCGGTCGTTGGCTACGTACGTTTTGCCACGGTAACGATACATTGCGTATAAGCTTATAAAATAAACCGAGTTTATTGGGGGTACCATAAAGTTCCTGAATTAATTTCATGTACCGATCATCTTAGTATGACATACAGAAGTCACCCCATCAGTATGTGGAGGGCTGTCCATTACACCCGTTATATACATTTTTTTTAATATTATTATTATTATTCTAATGGCCTTTTACCGACTGCACGGCACGGCACCGGCACCGGCATGGCGGCAGCTTTTTCATTGGTCAGTGACCAGTTGTCATTGGTTACTGACCACTGAAAACCCCGCAAATAGCTGTCACTGTGCCGGTGCCGGTGCCGGTGCCGGTGCCGTGCCGTGCAGTCGGTAAACGGCCAATCTCTGATAATAATTATTTCTATAGTCTGATTTGTAATTAGACGAAGCCAACTGACAGCTGAAAAGTCCGAATTTGAACCTTATTTGTTCTATTTATATTGAAAAGTGACATAAGAACCTGTCAGCCCACTTCTGGTGCGTTCCACTCACTGTTAATTTTGTTATTTTCGTTATTTTTGTCCACAAATCACGTTCCACTCGCACCAACTTGTACTGAAAGTGATCATTATTATCGTTTTTAACACTTTTTGTGGACGAAAATAACAAAATTTACGGTGAATGGAACGCAGCATTCGTCTAATTAAAAATCAGACTATAGCTTAAATAACTTTTTTATATTAATGCATACGATATAAATATTAATTATGCAAACAAAAAACTTAAAATATGTCTGAAATGATATTCGATATATTTTACGGTTGATGTCGGACGTGCGTTTACTTTTACACTTAAGGTAGGAGTTCGTTGCAAGCGACAGACAGCAGACGTCAGTCGGTCTCATACAAATTGTGGCGATGACATGTGCCGCGAGTGCAGACGGCATTCAATTTCTATAAAGGTAGGAGTTCGAGCAACGCCGCAGACGGCAGACGTCAGTCGATCTCATACAAATTTTGGCGATGACATGTGCCGCGATGGCAGATGGCATTACAATTTCTATGAGATCGACTGACGTCTGCCGTCTGCCGCGTTGCTCGAACTCCTACCTTGAGATCGACTGACGTCTGCTGTCTGCCGCGTTGAGCGAACTCCTTTAGATGTAGCCCATTACGCCCAATAATGCCGTTAAATTACTGATGAAAATAATAATACCTACTTGGATAATGATTGTCACCAGAGGGCCTACTCCGTTTCAAATTAAAACGAAATTTCGGACGAAATACGCGTATTTCCTACTACGTTTCTCATTGATTCCGACATTTCTTACGAACGAAAATTGTTTGACGTTTAGATTCGACGACGGCGAAGATATTTCGTTTTCGTTTGAAACAGAGTAGGCCCTCAGTAACCTAACTGAACTTCTTCCAGTTTTTTTGATAAATTTGTAATCTATTGTTTTTTTTTTGCAGATCTTCAAAATGTAGAACGAAAAGTGAATGAACAAACGTATAGTACTTTAAGTGAGTTTATTGGTGATATGACAAAAATATTTGATAATTGTCGATATTTTAACCCAAAGGATTCTGAATTTTATCGGTGCGCTGATGGTTTAGAAGCATTTTTTGCACAAAAAATTAAGTACTTTCGTGAAAAGTTATTTGAAACGACTCAATAATAAAAGTGCCAGTGTACAGTGTCTCCCACGAGAAATGGACTTAAACCGGGTCTACAGAATTTATTAGATACAGTTGGTTGTACTCACCTACCCTATTAAGTTCTCTACGATCTGTTTATAAATTGTAAAGTACCTAAAATGTGATGAAATTTGCAAAGAATAATAATTTATAATGAATTTCAAGCTAAAGTAATTTAAAAAGAATGTCAGTTTCGGTTCGTATTATAGTATTTATTATACACGCTTCAATTAATTCATGTGCTGACACTTTTTAGATTAGCTCTTGACGGAAAATATTATTATGTACACTTTTTTGTGAGATATTATGTTAGCTAATATAAATTAGCGACTTTAGTTATATTAGTGGTATTTAGATATAAGGCAAACTTATGTATGTAAGTAATAAATTTTTAATAATTACTGGTATGTTTATTTTTTGTCGATTTTGGCTCTAAGCAGATGGGACCCGAGAGTGCATCGCCCTCGCTTCACCTTATGTAGTAAAGTGAAGTACCTACCTAACTCCTGGATTGAACATTTTTTACATAAATATATACCAAGGATCTTACAATAAAGGATAGACAAGTTGATTTTTTGGTTAAGAAGAAATTCAACTTTACTCTCCTATCCAGTGGCGAAGCAAGACCTAAATTTCATGTGGGCAACATACATTTTGCGAGGCCCTCTGGTAGCGCTACGAATCGATTCAAAAACAGTTACATTCTCAGTCCTTTTTAGGGTTCCGTACCTCAAAGGGAAAAAACTGGACCCTTATAGGATCACTTCGTTGTCCGTCTGTCTGTCAAGACGTGCACAGCCCAAACCGCTGGTATTATAAATATACAATTTTAATAATTGGTACCCTTTAAAGCGTTGAAGAAGAGCACAGGAAGAATTTTTGAATAACCACCGCTATTAAGAGGGTAAAATAAAGGGGTGGAAGTTTATATGTGAATTCCATATTTTTGAAGTTAGAAACATGACAATTTTGTATTTAGGCTACTCATTACAAATAAAACGAATTTCAGCATATTTGAAATTCCACCCCTAAGGGTATAGAATAGGGGGTGGAAGTTTGAATAGGGATCCCAAGTTTCATATATCCAGCTTCTGAAAAATTGGAACCCCCATACAAATTTTAACCCTCTTTTTTACACCTGCGGGGGTGGAATTTTCAAAAACTCTGAAATTAATATTTTGTATTTGTAGTGGGTAACCTAAATACAAATTTTCATGTTCAAGCTTCAGGAAAATTGGGATCCCCATACAAACTCCCACCCCTTATTTTGCACCCTTAGGTGTGGAATTTTCAAAAACGTTGAAATCCTCATTTTTAATTTGTAATGTGTTTCATGTCTGTAACTTCTGAAATATGGGCCCCATACAACTTCCACCCCTTATTTTACCCCCTTAGGGGTGTTTTTTCCAAAATCCTTCTCATGCTCTTTTTCTACGCTATAATAAGGTACCTACTGTTAAAAGTTCATGTTTCTAATACCAGCGGTTTGGGCTGTGCACGTCTTGACAGACACACAGACAGATAGACGGACGGATAACAAAGTGATCCTATAAGGGTTCCGTTTTTTTCCTTTTGAGTTTGAGTTGATTGAGTAGGTAAATTCAGCGTTTTTGAAAATTCTACCCCTAAGGGTGTAAAATAGGAGGTGGAAATTTGTATCGGGATCCCAATTTTTCTGAAGCTAAAGACATGATTTGTATTTAGGCTACCCACGCTGATGTACGCTCCACGGCTGACTGTACGCTCCACGGGAAACGATTAAAGGTTCATATAGTTAGGAATCGATTTTTCGTGATTATCATTATACATATTAATCGGATACTCAGGATACTGATTTCTTTGGTTCGTGAAAATTTTCGGCGTCTTAAACGCGACAAAAAAATTTACTCGTCCTGCCTTCGATGTGCGAGGCCCCTAGGAGTGCGAGGCCGTAGGCGATCGCCCAATTCGCCTACGCCTTGCGCCGCCTCTGCTCCTATCTTACGGTCTACCTATTATACCTTGACAATTCTGTAGATGGAAAAACGAGCCGAGCGAGAGGCCCCAGGTGGGACCGTGTCCCTCTCACTCCGAGTGGCCATGCCAAAATAATATTATCGTTGGGTAGTGATTGGTAGTTTTTAAATCAACCAAATAAATTAATTTATTATTTATCATCATTTTATTTATGATAAAAATAAAATTATTTATTTTTATCATCACTATTGTTTCATCGAAACATGTTGGATTCGTAATCATTATTTTTAATTCGTAGTCATATTTTTTTATAGCAAGTAATATTGAATATTATTTATATCCACGGATGTATAATGAAGGATCTATCACTTGAGTTTTTGGTTAAGAAGAAATTCAAGTTTATTCTGATGCCTTAAGGTCTATTATACCTTGACAATGAGGATCAGTAATAGGTCAACAAATCAACTCATAACCAACACTAACAGTTAAAACTAAGATTTCTTATCAATATAGTTTTTAAATCATCGAAATCGGTCCATCGGTTGCGATTTCCTAACACATTTTATGTATCCAAAATTTATCGATGGGCGGTAAGTGCGGCCAGCGCGCGTGACGTCACCGGGCTCGCCTCGTTGATTTCGCGCTGTGCCCGGTTTCCCGCTTGCGCCGCCATTCACTATTTTAGGTGTTATTCATTTAAATTACATGCTGTAAAGGGCCATATTGATCTATATTAAATGCACAATGTATTTAAGGTACTTAATTGGATAAGGATTAATGCTGTATTGCTTAAAATCGCTTCGTAAATAAGCCATTATTTCTCGTAAAAAGTAAAGGATGAAAAATGGTTATTGTGGGTTATCCCTAAGAGACAGACATAAATACCATCGCGGACTTTTTGTATACCTTTTTATGGTGTACAATACTGTAGTACATTATTTTGATCTATCTCGTAGGATTCAGCCAGCGTTTGCAATGTAAGCGCAAAAAAAATGTATTTATTTACGACATCACATTAGAAACCTCTAAAATTATCAGTGTTTCTCTACTATATTAAGCATGTATTATACATAATAAACCTTCCTCTTCATCTATTAAAAAAACCGCATCAAAATCCGCTGCGTAGTTTTAAAGATCTAAGCATACATAGAGACAGACAGCCAGAAAGCGGGAAGCGACTTTGTTTTATACTAGGTATGTAGTGATAGTGAATCCTTAGGTAGGGTGATGGGTAATATAATATTATGTTAATAATAGATTATAAAGGAATAATAAATAATAATAATAAATATCGCCAGACTTACACGCCATCTGTATGGTCCCAAACTAAGGGGGCGTCCATAAATTACGTGAGGTGATTTTTGTGAATTTTTGCCTCCCCCATCCCCCTTAGTAAGATGTTGTGAGATTTTGCTCGACCCCCTCCCTCCCCCTCTAATCTTAGGTGAGATTTTTCAAAAGCCATATTCTAGTGGAGAAACATGTTTTACTTAATGTAACCCAGCTTTCTCGCAGTTTAAGGGTGCGTTTCCATTGAAGCGGAGCGGGGCGGAGAAGAGCAGTGAAAAGTGGCAACTTTTTCCATTTAAGCGGAACTGGGTGGAGCAGAGCGGGGCGGAGCGGAGCGGGGCGGAGTGGAGCGGGGCGGAGCGGAGCGGGGCGGAGTCAAGCTGAGCTGCATTGAGCCGTGTTCCGATCAGTCAAATTTGAGTCAAATTCAATCTCATGGAGTGATCATACGTCATGTTATCGGTTAAGAAAAGAACAGCGCTTTTACATCTTTCTCTACTAGAAGATGAAAATTCGGAAGCTATCCGCCGCGTGTTCATATACTGTATTCGAAAGTCCGCTCAGCTCAGCTCCGCTCAGCTTCGGTTAGATCCGCTCAGTTCCGCTCAGCTCCGCTCAGCTCCGCTCAGCTTCGCTCAGCTTCACTCAGCTCCGCTCAGCTTCGGTCAGATCCGCTCAGCTCCACTCAGCTCCGCTCCCCTCAGCTCCGGTCCGCTCCGCTCCGCTCCACTCCGCTACGCTTCGTGCCCACCACTCGGCACCACAGCCTGCTCGACTCCGTTCTGTCCGGCTCGGGGCCGCGTGTTCATTTGTTTTATTCGAAAGTTCACTCAACTCCGCTCCGCTCCGCTTACACTGTTTCCACTGATGCGGAGTGGAGATTTCGAGCACTGTGATTGGCCAGTTCACGGTCCGCTCCGCCCAGCTCCGCTTCAATGGAAACGCACCCTAATTTTTGCGGAGAAAAAATTACGTGAGATTTGCAGAGACCCCTCCTCTCCCCCACGTGTGATTTGGTGAGTTTTGGCTCGACCCCCCCCCCCCCTCTAAATGCCTCACGTAATTTATGGACGCCCCCTAAGCACCGCTGATACTTGGCTACCATACAATGGACTAGGGGCGATCTCAGTGACAACCAGACCAGAGTAGATTACGAAAAGGCCATTTCCGAAATTTGCCTCTGGCGGGAATCGAACCCACAACCACCCGATGCAGTGAGCCAAGCGGCCAACGCTCAAACTATAGCGCCAAGCGGTCGTCAAAAATAAACAGGAATAAAAATAGTACTCAATAGGATAAACACCTAATCTACCTACTTATGACAGGATACTACCTACCTTCCTAGGTATCTTATATATCTTATAGTACTTTGGGTAGGTACCCGAACCTTTCCATGCTTAACCTAGTGGTAAAATAATAGGTTTCTTTGTATAAATAGTATTCATAACAGAAAAGGTAAGTGAAAAGGTACCTAAGTGTACCTTTTCCGTTTCCAACCACGTGTCTCGGCGCTGGTGTATTTTAAATTATTGTTTAAGTAGTCGAATACCATAAAAGTATCGACTTTTGGCAGGTTATCCGACTTAGCTTGTTGAAAACTTTCCTGTAAACTCATTTTGAGGCTTAAAACACGCTGCGCGCGAACAAGACAACCGAACCCTAGCGCTAGCCGAGCGCGTATCAGCCCGCGTGACGTCACAGCGAGTGCGGCGGCCGGCGCGGCCCGATCAGGAAACTTCGTTAGGAAATTAGTCGTATCTTCGTTAATTTTTGTCGTAGACCAAAAATTATTGAGCTGTATGTTATAGAATCCTTAGCTCTATAAATCTGCAGTTTCAACTAAATTCGTTACGGTAATTCAATAATATTATCGTTGGGTAGTGATGGTTAGTTTTTATATCAAGCAAATAAATTAATTTAGTATTTATCGTGACTATTGTTTATATGATAAAACAATACTCACGATAAATAATAAATAATTTATTTGCTTGATTTAAAAACTAACAATCGCTACCCAACAATAATATTATTTGGGCATGGCAACTCGAAATGAGAGGGACACCGTCCCAACTGGGGCCTCTCGCTCGGCTCGTTTTTTGTGCAGTAGTGAACAGTCCAGTATGTATTTACGTTCGTGTTTATATCTTGTAAAAGATCGTTTTTTTTTTATCTTTAGCTGGTAACATTGGTAGTAATGTTTAGCTAGGGTGACCATAAAACCACATGACTTTATCATCCGCTTGGCGTAGTGGTTTGACCGTAGGCCGCTGGGCTCATTGCACCGGTTGGTTGAGGGTTCGATTCCCGTCGGGGAAAATTCCGGAAATGGCCTTTGCGTAATTTACTCAGCAGGGCTTTTACGTATCTCAGTTGACAACTGACGTCTGCGTCGGGTGTTCAACGAACTTTGATGGTAAATTAGAATTACATAACATTGGTATTACGTATTTCGGTGAATGGATATCAAGGTACAGTGAGTTTAGGTTAGGTTAGCCCTGCAAGAAATACGTTATACCAATGTTATGTTATTCTAATTTACCATCAAAGTTCGGTGAACAACCGAAGCCAGTAGTAAACTGACATACGTAATAGCCCTGCTGGTCTGGGATCACTTCCAGTCCATTGGACGGTACTTATAGTAGGTACAAGCGATGCTTAGTTTGGGACTATAAAGTTGATGTCAATGTTGATGATAATGTCGATGTAGTCTGGAGATATTTATTTATTTATCCATTGTTTGCAATGTTTCTTTTACTTGAAGAATGGCTACCAATGCGAAATGTACCATAGTAATTAGGTACCTTCTTTTATACCTTCGACAGGCATCAGAGTCACCTCCGTTATAGTTATAAAATATCGGTCATATGCGTTACTCATGTACCTATATAATTACGTTAAAATTTTATTATTGCGTGGGCACCCTAGTAGAGGGACACTGTATCACAATGGACCCCTCTCGCTCGGCTCGTTTTTTGTGCAGCAGTGAACAGTCCATGTATTTACATTCGTGCATGAAGTTTTCACCATAGGTTTTCACGATAGGGTTTCACCATGGGTTTCACACATGGATGTATAATATAATTTGTCTGGTCTATGACATGCCTATCCCATGCCTATCCTGTGTATCCCAGGCACGAACGTAAATACATACTGGACTGTTCACTACTGCACAAAAAACGAGCCGAGCGAGAGGCCCCAGTTGGGACGGTGTCCCTCTCATTTCGAGTTGCCATGCCCAAATAATATTATTGTTGGGTAGCGATTGTTAGTTTTTAAATCAAGCAAATAAATTATTTATTATTTATCGTGAGTATTGTTTTATCATATAAACAATAGTCACGATAAATACTAAATTAATTTATTTGCTTGATAGAATCACTACCCAACGATTATATTATTTTGACATGGCAACTCGAAATGAGAGGGACACAGTCCCAACTAGAGCCTCTCGCTCGGCTCGTTTTTCTATCTAAGAATTGTAAAGGTATAATAGACCTTAAGGCATCAGAATAAACTTGAATTTCTTCTTAACCAAAAACTCAAGTGATAGATCCTTCATTATACATCCGTGATCCCAGGTCTTTGGTGTATCCGAACATGTGATTTTGACAACGAAATTTCTTATGGTCAATGCGAAATCCGCAGAAAACAATTTTATTCGAGTTCCGCTCTACCAAGAAGGTACTTATTTTATTAGTATAAACCATAAACGAATGAAATATGGCCACGCTCTTTACTCGTACGACAACATTGTTGTTGCTCGAACCAGATAGATATACTTTTGACAGGACGGCAAATTACTAGACACTTTTTCAGTCCACCTAGGGTGGGACATGATGACTATAATATCGATAAACTGACTGACTATATCGGTACAAAAACTAGCGGGTACCAAAAATTACGACTAGGATTTTTTATTATTTGCATCTTATCAACTTACAGGCAGTGTTAATTGACATATCTGCTTAAGTAACGTTGAGCAGATGCACCCCAGTATCAACTTCTTCCATTTTACGCGGCCAGACAGCAGCCTGCCAAGCCTGGCAAGCATGCCAGCCGCGATATCGTAATTTAGCACATCTATCCCAACCCTTTTGGCAGCCATTTTATACGCCATTTTTTGTCTGTTCATCTACGATATGATTGGGTTTTAATGTTCCTCGATTGTGTAATGTGTATCCGAACATTTTAGTCAGAGGGCAATCGTGAGGTTATGTTTACTGGTTAATTTTGTCGAGTCAGAATTATTCACTTGATACTCTTCTAATTTAGGACAAAACTTGCCCCATCTAAAGGAAGTTTCGCAGTTTATCAAAATGTTGGTGACGCTAAAAACACTACAGCAACAAACTTTTCAAATAGAGATAGACCCAGAAGAAACTGTCAAAGCGCTCAAGCTGAAAATTGAAGTCGAAAAAGGTAAAGATTATGTTGCCGATCATCAAAGACTTATTTATGCGGGGAAAATTTTGTTGGATGACAATAAATTATGTATCTATAATATAGATGAAAAGAAATTTATTGTTATCATGGTAACGAAACCGAAAACATCGGAAACCCAGCCGTCAACTACATCCGCGCCTGAAGCGGGTGAAAGTGCGTCTACCGAAAGCGGGGATGCTAAAGGAAAACCCACCACTGAAGAAGCGCCAATACCCCCCCCAGCTGCAGAACCGGAACCTGTTGCTACCTCCAATGAACCTGATTTTGAGTCAACAGTCCAGAGCATTATGGATATGGGTTATAATAGACAACAAGTGGAGCAAGCATTGAGAGCCTCTTTTAATAATCGGGAAAGAGCTGTGGAATATTTAATAACTGGTATACCTGAAGATTTACTGCAAGAGCAAGACGCTGAGGATGGTGCTGATGAGGATCCTCTAGCTTTTCTTCGTGACCAACCACAATTTCAGCAAATGCGGGCTGTCATCCAACAGAATCCTAATTTGTTGAATGCAGTACTTCAACAGATTGGTCAAACAAACCCAGCACTGTTACAAGCAATCAGTCAGCACCAACAAGCCTTTGTAAGAATGTTGAATGAGCCAATAAACGCTCCAGCGAGTGGTGCTGCCGCTGCTGAGGAGAATCCCGTTGATATCCCACAGGCACAGCAACCAATGGTTTCACCTCAAGACAAAGAGGCCATTGAAAGATTAAAAGCACTGGGCTTCCCGGAACATATGGTTATTCAAGCATATTTTGCTTGTGAGAAGAATGAAAATCTTGCTGCCAATTTCTTATTGTCGCAAAATTTTGATGATTAAGATTATTCTTGTATCTCGTTAAAATGGAGAGACAAAATTATAAGAGATAACACTAAGAAGTGTATTTAATGTTGTCTACATCAATAGCCTGGTGATACTAATTTACTACTGCTTGTATTTCATGTGTATTTTTACACTGAATTTCAAATATTGTCAAGATACAATATCTAATAAATTTCTTATTGTTTAAATATTTTATTTTTCCATTGTAAAAAGAATTGGAGATGTATTGCTGTAAATAAGCCTGCAGTACGAAGTTGGTATATGAGTTATTTGAACTACCTAACATGGAGCGAGCTGCAATTTTATAAAGTTATCCTTACTTATATGAGTACTAAGTTGTGTTGGTTGAGATGAATTTGCTCATCATAAAACATGGTGAGCCCTTGAGTTATAGTCCGGGTTCGCTAGAACATTTTTTTATTTTATTAGTATCAAGCTAATTTTCCGTGAGTAGCTTCATTTTGATGAGACGCCCAACAATTTCTGTACGAAAAATCTTGATTGTGGGAAATAAGAGGGGTTATGATGATGATGATGATGATTTTTAAAAATTTATGACTAACTGGTTTTTTTTATAAATCTAACGATAATTATCTAAATTATTGAAAAATATATCACATCAGCTGGTTAGTAATCATTTTTGATGACCTCGTTATCGATACACGCTGGAAGGGGGGGACTCTTAAATCAAACCATACATTTTGTAGGACAAATATTTTTCGAATAATTTAGATAATTATCATCAGATTTAATAAAAAAAGCAGTAATAATTTTTTGAGAATCATCAAATCATCATCATCACCCCTCGTACCTCCCACAATCAAGATTTATCGTACAGAAATTGTTGGGTGTCTCAACAAAATGAAGCTACTCACGGAAAATTAGCTTGATGCTAATAAAAAAAAATTTTCTAGGTAACCCGGACTACTAGGTCAGTTAGTATGAAGAATCTGAGACTATATGATTTATTTTTTCTTAAAGAAAACATTTTGTGTCCAATTTTATAGTTGATTAAAACTGCATCCCAGATATTTTCAAAAAGACTTAAAAGTACCTACTTTGTTATCAATCTATCCTTTAAACAGTTGTTAGTGTAGCTTGTAAGGAATAATAAATATCGCTGGCGTGGGTGATCCATCCGAGACTGACAACGATGATTTGTAAGTTTATCTTGATCAAAGTAATGATAGGTGGGGTAGAGGAAATTTGGTGAACTGTTCCGACAGTCAATGCGGTACTCATTGATGTAATGCTTTGGCGTTATTGAATTTATTTGTAGGTACCAGCAGTATGGTTATTTCCTATGATGCCTATTTGCTGCATTACACCCTATTCTGAAATACAGTTTTTTTCACTTTAGAGTATGCGTAATAGAATACAAATTAGAAGAAATAAGACGACATTAATACATCAAACAGTTAATATTATTAATATTTATAAATAGCATTAAGTTAACATAAAGAGCTATGTTGGTATAAACTTTAATCTTTCTAAGTTTTAAAGGCACTTTTCACAATGTCTATAATTAATTCTTAATCATTTGCCATGACTGATATATTACAATAGTTAGAATAGTCAAAAATAATAAGCTTGGCTACCTAAGTCATTCTGTCCCTATTAAAATAAACAATTAAATTGTCATAATGATACAGCAATTTGATATTAGTATCTATCAATCATGGCAAATAAAATACATAAAATCTTTAACTCTGGTAGTCAGCTAAAATTACCCTCTCACAAGAACGCAATACATAATTGATTGTGTAATGTGTAAGTATATCAATTGTGGATGACAAAAGTAAAGAATGGCTTTTGCAATGTGTTCTATAATCATCTTTTATTTTTTTCTTAAATAAAGTAAAATGCATAATTCAATATTGTTATTGATAATAAATCCACCTTTCTTCCTCATCCACATCTTTACACTATATATACACATCATTATTTTTATACATACCTTTATACATATTATTATCTTTTCATCTATACACAATTTACAAAAATCTTATTTTCATTTAGTATATGTATTTTATTTATTAGAAAAAAATATAGATAAAACTGTACATTGCAATATGGCTATTGCACAAACAACTAAAAATATTAACTTTGGCTTATCCATTACAAACACCCTGTATGGTGTTAAAAGTAGGTATGTAATAGGTAATTATAATCAGCTTACATAATGTAACGTTTATCACTTCAGTATCTTCACTCACAGAGACGTGTGACGATATCTAACAGTGTAGTTCAAATAACTTGTAAGTAAATCATTTGTAAAGGATAAAAAAATAACCAAATAGTACCTCGGCAAGTATAAGATAATAATTCGTAAAATTCATAAGCATGAAACAATAAAGAAACATTCCGACTCCAATAATGGCACGCAAGTCGAACTTGCTTGAAACTCATGCTACAAAAACCACATTTTGGAATGGTAAATAAAGCTATAACTGATATATATATACGTAACAATATGTAGTTCTTTTAATTCTATTCAACTCATAATTATTACAGGGTATTTTGCAACAATCAAGAATGGTAAACAATGACCTTTATGTAATATATAATACCTTCTACTATCATGTGGTGTCGGTTTTGTTATTCTTACTCTTATACTGCATAATTAAACAAATGATATTAAAACAACAATAGAAAATTACAAAACACATTAACAATTCAATACATCAAATCTAACAATACTTAAGAAATTGTGGATTGACCGATGAATGTATTAATAATTTGACAAACCATCAAGTGTAATGTAATTCAGAATTACAGTAGCAATCCTTAAAATCGAGAGCCAAACCATAATATCTAATCGCGGCACTAGCACAGATAATTACATGCCGTAAGGCTCTCACAGGCAGGGCAATGGCACACCCGTTAGCCAGCTGGGCCTCATTCTGTCTTTTGCTGACAGTATAACTCTTTCAAGGATTTCAGTTCTTCTATGAGTGCTTTATTTTGATTTTCAAGCACTGCTACTCTATTCTCTAGACATTTGATGTACTCTTTTTTCTTACGACGGCATTCTCTTGCCGCTTCACGATTTTTCAATAATCGCAACTCGCGTTTGCGTGTTTGGTCTTCTAACATTGGACCTGGAACCAGAGTATGGTTATCAATGCATAAACTTTAATATTAGTGGATCGGGGCACTTTCGTCTATCACTACAGGCATACTAACCAGGTACGTAGAAATGTTCATCTTGATTTGTTGCATACTGCACGATGGTGCCGCCTCCCGCCGCCCCTGACACGGCCAAGGTATGCAACCCACCATCTGATTGCAGTGCTCCAGCTGGTATAACTAAACACAAATACACAACGCTTTATAAGTAAATTATGTCATATCTTATGAGAAATTGAATTGAAATCATTAAAATATTGTTCAATTGATTAAATAATGCTATATATAAAATCAAATACCTCTAGATATAGAGATTGTGCTCTGCTTTTTAATAACCAGCAAGTACTTAATCAAAAGTAATAATAACAAAATTAAAACAGTATTATTAATATACAACACGTCAACGGGAGCACTTTGCTCAGCCAAAGAACATACAATAGGCTAAAGTCTAGCCAGCTGGGTAAGGCTAGTTGTAAAACTAGACCTACCACCCCGGTCCCCTCTTGTTACGCCTATGCTTATGTACCTAACATGATTATGGTGTCGACTGGTTAGAGAAAGTCTCGGCAAAATTGGTCCTGCAGGTTTGGAGATTACCCGGAACAAACATACAGACAGACAGACTCCCGAAAGATGGCGCGCTAGTCGAGTTAGCGCGCGGTGTTAAGATTCTCCCCGATTCAGTGACATCCCTTCGTAACAGAAACTTCAATTTATTTGTATAGATGTATAGATTGACAATACTGTTACTGTATCACATAAAACATGTAACACACTGATAAACAATCTTCCAGTGAGCCTACTTACTATTTACATACATTAAGACAACTTAAAACAAGCATCTTCATCACCCTTTGGCTAAGTATAAATGTATGGTGTTCCACGGTGCTAGAATACCCATAATATATAAGCACGATATAAGTAACACTAATGATGAATAAGCATACAGCACAATACTAGGTAGGTACCTATATATATACACAGCAGCATGCCGTCATCGTACCTTCTCGCAGCAGGTTACGTCATCGGTAAGAATATTAAATCAAGCATGATCAACTCAGCGATGACGTCAATATTTTGTACCAATTCACACCTAACTCAATTCTTTAAATTACTTGAAGTAATAATAAGTTTACCGGCCAGTTAAAAATAAATATTGTTTGGATTTACTATGAAGAATCTGACGATACGAGGTGCGTCCACGTATGCTCGGCGATGAAATACTAGGGTATGTTCAGACAATTATAGTCCTACAACAAGTAGTTTTATATAGTAACCACAGAAAACCTATTCATAGGGTCCCGCTCGTGGAGAGTACCTAAATTATTCAGGTGTTACCTTTTTCAGGTAGCATCGGTAGATGGGTATCTTACCCAGACTAGCTTCTTATCTGAGACTAGTTGTTGCCGTTGGTTAATCGCATCTCGAACTCGATAGATCGGCGCTTTAAGTTATGTCCCCACCAGTGCGCCTTCACGTTCATCTTGCGCTTTCGTCTGACGCATGCATGAAGCACCATAGCCCGTGCAATAACGCATGCGCTATTCTATCTCAAAAACAGCGCATGCCCGTAGCGCACGCTGATCCTCGACCGGTGGGTTTTAAACATTTGAAAATTGAACAGCGCCGCTAGTGGACGGTATCCAAAACATTCAATTCACTAAACAAAACAGAAGTTTTTCTGACTTTAAAGTATACAGACAGAATGCTAAAGATAAAAAATACACTTCGGGCACTGAATGCAAGACGTATGTATCCTAAGTTTACTTCTAGAATATCTTTCTTATTATAAATAGTGCAAATTAACTGTAAAGTAGGATGAAATTAAAATGTTTTTTTTTGCCAGACTACATATAAAATTAACAAAAAAAAATTAGTTGTTATCTACATGAATACTTACTTGCACTGGTACCTAATGTGAAATTTTTAGCTTTAGGAAACTACATACAATAAATAAATATTACAAACTAAATAAAAATACAACAACAAATAAAAATTAATGTATTTAAACATAAGGCTTGTTTTAAATCAATTATTATTTACCTACTGCACCTACCTATGTATTAAAATGCTGTCGTTTTCCCAAACGTAATAAATAAATATCCCATACAGTTTCTGAAATAAAAAGGGCGACAGACGGACATAAAGAGAGATTTAATAAGGGTTCCTTATTTTTCCTTTTGAGGTATGGAATCCTAAAAACTGGCTAGTGGCTAGGAAGTAGAAGTAGACCTACAGAGATAATTAAATTCACGGTCTCGGTTGTCATGAACGCGTAGAAGAGACCGTGAGGGTATGTGTGCCTTGAGCACAATGCAGACGATCAGTATTGAACCATTGGTCAAATTATTTGCAATACATAAGTAACACTATGCAGTCTCACTCATATATAAAAACTTTGTACGTCATAATACATTGCCTGTCAATTAATTCAAGTAAGGTAGGTATACAGGGTGGATTTTTGAGACGGGGCAGTAATGGCAGGTCAGGACACCTCAACCATTATAGTTACAGGAAAACGTTCCTAGGAGACCATCCATAACTTTTTGAGATATTCTGAACTGCATTCACAGATTTTGGAAAAAATTGACAGTCAGCGAAAAAAAATATAAAATACCAAAAAAAAAAATTTTATACCCATCGTTCCTATTTCATGTAGGGATCAAAAGACTATCGGACCATTTAAGGTTTGAGTACTAGAAATGACAGAAATAGCAAAAAACTTTTCCCATACATTTTGTACTGAAAAACGATTAATCAACTCGAAATATTTTTTGTCGCCAAACGATCCTATTTCTTACTGTGATGAAAAGACTCTTTGAGGCCAACTGAAGTTTGAGTACAGAAACTACGGTAAGTCACATGACCGGGTTTACACACTGGCACCTTATGAAGCGGGCATAACTTGACCGTAAAACTTACCGTAGATAATACGTAAGATACATACGACAAAACTCAAAACAAATGCTTTAAAACTTCTCAACTAAAAAATAATCACCCAAAAAGAAGTCTCAGGGCATATAATAAAGTAATAATGTTGTTAGCGTGCATCGGAAGAGGTGGGCGTTAACTTAGCGACATAGTTTTTAAACTCTTTCAGGCTGTCAACGTTTTATATTGTATTGTACTGATTAAGAACAAAGACAGGTAATGACAATGTGGTAATGAAATGATTTGTATTTGTTATGATCAGACTGATCATAATAATTGGTCATTACTTATTAATAATAGTCCGGGTTCCCTAGAACATTTTTTTTTATTAGTATCAAGCTAATTTTCATTGAGAAGCTTCATTTTGATGAGACGCCCAACAATTTCTGTACGAAAAGTCTTGATTGTGGTAAGAGGGGTGATGATGATGATTTGATGATTCTCAAAAAATTATTACTGTTTTTTTTTTGTTAAATCTGATGAGAATTATCTAAATTATTCGAAAAAATATTTTTCCTACAAAATGTATGGTTTGATTAAAGAGTCCCCCCCTTCCAACATTCTACTACTATTTTTTTAAATAATTTAGATTTTTATCGTTAGATTTAACAAAAGAAAAACCCAGTTAGTAATACATTTTTGAGAATCATCATCATCATCATCATCATCACCCCTCTTACCTCCCACAATCAAGATTTTTCGTACAGAAATTGTTGGGCGTGTCATCAAAATGAAGCTACTCACGGAAAATTAGCATGATACTAATAAAAAAAAAAGTTCTAGGGAACCCGGACTATAACTACCACATTTCAAATTGACCGTAACATATTCTTCAATTTAATAAGTTATGCCTACTATGAATGAAATGTATTTGCAATTAAATATTTAACATATTGCTAAAACCTTATATAATATCACAAGATCAGACTAATTTATTTATTACTATGCATGCATACCGCGTCATAGTTCTTTGTATGCAGCACACTGATAACAATGAGAAGGAAGAAAAATAAATAATGTAGGGAATTGTAGGAAACCTTGTGGTTAAACTCCAAGACTACACCAAGAACCATATAAGATTCACCTTCTATTTCTTACATCAGTAATGTGTGATGTGATATGACTAATATGACAATGGTACTATCTTGAAGCCAGTGGTTATGAGCCGCGTACCAACACGATGTACAAAGTTATGTATGATGTGTTGTAACAGGTTAGTGACACATGTTGCACACGAAAACAAATAGTGTCAATTCAACGGCGGCACATTTAACTGACCTGGTGCAAATGACAAAGAAGATGACAGCGACACTTCGTTCTCGCTCCCCAGTTTAGATCCCATGCGATTTTCTGCAATATCATGAGTTTCTTATACTTCTCAATACTCTCGATTACCTCTCTAGATACCTGTTTAGCCTTTTGTTCGTATGTTACATTGTTTTTACAAAGTCACTAGCGGATGGTGGATATAAGAAGTATTATGTCTAACAAACACAAAACTATATAAGTTAAAAATAATATAAGCAAAGCACAATCTTTATACTTAATTAAAAATATTGTTATTACATCTGATACAAATTTTGTCTGTATCAATTTTATCTTAAACTTAAATGACTGACTCGGTACGGTAACACTTTATAAAATTTGTTAGATATTTAAAAGGTAAAAAATACCCCATTCACATGGCAAGCACTCAAACACCAATGCTGATTTTAAACAATATGACTCCATAACCACATTCATCAACACAATTACAGACCATTGGAGCAGTAACAGATTGTTTGACAGTCTTGATCTGACAGTCTTGATTGTCCAGATTGATAGTCTGTTTGCTGCTGTAACAGTCCATTAGTGTGTTGGTGAACTCGGCTCTAAATGACTGTTCATTTGATTACTTCCCTTTTGGTACCTTTACAGAGCAGTGAACAATTGTAGCAATATTTGAGGAAATACAATACCTTCTAAAATTATATGCTGTGTAACTCACCAGCAATTTCTGCACCACCAAGGTCATTGAGAATTTTGCGGTAGGACGGGCGTCGTGTCAGCATCTCCCGATATTTCCGCTTCGGACTATCATCGCCGCTACAGCTGTCATCACTACATGACTGTCCTTGAGTACTCACTACTGAATTTGGCTCAGGTTTTATCTATAAAACAAATAATACACAATTACTATTAATAAATTTTACACTGTAATAAGTTTATTAGTGGTTAGTTTATAGGATAGAACCTTTTAAGCCAGGTACTAATGATTATCAGTGTTGGAAAGCCTACTCGCTGCTTAAGGACTATAATACATATTTGTCTACTGTATTCGCAAAGTCTAGTATTATGGTGTAGCAGCTCTTATTACTGATACTTGATTTTCAACTCATCATTTGGCATTAACCTGAGCGCTGAAACCTTTATGTATTACAAATAGAATGGATTGCGAGCAATGAATAATTAAAAATTCATTTAGTAGTATACAAGGTATAACTTCACATATGTAAACAAACCCACATTCTCTGCAGGTTGTTTAGTAAAGTAGTCAGTATCCATGAAATCAATTAACATTATCTCCCATACCATTCTTATAAAGTGACAACAAATGCCAAAACACAACCTCATAATCGAAACAAACTATTTTAAGTACTATTCCTGATGAATAAATAATAGCTGTTAATACTAGTTCCTTGGGTTTATAAACATTTGTTCAATAATACATAATAATAGTACACGGGCCACATACCTGCAGTGTTTGCAGCGTTCCTTGTGTTGTGTGTATTACTGAACTAGGTTTACTAACGAGAATCACATTCCCTTTTGGCAACTGCACTGACTGTATGTTGGAAGCCGTCTGAATTACTGATTGCTGATTTGGTTGTATTACAGACTGGACCTGAAAATAATTAGGATTACTGAAGTCATAATTCTTGTAAGAATTGTACAGATCTTGGTTAATATGTGATTAGTTGCTATTGGTTCTATTTAAAATCCAGTTTTCAAATCTCAATTTGTTTCACTACACACAGCATGTAGGTAATACTGCCAATAATAAAGATTATAGCCACTGTCACAATGAGAGCAATCACAAAACTATCTAGATAGAAACATTAATGTATATAAATATAAACAATAATCAAAATAAACACCTGTGCAGATGGAGCTTGTGTGGGCAGTGTGAGCTGCACAATGCTCGTGACGGCCACTACGTGCGGAGCAGACGCGACGGCCGAGGAGCTCGCACTGGCCAGCGGGTCCGTCGGTCCACCACCGCTAGAAGTGCCATTCTCTTCCACCATTCCGTCCATGCCCACCTAAGGTCACCTAAAATTCAAGGTCAACTTTCTGTGCATTCCTTGATCTTCAGACATGCTCAAGGCGACATCATCGGTTGATTAAAACTCTCTGGTTCTCTTACAGGTTTCTTGTTGACTTGGTCATCCTAAAACGGAATCATCGCGTCATAGTCGGGACGCGGAATTTCCTATTGCGTCTAATATACGCAACAAATTTTTCAGTGTTTAGTATTGTCGAGTATTCCAAAATCATACAGAACATACATTATTGTGAATCCAAAATATAAGCAACCGTGACAGGTCGCAAGGTTTGTCTTCACAAGCACTCACCAGTTACGTATTCCTCGTCACCGTCTATGCTGCGTCCGGAGTGGGCGAACGGGATGGTACGTAGTAGCCACGTCAACTGCGAGAAGACTCGTCACTGGCGGAGACCTATGATCTTGTATGCGTCATAACAATATGGCCGAAAATTATCAAACGCATGCGCTCTTTCCTTTTCAAAGCATGTATGTATATATGTACCTACCTATCTACCGAACACACTAGAGGTGCGTCGTGCATGTATCATAGAGAACAATAGAGAACAAATAGGTATAACTACTACGTAAAAAGAAAATTTTCCTATCGTCTATGGTTAGCAGAATATTAGTGCTGCGTTCCATTCACCGTAATGTTTGCTATTTTCGTCCACAAAAACTGTTAAAAACGATAATAATGATCACTTTCAGTACAAGTTGGTGTGAGTGGAACGAGATTTGTGATCGAAAATAACAAAATTAACAGTGAATGGAACGCACCATAGGCAGGTAGGTACCTACCTAGCTCCCGAGTCCCGACTAATCTATAAATTCTATGATTCGCAAAGTGTATAAAACTTACCGTGCGTTTCCACTGAACAAAAACATGTTGACACAACATATTGCTGTCTCTATTCTTTTGCTGTC